>VZTI01005527.1:267420-298233 GCA_013397865.1 Struthidea cinerea
CTCCGCAAACAAAAATTTTTTTTTTTTTTTTTTTTTTTTTTTTTTTTTTGCAGAGTGGAGTGGGAGAAAGAAAAAAAAAGAAATTAATTGCCATGGTTCACAAAAAAAAGTGTTGAATTCAGATGGCTGTTGATTACCTTTTTTATAAATGGTATGAGGCTTGACTTCTGTAGTGAAGCCCTAGAAGAAGCTCAGTCACTATTCACACATGGGACTTGTACTGCTGCCCGAGCTGGCCCAAATGTTCTCCCAGTTAATGTGGATGGAATTGTTTTCCCTCCAGTGTGACAGTTCTGCTGTAGATGTTTAATCTCCTGTGGTTTGGAAGCCTCACACATACATTGTTCACCCTAAGCCTCAAAAAATCTTGCCTCCCAGCCCTGGAACTGCAGAAAGGAAATTCTGCTAAGGGATGGGATTTGTGAATCTTAATAATGGATCTGCAACCTTCTAATGCCCAATTAAAGAATGTGTTCCTAATCCTTAATTTTAATCCAATGTTTTGTACACAAGAGGAATGCTGATGAGCATTTCTAAGGCATTCTTGGTTGGAGCCTTTTCTCATCTGAGTGCAGGGACATTCAAATGCATATGACCATAGATTCCTTTCCTTGCCTAACTCTTTCAGACTGCTAAGAAGTAGTTTTCCTATCTGGTAAATAATTATTTATTAGTGTAATACCTAATTTTCATCATGACTGACCTCCTCATTCCTCAGTACCGTGGTGAGTTAGAGATCAGGGACATTTTTTTTTGCTGTAGAAATAAAGAATTGCTAACAAACGAAACTATGCAACCAAAACCCTGCACTACAGGAATATTAAAGTTGATCAGCCAAACACTCCGTAACAAGGAAAAATCAGATTGTTGTATTTTTGTCAAAACTAATTGAGCTCCCTCATGCATATAAAATACAGTGTTTTGGTTAATTAGTCCATGCATGGCTTTATACAGTGGAGATCACCCACTTTGGGCCTGTAGCTGGAATTTTTTTTCCTATCACACTGTCTGAAGCCCCAGGACACACATGTTGTGTCCTGGTCAGCTCTCTTTTCTTGATACCCTCGTGGCAACAGATAAGCCTGTGCCTGTGTAGTGAGTGGCTTCTTACACACCAGGGAGGCCACAGCAGAGCAAAGATCTGTCCTTCTGACTTCACAGCTCACAGGGGGAGCTGTGCAGAAGGTACATTTGATATTTATGATAGTAATTGGGGCCCTGATAGCGCAAGTGATGGACCCCTGCTCCTGATTGCCTCATCTGTACAACACGGAGCCCTCCTTGTGGGGAGCTGATCTCCGGTCAGATTGTGGCAGAGCACATCAGCAGCCACCTAGAAAGAATTTCACCATTTTCCCCCCTGAAGTGTTTCTACTCCAGCTGAGCAAGGCAAATTGCTTTGTGTGTCTGATTTCTATCTCCTGCGCTCGCAGTGGGCTTGTTTCCTCTACCATTGCTCCAGTGCTTAACTCCATTCTGTTTGATACAAGTTTTGAATCCCTTTGATATAAATTGTCACCTCATTGTCACTCACTAAATAATTCTAGAAGTTTTAGTGCTGTAAATATGTGTTTAGGGTAGCTGTGATTGCTGGATCCCTGGTAGCCAGCAGTGCATCTGCAGTTTTTGTTGTGATGTTTACAGCATGCTATGAATTCTGTCCTGACCTTGTTAAAATTTAATTCTCCTCCTGCATGTCTCTAAGCAGTTATTTAGTTTTCCTTGTTTCCTGTCAGTTTCTAGGGAGGTTTCATTCTCTATGCCATAATGAAAATGTTTTGTCCCCGTAAAGACAGATTCACTTGTTATTCACAGCATTAAAAGGTGGTATTTCTGTCATTTTCAAAAGCTTGTTAATAAATCTGGTGTAACAGCACTCCTGTAAATGCTGACTCCAGCTCACAGATTCTGCTGCTTTTTGAAGTTAGCTTGCCCTCTCACGTTTCCATTCTTGTCAGGTGACACTTGCCCTGAGTCTCAGGTGCTAATTTAGTACTCATGTCACAGCTGATGTTCTAGAAGCATGCTCTCTGTAGTTAGCATTTGAAATCTAACTACTCCCTTTCTATCAGTTTGTATTTTGTAGATAATCCCATTTCAGTAAAACTATTCTACATCACAAAAACACTGACTTTTAGCTTTCATCTTGCATAAAATGTTCTGCTAAATCTCAGTAAAAGAGGATGCAAACTGCTCAAGTGAAGTGCATCACATTACAGTCATCTTTACAATATTTACAAAAAACATACTCTACCGATGCTTACTAAAAACAACCTGAAAATAGAACACACTTTTCTCCATAAAATGCACAAGCTTTCTGTTAAATCCATTGCAGAAATAACCCTGTGTACCACTTTCACATTGCTGCAGCAGCAGCAGCAGCAACAGATATTCCAAAAGCAGATGGCTAACCTTCTAAATGGCATTATTTATGTTTCCATAATAAGATTCTAAAGACCACAACGCTGCACCTGTTCTAAATTCTCCCTTTTTAAGGGTAAAGTACTGTCAAATTTCAAATATGCAGCTCTAGATATAGGACAAACTGTGATTTTAATGGAAGAAAAATGTTTGATGATGTACTAGCTTTTTTTTTTTTAATGCAATTTTCATGTCTGGAAATAGTAATTTATTACAGTAAAAGAGTAAATTTTCTGTTCCTTCGTCTTCTCCCAGTCAGTTCCGTGGCTGTGAAACAGACTCTGACTAGCCTAATGTTTGGAGTTACTTTCCCTTAGAGGAGGTCCCTCAGCACATTCTGTCATGTTTCTGTAATCTGAACAAGAAAAGATGCTTAATTATTCCTCTGCAGTATTCTCATTAATGATGTAGGGTGCTTTCAGAGCATCCTATAATAATCCTATAATCAACTAGTGAGTCTGGCTCACTGCAGGGGTCACGGTGAGCCACCTTGGTTCCTTAGGGAAGAGTTAGGAATATGGACTGGCTGTACCGCATCAAAGCCAGGGTTCACTGAACCCTCTATTCTGTGTATGATGCTGAGAGTAGCTCAAGTGCTGCAGAAGTCTGTATATGACTCCTGTGGGAAATATGGATTAATTTCCATCTTAAATCTTGAAGTGAAACGATTGCCTGAATACCCACATAAATTTCCAGTTTCTTTTAGAACCTTGTTAAAGCCTTGGCTTTGAAAATTGAGTCTGTGACATGATGACAAGTGTGCTCTACCCCTTCAGGTGACAGGTCTTGTACAGCCCAAACCAGAGGTCAAACTACAGCTGTAGCTCTTTTCTTGGCAGGGAAAGAAGGAAGAATGGGACCCAGTGCAAGTGCTCCCAGCTGGATGCCCAGCAGAGCTACTCCTCTACAGCACAAAGTCCATGCCTCTCTCAGCTATGGGGTTGTTCAAACTGCGTGCTTAAATTTTTATTAAACACTATCTTACTCTGCAAAATATACTTCCACTCGAAAGTTACTGGGGAATTGAATAATTTCCTTGTGTAAGTGAAAGAAAGATTAACCAAGGAGGATTGTAGGGAAATAGATAAAATCAGATGTTCATTTGTTGCTCTATATTTACTACAAAATTATCTAATTTCATCATTTGTTTAAACTATCATGTGAATCTCTATACATAAGATACAGTTGTATGTCTCATAAACATAAAACACATAACTGTGTGTAGAAGACATAGCTCAAAGAATGCAGTATCTTGTAAGGATAATAAATAGGGCAGAAGAGATCCTTGAGTCTTCATAAAGTGTCTCATGAGATGTTTTCCAATTGCTTTATCTGCTGTTAATAATTACTGTGGTAAGTGCTGGATTGAAAAATCAATCTCCTAACTAGGCCATGTTTAGTAAATTCAGCCCAGAACCATATGTTAGCTAAAATGTATATAACTGAGCTAAACCACCCTCATTGTACATATGGGGAGGGAATACGGCTAACATACATATGAGTGTAATCAGTCAGACAAGACTGAGTTCATATCCTGTTTTGTAAGAAAAAAAAGATATTTTTAATTTGATTTTTTTTTTTTTTTTTTTTTTTTTTTTTTTTTTTCGTTTTTGTTTTTTTGTGTGTCTGGNTTTGCTGCCTTGGTTGCTTATGTGTGCACTGGAAAATAAGTACCATATCAGACACAGCATGAATTATCATATCTCGGCCCTCCAGACAAAGAGGAATGGAACAAAGGCTCCCAATTATTTCCACTGCCACAGCATCATTTGGAGGTCCAACTGTGAACTGAGCCTTGAGAAAGCTTACTACTTTTTGCTAGTGAGAGACAGGTAGTGAAGAGGTAGGAAGAATTTTGATGTGGTATGTTTTTTTAATAAAGCTGGGAAATCTAAAGCAAGTCAGAAGATGACAACTTCATCATTATTTGAGAGAAGTATTGCTTTTAAATTAAATATATATAAACTAAATATATATATATTGTTCAACTGTCATACACGTTCAAAAAACCACTTAAGGAATACTTACTTTTTTATGTAAAGGTAAATGGAAAACTGTCTGTAGTCATAACAAGGGGATAAAATCAAAGAAGTTTACATGAAGAGGTGACCATGTTACCTGAAGTACAGTCTCCTAGTTAATTTTCAGTGGCTGATACGTGGCATTATCTGACATTCAAAGACCTTCAGGTGCATTTATGAGACTGTGAATGACACTAGAATGAAAAATTCAGTTTTGAAAGGTATGAAGAAATAGCATCACGTGGGATGTTATCCTTTTCATTACTTTTTCTTGACAATTTTGACATAATAAAAATATATATCATATATGGCATATATAAAGATCTTCATGCAAGTGTTGGATTTTTTGTTTGCTTTCCATGTCTGTGCTGCAGTAACTGGAGTCAGGGTGGATGTGCAAGTGAGTGTGTGATGGGTAGCAAAGATAAACCAGATGAACTGACAAGCAGGTGTAGTGGTCTGGGAGTTGAGGACATAAATGGATCTCCAAGAGACATCCCTGAGCTGTGATACACGTGTATCTCTAGAGACAAGAGCATAGGCAGTCATCTATGGGGACTAGAGGAGTCCTAGAGTGTGAGGGGGGTGGGAGTGATGGTTGTACAGCAACTGCAGTAGGGCTGTGGCTGCAGGGGTTTGTATGTCCAGGTGCCAGGAATGGGACAGACTGGAGTCCAGGGGCCAGAGACAGAGACAGGGCAGTGTGAGCCCTCCTGCTGGAGAGATCCACCTCCCGCATATGCGCACGTGTATATTTACTTTTACCAGTACAAACCCATCCTGATGCGTCAGAGAGGAGACAACTGGTGCTGCCGCTCTTCCTGGGGGTGCCCTGTGTGTCGTATTTGTGTGGCCATCAGTGTGTAACTTCATATTGTACCTGGCATTTGGCAGTGTCCCTGTCTGAAATATGTCCTCACCTTGCCACTGCAGGGACCAGGGACCACGCTGGACTGGGAGGGACCTGGGTCCTATTGACTGCCAAAGGAGGTCCAGGAGATGAGGAAGGAGGGAACCAAAAGTTTCCCAAGCTTGTCTGATAGGGTGATAAGAGTCACAATGTGAAGGTTGATAAGAATGACCAAACAAGCCACAGAGACCATCCACTACAGATCTCTCTAGACTGTAATGGCTTTTACAGCACCACAATCATATGAGATGCAAGAGAGCATGAGACTGGGTCACAGTGGCTATAAACAAAATATTCATCAGGAACCTTTAGAGATTCCAGAGGCTGCTCTAAATTGAGTCATACATCAGAAGAGGATGCCCATTGTTATCCCTGAGGATAAACTTATAAAGGAAGGGTTGTTGAGATTAGAAGATAATGGAAGTAGGTCAGGTTAAAGCAGCAATCTAGTCAAACATTATCTCAAGTACTGATTTATCCCAATTTAGTTAAAGCATTAAGTTAGGAACTATTTTTTCTGGTTTCACTCTCTTCTTTATGGACAAAAAAATCCAGAGAGCAATTCAGCTGATCAGATATAAATTTTGGTTTTGTTAGTTTTGTTTGTTTTTCACTTTAGGGGTGGAATGGTACAAGCTATACAAGTAAAGTCTCTGTCTGAGTTCTAATTTCTAGACCTGGTCTCTTCTAAAATGCTTAAACACTATTGTTTAAATGTATAGGAGGGGGGAGGATGTGCTTGCAGCTTTAGTGTAGACTGAAGCAATGGAAGTGAGAGTTTCTTTCTTTCTTTTTTGTACTTGTGTCAACAGTAGGAATGAAATTTCATGTTTCCATCCAGTCTGATTGACAGCTGGATGTACATCTCAGTCACAAAGACACACAGAGAGTCATAGTTTACATTTAAGGGTAGTTTTAGGCTAACATAGCCTCTGTCTGTCTCTAAAATCTGATCAGTTTGGGTCGTAGTATGGAACATGCCTCTCAAAGGTTAGGGCAGGGCTTAGGAATCCCTGCCAGCATTCCTCTTAATAAAAAGTATTCTAAAGTGCATAGGTGAGCATAAGCTACAGCTGAATGCATAACTGCTGATACCTTTACTTACACATTTAGTGCACTACTGGTATTTAATTTACAGCTTTATGAAGTGCTCTGTAATACTCTAAAGATAATAGGTGAGGTATCAAGGTAAAACATTACACATTCAATGCAAGTAATCAGCCACATCTAAAGTAGAAAGGTCAGGGAAAACTCATTGCAAAAACATAACATGAATTTTCCAGGGCTTTTGGCATCTCTTGCAGAGAGCAGATAATTTTTAGCCAGTCGGGAGATCTCCAAAAATATACCTTTGTTTGTTGGGTTTTCTCCGTACATATCTGCAATTCATTAGCATGGTTCCACACAACTCATAGGTCACTGAGAAAGAGCATAAGGCAACTCCCTCGATTTTTGTACTTCTAAATTGCAACAAAATCAGCTTCACTTGTAAAAAAAAAAAAAAAAAAAAAAAAAAAACAAACAAACAAAAAAAAACCCGTCACTTTGCTGTCTAACATTCTGAAATATGTGATGTTGAAAATCAAAAAGTAAAGTTGCCACGGGACTCTATGCAGCTCTGTTTAAATGCTCAAAAAGAAGGATTTAATTTTCCTGGATCCAGGCTCTGTCTGCCATGCTTCAAACAGATGAACTATCCATTCTGCCCAGTATTTGACACGGCTGATGCTTTGTGGATGTGATTAGTTCATTACATTGGAGTTCATATGCTACTAAACCCACACAAACACTTGGGTTTATTCGCTTCAGCTTTGTGCCATAGCTTTTCATCAGCTGGGATCATGGAATGAGTGAGTATTGAAGTGTACAACTAGCAGAAGTTTATGAAAATACTTAAAAATTCTTAATCAATGATAGTCTTAGCCCAGAAAGGGAATTTAAAATTGTGCTAGGTCCATGTGGAGTTTTTGAATAGGTATTGTGTGCATAACTAGATCAGTCACCAAATTGACTCATCTAGGGTGATTCATCAAAATACATCACACACCTGACTAATGTAAATTCCCTGCTTGTTAAAATTAGAGCAATCTCAGCTTCACTGCTGTAAATCTAGAGCAAATCAACATTTAAATTTCTGTTAATGTCAGGCAGTTCCATCATCTCAGTAGGTTTGTTCCACATTTATATAGCTATGTGAAATTTCACAATCTGTTCTAAATTTCCTTACTGCTATGATAGGGTGATGCACTTGCTGGAAACAAAAAATAAAAGAAACATTTCAATGTCTGGGAAAAAAAAAGAAAATATGTATTACAATATTCTGGTGTCAGTACTATTACAATATTATAATAAATTCTAGTAATCTACATACCATGGAAAATCAATTTTATATACCCCATCAAATTCCACTGTTTCTTAAAGTGACAATTTTAAAGGGAAATTTTTATGAAAAAACGTGAACTTTCAGAATGCACCCTGGAATTAAAAAACCTTACAAAAAAAACCTTACTTACAAAATTGTTTCCAATATGCGCTAACCCATATAAATCAATAGTATTTTCACTGAAGTCAAAGGCATTACAGTAGTTTTACGGAAGTCTGAAGAAACAATCGTGCTCATAACATCTACAGAATATGGAATAATTTACAGAGGTTTTACCTGTGTGTGAACACAGCAGTTTTGGAGAAGGAAAAACAATTGACCCAGATTATAGATGAAAATCTTCTCCAAATCCGTAGTCATTGATGCAAAAAATAATCACTTTCAAGTTTAGCTGTTTTGTTTATTCTTGAAGTCTAATGAAAGATGCTCTGCCATCATTAGTCATCTCTTTTGAGAAAATAAATGGGTTTGGAGTGAATTCTCTTCCTTTAACATTGCTGCTTGCAAAGAGCAATGTCATAGGGATTATAACGCCTTGCGGGAAAAATCCCCAAACCCTTCATTAAATAATTCTTCCACATGACCACAAAAAAATTACTAGTACTGTAGATTACAGTATAAATTCCAGATTTATTTGAAGACCTATTTTTTGTTAGAGAAATGAAACTTCTTTTGGATACAGAATAGTGAGCCGTTCATCTGAAGAGAAGAAATGCTTGTCAAGGAAATGAAGTCTCATGAATATTTCCAATTCTTTGTTGATTCCATGAATGCAAAAAAAGAGGCAGAAGTCTCTATCAGAAAATAAATAAATAAGTTGTCAAGAAAACAACACTCTTAGAAAGGTTTTGCTAGGAAACTGAAACACTATAAAAGAAAACAGGTGCAAAAAAATTAAGTGACTGATACCACACACTCGGGAAATATGCGACAGCAGCCCCATGATATGCTAAAATATCTCATATGTAGACTAATTATTTGAAAAATTTAAGATTTCGGGTTCAGTCCCTTGCCTGGGCAAAAATGACTGAGCTGTTTTGAGTGTGATTCAGCTTCCCTGTCTCCTTTTTGGCAACAGCTTAGCTCCAGAGTGCCATGGGGGCCCTGTAGCAAAAAGGTCCCAGGCTTCAGGAGCTCTTGAAAGGGTGTCTGCAGGGGATGGGCAGGCAGGGAGAGGACTTCTTCGGGCTGCTACCAGCTCTGTGGCACCAACATTGCCTTGACTCCATCCCATCCTGCTACACCCTGGTGGTCCTGGACCTTGTTCCCACATCCCTCACCAGGATATACCAGGAGGATTTGGATGGGATCCTTCCTCCTTTACAGCCTTCACCCTGCAAGACAGGGCCCATGCCCTCACCTGTGCCTGCTCAGGATCTGGGTTAGCAATTTTGAAGGGAGAGAATTCATTTAGCCTGAGTCGCATCACCCAAGATTAGATGTGCACTGCGAGAGCACCGCGATGGCCGGAGAGATTTGCCATGCCTGAAACATCAAAGATTTCCTGGCTCCAAACTGGGTGTGAGGCATTCCTACAAAGTATTTGAATCCTTTCATTTCTTTACTCTTGTTCTCTCAGCAGAAGCTGCTGGTCCCCAAGGTAAACAGAAAGGTCTTTTTCTGTGTACTACGCGGTGTTGAAACAATGCATCTACACGGGATAAGATGTAATTTGTAAGCAGGTCATGTTTCCTACATGGCCCTGCTACCTGCTGATAGCTTATCTAAGAAGACTGAGTAAAAGAGATGTGAAATGATAGCAAGCAGAAGGGAAAATAAGTAAAGAAATCTGCAAAGCAAGGCAATCTACAACTGCTGTTGCCATGAATATAGAGCTTCCGACTCTTATGGAAAGGGTACACCTAAATCATCTTGAAAACATACCAAATAACACCCAAACATGATTTCTGAATATAAATTGCTTTCTCAACTGGAATGAAATATTCTTTTATGGAAAGGTATTAGGTGACCCAACATTCCCTCTTCATGTTTCTATATTATTATTCAGTCTTTGGAAGAGGGCTTACATGGACATATATGTTTCTCTGATGGGCAGGGACTTGGAATGACACCCAGCTGCTTCCAGAAAACTATTAAGCCTGTTGAGTGACTGAGCTTGAACATCACAAGAAACCATTACACCCATTTAGTAATAGATCTAGGAAAATGAATCTTGCTGTGACTCAGTAGAGCTGAAATACTTGGCTGGCTTTAACACTCCTCAAGTTATTCTAATTAGATGCTCTGGTATATGATTTACAATTGTACTTATAAGGTAGTTGTACCACTAACTCAAAATTTAATCTAGTCTAGAATACCAAGGAGCAAGAGGTGGGTTCTGAGGACAAACCAACCAAGTCTCATAGACTTGAAAAAGAAAAGGAAAGAATGGAATGAAACATAAAACTGTGGTTCAATAAAAAGAATGCTCCTAGACTCCAGCTGAGTTGTATCTTTGGATATAAATGTGCTGTCTCAGCCCTTCTAACAGTATAAGACCGTATCAATGTTGACTCTATCAGCATTTTACAGAAATCCACCAGCAGCTAAAGTCCTTAAAGCATAATACCCTAAATGTGTGCAGTGCTAGTTTCTGAGCTGGTGTTACAGTGTCAGGCAGCTCAAAGATGCTGAGGCACACACAGTACAACGATGGCATATCAGTGCCAGACAAGCTGGAGAGTCTTAGGCTGAAATGGATTGTCACGATCGCAGGCTAAGTCTCCCGTGTAGCACTGAATCTGAAGTTTCAGTCACTAACTTTGGCAGTAGAGGAAATCATCCCTGAATTATGTAGAAGTGAGCAGTGTTAGAAAATTTGCTTGTAAGTTTTGAGGGAGAACTTATGCACATGTACATAGAAATACATGATTAGTTGCTGTTACTGCACAGTAGAATAAAAAAGAAAACATACTTCAGTTATCCTAGCTTTACCTCATAATATGAAAAAAATGTTGAAATGTTATCTTTTTTCTCTATGCAATTTAATTCTAGTTGAAGATGGCTTAGTTATGGCTAGTTTGTTACTATTTCAGATGGGAAAAAAAAGATTTCAAGAACTGGCTCTAACTTCAGCTCCATGCTATTGGGAATATTCTGCAGAAGTAGACTAGCATTATATCTGAATAAAATAATAGAGAGATATCCCAGCAAACAGACTTATTTTATTATCCTGTACTTTAAAATTTTCTGCAGCCTCATAAAGGTTCCAGGACTCTGACTCACAGTACAGAGCTATTTAACATGAGTAATCCCTGGCCAATTGAAATTCATCCAGTAAAATGCACAGTGCAACAGGCCATGACTCAGGTAGAAAGGCTACTATGTGCTGAATGGGGATTTAGAACTGCATAGAAGCATATATTCACAGAATCACAGAATATCCTGAGTGGGAAGGGACCCACAAGGATTGAGTCCAACTCCTGACCCTGCACAGGACACCCCAAGAACCCCACCATGTCCCTGAGAGCATTGTCCACACGCTTCTTGAGACCTGTCAGGTGCTCTGACCACTGCCCTGGAGAGCCTGTTCCCGTGCCTGACCACCCTCTGGGTGAAGTACTTTTATCCAATATGCAAACTAAACCTCCCCTGACACAACTTCAGGCCATTCCCTTGGGTCCTGTCACTGGTCACCACAGAGAAAAGATCAGTGCCAGCTCCTCCTTTTCCCCTCACAAGATATCTGCTTTTAAGATGTAATTCTGGACCAGAAAATGCTGAATGTATCTGAGCACCTCTCCCTGCAGCCTAATCAGACTCTGCATCTGCACATGAAGATATCAGTGATCTTCTAAACCAACTAACTTTGCATGTGTTTGCTTCATTTGCATGGGCTGTTATTCTCATTTTCTGATCCCAAAACTATAAAATATTTATGAAGACTCAAGGCTGAGTTTTGTCCTTGTTTGACAGTATGTTTACACTGTGAAAATTTTAGACTCACAAAGCACACATGCTTTGCACAATCAGTCTAATGGGGTTTCTTACACAACCTTTCTGAACAATGGCTAACCAAAGTCCCTTACCCCTAAGCCTCATATAAAACCAAACAAAACCTTTGAATATCTGGAAGAAGTCACAAGAATAAGACTCCAAACCCTCAGATAAGGACAGAATTCCCCAGGTGGGAACTAGGCCAGTTGGCAACAAGGCTCCAGTACGATGGGGTTGAGTTTGGTCTCAAGACAACCCTGCATAGCCATCTTAGTAGCACAGATATAATTCTTTAGCCAATAACTGGTAATTGAGAATGCCCAGAAAAAATTCCATTGCAGTCCTATTGCTGGTGATGTGCAGAAACCTCAGCTTAAGACTCCATTTGAATGCCTGTGGAACCAAAATCTGGTGGCTGCTATATCGAACATGGGACTAAATGTGTTTCAGAGCAGCTCAAACACGAGAAACTACTGGTTTCAATGCTTTTCATACTGCTCTTGCCTCGCATTCTGATCATTATTCTGGTACAGCTGCAATAGAAACTGAGGCCTTAATTCTAAATATAGTTTTTCAGGTAAATCAAAGAAAGATGAAGCTGTGCATCATCAGCATCACTAATGGCAATTGAGATGCAGACATTAGTAAAACCAGATGTTAGTGACCTTCTCTAGAAGAGTGATTTCCAAAGGAATAAATAACAAATAGATCCATGTAATGGAACTTGTTACAAGATTTTCTCAGCAGGATGCATATTTGTTACTGCAATATGTAGTTTACTGAAAATTCCTTCTGCAATGTTTCTTAATACTCTGAGGATGAGTTTCAAACTAATACAGAATTTTGATTTTCATCTTTGGAATTTTTTTAAAGATGTTTTAGAACAAGCTTTTCCAAAGCTGATTCTAACCAACAGCTGACTCAAAGGGGAGAGTTCTTCAGGTATGCACATTTATTTCCTGTTATAGGCTGAGTTTATTTAATTCATATTGAGAATCCTAACAGAGCAGGAATCAGTTAGGAAAATCCTAGCTGTAACATTTTGAAGAACTTCTGTGCCTGTACAGCTTGGACTAGGAATCACCTTCTCTGGGAATGTCTCCTGTTCTCACATTTGCTTCTGCCACTTATCAGGGTAGAAACTAAAGCACCAAGAGTTATAATGAAATGCCACTATATTTCTTATCAAAAGCAAGTATTTCTGCATTTGTTGATTGAAGCGCTGGCTTCATGCCAATCTTTGTTCACCTAAACTGCCAGCATCTCCCAGATGTGACTGTCAATGCACCTCCCTGTTCCTTTGTTCTAGTGCCACACTATTTTCTGTGTTCTATTCACAAAGTTCTCAGTCTAGATTGGAGTGTTCTATTAACAATTTAAAGTAAATTGTTAATCCTATGAAGACAGGCTGAGAGAGCTGTGGTAGCTCAGCCTGGAGAAGAGGAGGCTCCAGGGAGATCTTAGAGCACCTTCCAGTACCTGAAGGAGGCCACCAGGAAGGCTGGAGATGGACTTCTTACAAGTGCTTTGAATAGTCTTTTTTAGGAAGAGTAACCCTCTCCTGCCTTTAGTATAGACATTTCCAAACAATTCTGGAAGTTAGTAGAGCTCATAAATTTTGCCCCTCCCAAAAGTGTTGCAAAACACTTGGAAAATGTCACAACCAGAACAAAGGAGGTTTTCTATTTCACAGCCACATGAAGTGTGCTGTACAATAGATTTACATCAGTATGCTGGCTAGCCCTTCCCTCATGCTGCGTGAAGTGTAGATCTTCTTGACAGGTACTTTGACTGCAGAAAAGTCCCTACCTGACCTCAAATCAGAGAGAAGCAATGGCCAATGGGTACCACGGGAAAAACTTATTTCTCTGTCTTCATTCCAGCCGCAGTGCCAGCTGCCTTCAAAGTCACTCCTGCATCTGCAGCAGCAAAATAAAGGAGCCTCTAACTAACAAAACAGGTGGCTGAGTCCCTTGCTCCTTACTTTAAAGTAACTGGGGTCTTTTAGATGTTTCTAAAGGAGATTTCTTTTTAAGATACCAATTTTAAAAACATGGATGAAAATTTCACAAAACAAATATCAACTTTAAAATTGAAGATGGTTTATGACATGAGGATTTTCAAAAGCAATTATTGTCTTCATAACAACAGTAAATACTAGTGAATAACCCAGTTTCATTATTACTTCTATTTTATTATTATCTAGTATTTCTCATGTCTCCAATACTGATAAAGGAGCTTCCTTCCTCATCTCTGGAGTCAGAATACACAGCAGGACAAAGTTTATCTCAGAGGTATTTCTCCTCACTTCTGCTGTATTTAGTTAACCTGCTTGTATAGTTAATTCCACCATTTCCTTTATGAAAATTTAATTAAACATCTAAACTTACCATTTGACATCTAGTAGTGATGCTGCTACCTGGAGGCTTGTTGCTTTGCATTGCTTCTCAGGTCAGCTCACCAGGAGCCTTGGTAGTGCTGCCCCTTCTCAGGGGTAGAGCACTACTTCTTGGTAGAGTGAAACAGGCCAAATATAAATTTAAACCCTGAGAGCCCCGAGGGGAGCAGGGCAGGAGGTGATCCAGGTTCTCCAGCAAGGAACTCCGGCAGCAGTGAATTTCCATGCAAGGCAGCTTAATTAATGTGTGTTCCCACTCAGCTCTGCATCTCACTCTTTAAAACTGAAATAATTCCTCAGACATATAATTCAAATACATTCTGTTTGGTAAGAGAATTCTTTTCTTGCAGTGAGTTTAGGACTTGTACAGCAAGATATTTCATCAAAAAGGGATATCAAAACATACATTTTAACAGTCTGAACTTCTCCATTCACATTTACTCAGATTTCATTTGATCAGCGTTTCTAATGTGTAATCCTACCTGTGGTCTATCTGTTCATCAACATTTCAAGTAGGTTTTGCCTCCATTTCCTGTCTCACTTCATGTCTATTAAATTTCTTAAAAACTTTTCTGGTCTCCAACCCCCCCTTTATATATCATAAGAAACAAGAAGCACTTGCTCAATTTTCTCTTTCCCTTTGCTGATCTTTACTGTTACAGATCATTTTCCTGTGCCGCTTTGAATGGAGTTAAGAATAATAATAAAAAAAAAGTGCAGCTGAAAAAACAGGATTCAATTTAGCAGAATGAAACAGCCAATAAACTTTCAAAACAGACAGTCAAATAATTAGATTCTAGCAGGAAATCACAGAATTGCCACTGCTATAAATATTCAGAGGTTACGCAGACTGGACATGAACATCCATCACAGATGATTTAGAAATAATGAAATGAAACAGCTCTGGTCAGAAGACAGCCTAGGTAACAGAGCAGAGGATTCTCTAGTTCAATTGACATTTTTGTGACATTTTCTGGAAACTAAGAAACCCATTGTAGCTGGCAAAAAAAAAAAAGTATGACCTACAAAGTTTTCCTACAAACAATAAATTTGATTCTGTGTCACAACCAGCTTGGACATCATCACTATCAATTTTGTCAGCAGCTCCTTTTTAGATTGAATGTGTTAACTCAGGTTCTCTCTTCTCTCTTTTATTGGACTGGGAAGAGATGAGCCTTTATCAACTGCTACTATCATGGCAGTAATTCAGGACAATGCCTTTAAATTCCATATGCAGTTTTATAGCCACATGAAACCTGCACTTAAAGGAGATTCACAATTTTTAGATTAACCTTCTTTCTCAATTATTATTCCTCAATATGCTGCTTTCAGCTGAGGAGAATTCAAGAGTGATGTAAACCTTAATAGCATACACATCCAATCATCATTGATTAGCGTTAGGTTTTTAAAAAGAAGTATAATTTTTTGCGAAACAACATCAGAGTACTTCTGCAAACTTAATCTAACTTTAAATTCGTTCATCATTCACTCTTGATTGCAATTACAGTCTACTTATTAAATACAAACTGTTTTCTAAACATCAAGGAGTAGCCTGAAAAGATTTCTCTGAAGGAAAAAACACACAAAAAGTCTCAGTAAAACATTGTTGACCAATAAGATGATTATTGAATATGCTAAACTGATGAAAATGCAATGACTAATAATTTTTTTTCAGAAAAACATGAGCTTACATATGCTTCTCCTTTACCTGCATTTACCTCTACACCAGGGAAATCTAGAGAAAAATATTGTGGAAAATAATTTTTTTCCATTTATTTTTTTTTTTATTTTTTATTATTTTTTAGTAAGTTTATTAACTATTTTATACAGTTCTTCTTATTAGAATACATTCTATGGATATCTTGTTTATTAGTTTTTGAATTATTTCCCATTTTCTGGAATCTCGTCTGTAGTGAACCAAATAACTTACGTTTAACTAATCTATACATTGTTTTGATAAAACTGTCTTCTGAAAAGGTACATTATTGTGACCTGAAAACAATGAAGATGTGGAAATTTGTTTCCAATGTGACTATTTTCATTAATTGGTGTCTGGGAAACTGATAATGTACAATGTCTTATGCTGAAAGCCTTGTTCTAGGCAAAAATGAGACATCGGAAACAGAAAGCTGAGGATTTGCTGTATGATTGCTATCTTCACAATCTAACCACAGAACTAGTTCATGTTTTCTGCATACTTAGTAGTACACGTTAAAAGAGATAAGAAACAAAGTACCATGATGATATATTTAAAAGTACTGCACAAAAGCTTCCTGGCACCTTCTTTGCACTTACACTGCTGCCCCTGGGTCCCAAAGTACTGGATTCAGTCTATGGAAGAGTATGGTGAGTTGGCAGCATCTGGAGTCTTCTCCCATGAGGAATATGATGTTGAATATTGCTCTCATATCCCAGAGAGAGGAAGATTTTTTGGGGGTTGTTTGGGTTTTTTTTTTTTCTTCTTTTTTTTGCTTGGTATCACCATGATCTTCTGTGATCTGCAACTCCTTGTAACATTCAATCTTACATTACATCCAATCCAACCAATATGGAGTGGTTTTGCTTATGTTAAGGGCTTTATTTTTGCTCTCTTTGTTCCCTAAAGCTAGCTTTTCCCAGTTCCAGCTCCGTATTTGCTTCTCTGGTCATTCCTTGTTGGATGGCCATCTACAGCCATGTGTCCTCCAGTGCCGGTCCCGGTTCCCGACCACCCCATGCCTGGTACCCCTTTGTGCTGCATCCTGTGCCTCCCCTTCTGAGACCTGTCATACCAAGCATGGACTCCTCTGCCTCATATCATTAAGTCAGAGGTTTCCACGGCTTTGCAAAATGCTTAATTCTTCAAGGTATTATTATAATCACTTGGCTTCTTGGATCAGAATTTTTGTTTGGGGTAAGCAAGCACTGCTCCATTAATCCAAGAGAAACTGTGAAGATTCACACAGCCCATGTGCCTGACATGGGAGAAAGCCTTTGAATGAATATTAAGTCTTGTTTTTCATGGCTCTTTTCTAAATTTTTCCTCTACATTTGCTTCTCTTTATATGAACAGGAAGTTTTAATATCAATTTTGCATCTAAAAAGTTAAGTTATCCTTTCTCCTTTACTTTGTGACCCTTATTTTTCCTGATAATATTTTCAATTTACTGTGGGAACAGTTAGAATAGCCTGAAGTGGTACCCCTCTCTACTGTTCTAAAAGTTCTGAAAGGAAGCCTTTTGTATGATTCTGCTCAAATATTTATCCAGCTACAAGTTGAATGAGTACTTAACAAGTATTTGAGTTACAGCAAAGATTTAATCAAGAAAGAAAAGAGAAATCCTATATATCTGTGAAGCAAAGAAAATTCAAGTTCCAGAAATTATTGCATTTTCTGGGCAGAAAACCTAAATTCCTAATATTTCTGGCCATTGAATTCTAATCCTCCTGGCCTTACCTGTATATTTCCCAGAGGCTTGGTGTTACACGATGGCATTTATAACTAGATTGTGTTCACCTTCTGTGGACAAATGATGTGATATCTCTGCTGATGCACAAAGAATAGGCATGCATTTTTCATTTTTTGCTGTAGTTTAATGAAAGAACCTGTTATTTTCAATTCAGAGAAATTAAGATTTTGCTATTAACAACAGTCATGTTTCTATGTCAATCTGACACTAGTGCCATGAAATAGATTTATCAAAACTGTCTGGGTAGGTTTGTATGGTAAGAGATCATCAGAAAAGAGGTAATCACTTTTAATTACTTTCATATTTCAACTATTTAAGTGTGTAAGTATTTAAATTATTAGGTACATTAATTGCTTCAAAAATTTATCTAGATTGGAGCTTTCTGAAATGGTAATCCAGGAGGGATGACACAAGAGCAAAGAAAAGGAGGAATAAGGGCATCGTCTATAGAAAAAGATAACAAAAGGTGTTCAGGATCTTGCTGATTAGGAGACCCACAGAGAGAACCGTCAGGTGAATGAAAGAGTTATTTAAAAGCCATGAGTCACTTCATGGAGCAGGAAACAAATCATTGGTAGGTGATTTCTTTAGAATGAAGAAAACCATATAATGTGCTATCTTAAAAGACACCACCATCTTGTTTTCTTTTTGCATTGTTTGTTCAGTACCTGACACAATGACGTCCTCTCATAAGATTCCTAACCTTATTTGTGGTAACAAATCAAAAGTATGGACTTGAAGCCAGGAATTACCTTATTTGTATCTCTTATTTCATAGACATAGAAGTGTCAGACTGCAGTTTGACCACAGATCTGGCTCCAAGGTTCCTTCTTTAAAGACCCGGCAGAGCATTTACTTCCTGTACAATCATCTTGCAGTTCAAAGATGTCAGTGGTAGTTTGACATTACCCTTTCTAAAACAAAACGAAAAACCCTGCCAGCACTTACCTGGTCTCCTGCAAGAAGTGTGGGACTAGAAAACACACCAAGGAAACCCAACAAACCCAGAAATATATCATAAACTCTGAAGTGCACTCTGAAGTATTAGGGTTAATCAATAAAATGGATTTACACACTTTTGATTCCAATCAGCTCTTTGGTAGTAGGAGATTCTCTGTCACACAGACCTGGTACCAATGACAGTGGGGGCCATACCCTGATTATGGGACAAAGGCTGAATTCTGTTTTGAATTCTCTGCTTTTATGACCCAAAGAACAACTCAAATTTCAGACGTTAAAATTAAAAAAAAGCAAAATCAACAACATTAACAAAATAACATCTGAGGCCATAAAGTAAAGAACATCAATGGATTCATTACCATTCCTCAATAATTTAAAAATGTGAATGGCTTTACTATCCCACCTGCATTTCAGGTAAAGTACATTGCCCAAGAACATTTGCTCGTTGATTGTAAAGCTGTGCAAATGTATATATGAGTGTGCATGAATGTGTGAGCAGGGGAGCATGAGGGCACCTGTGCAGGAGAGGAACAGCTGGGCTTTAGGAAACTCAAATTTTAATGTAAATTCTCAACATTGGTCTACCCTGAATTTTTCAGATTTTGTAGCTTGACACAAGACATTTGTAACGTGATCATGCAAGATAATTATACCTGCATTAAAGCTGCTTTCTTGACAATAAAGGATTATTTTATTTAAAGTTTATTTCTAAGAGGTTTTATTGCAGTGCTCTTCCACAACATTACCAATAACACTTTTTGCTTAAATACCCTGATGATTAGTGGTTGAGAACTGACTGACAGGAAGAAAAACAACCGTGAAAAATGTCCCAATGAAAGGATATGGCATCATTTTGATCCCAATTGCAAATGCTAAGAGCAGCGGAGACACCTCTGTGAAATCAATACCCAAGGCCAATCTCTGCCCTCAGTTTCACCAGAGTCCTCTCTTGTGCTGAATGAGTAAAGACATTGAAAATACATGAGAAATGTATTTTTAAAGTGAGAGAAAAACATAACAGGAATTTTTTATGCGCTTTAGTTTTGCAGTGCAACCTGCTTATTAAATGAATATGGTCATGCTGAAACAGGGATGTGAAAACAGGAACACGTGAGGAATAATTTTTGTAGGAATTAAAAATACTAATAGTAGTGATTTAGAATAATCTAGGTCACTTTTCTCAATATACACTTGTTTTTCTTTCAAGTTCTGAATATTTACTTCCAGGGTGAAGTTTTAGTGAAGCATAACCTTGCGTCCTGAAATACACAACAACATTTCAATCTCCAGAATTTCACGGCCAGAAGTGGCCTTTTGATCCTGGGAACAATATCTGAGCCACCAGAAATGGCTTATGCATTTCACTGGTCACCTATGAGTGAGTGAGGGTGAGGAACAGGGTTTAGAATTTTTTTAAAGAAATGTCAAAACTATTCCCACTGGATTGACTCTGAGATATGAAAATTCTTATCAAGTCCTGAGCATTCCCAGTAGAATAAAAATCAGCTGGCTCTTTCAACCTGGACAAAAGAAAGAATATTCTTTTAGGTATACTATTTTTTTTTTTTTTGTCATAAACTATTGCTTAATAATTTAGTTAACCCAGCTTTAAATTTGAGCAAAGGTCAAGCACTTGGTCTACAAAATGCACTTCAGTCCTTATTAAATTCAGCTTTGTAAAAGACATTTTTAGCAAACTTTTGTACCATTCTGAAACAGACATCTGTGAACTAGTTAAGGAATTAAAATATGTGGGAAACTGTAAAAATATCTAGATTTTTCATTTTCCCTCTTGACTCTCCAGTTCTTGTACTCAGAGTTTGGATTAGGAGGCAAGAGACGCCAAGCTTTTTCTTCTAATTGATGCTTATCATTTTCTTGTCTATGGTACAGCTGCACGGGATGTGCTTCTTAGTTAGCAAGGTGGAAAATAGCTCTGAGCTTCAACTTCCAAGGCCTTTTAAGGCTCATATCACCCAATTTCCATGTAGATTATTTTTATTTATAATCCAATAACTAACTATTCATGTCCCACAGTGCAGATGTTTTAAACCAATACCAGAACACCCAGATTTGTGAAGAAGGAGGAAGAAAGAAGAAGGACTAACCCACACCCAAAATCCTCCATTTTGTTACATGCATATACATTACATTACAATATACATTACTATATCCCATAAACCTAAAACCCAAGATTCCAACAGGAAACGCAATGGAAAAAAGGGTACTCTGGACTTTGTATTTAGCCTGTTTCTTCAACCTGATTAAGTTTCTTAGATATCATGATTTAAAGCACAGCCTGGTTTGCTAGAACTACTGAAGTGTTGCCCTTCTAAACTGAAACACTGGTGTATTTTCAAAACTAATCTAACTGGAGACTAATGTTTTCCTCCACCTGCCTCACAAGCCTTAGAAATCATACCTGGACATCTGTTTTCTCTGCTGTCCTTCTTTTCTGTACAACAGCCAGGCACTCTGCAAACAGTCTGGCTTGCACCTGGATTCCCCGCTTCTTTATTGTCATGTTATGATTTGCCCTTCATTTTCACAGTGAATCAGATGAAGAATGTCTCCTTTTCCTTTTTTAGTGTTTTACCACAGGACAAAAAAAATAAAAAAAAAGAATGATTTCTTGAAGCCATCTGATGTCAAGTAAAGAATGGAAATAGAAAACCCATAGGAACTGGAAATGCTTAGTTTCATCCATATGAAAGGTAGGTTTTTACAATGAAATTGATAGAAGAATAGGTGTATAAAAACCCTGTAAAAACCAGAAATAATTCAGTAATACAATAAAATTTTCAAACAGGTAAATAATTGTAATTTCTTAATGTATTTTGTGTCATTTACATATATTAAAGTTATAAGCAAATCTGACCTTAAAGACTTGAATCTGAGTCTCTAAATACACAGTGGTTTTTAAATCAAACACCAGCCATATCATTGATTTAGCTTGTCCTATTCCCTTTTCCCTTCATTAGCCATTTTTGTCATGGAGTTCAGCGATTCTTCTGAAAAAAAAAGCTTGTAAATGTTTTCCATTGTTGCGTTAGTGTATAGTAGCCAAAATCCAAAGCTTTTAATCCGCACTTTGCCTCCAGTATTAAAATTAGCTTTAAAACACTTGTGATGAGAGGCAAATTTCCTAATTTTACAACTATTTCAGAGTAGTACTGATCTTATTAATAGAAAAAATATTGTTGTTATATAAAATGCAATAATATTGTCCTGTATTTATTGTCACAGATAATTATTTGGGCTTTTGTTCAACATACCAATAAAACCTACAATGTATCTTCTATTCACACAAACAAAGAACATATTATACGTGGAAACTCAGCATCCACAGATAATTTGTTTTCTGCAGCTCTCTCCAGATGATATTTATTGTCCTATTTTTTAAATTTCATTTTAAGGGCAGTTAATAATGGCTGTAGCTGACAGGTGTTAGAGTTGGCATTGGAGGTACCATCAAGAAGTATTGGAGTCTTGCCATCAACAGTGAAAAAAGCTTAACAGAAGATCACCACATAACCCAAGATCATTCATGGGAAATGGATTAGGGCTGGGAACCTGGATCTTTATCCTATGAGAACGACTGTTTTTATCTGTATGTGTTGTATTATACAGCTGTATGAATACCACATTTTAATTTTATTTGTAGTGTTTATATCTTTCTACTAACATGTAATTTGGAAATATTGTCACGTCTTAGTTATAAATTTTGTTTTAAACTGCCTTCACTTTGTAGTATATAATAGGACATTTGGGTGTTTTCCAGGCAAATATTCTTTTCAAAAGCCTTCTCAAATTTCTTTAATAAAAACAAAAGCTAAAAAAAATTGAAGAGTTATATAAGTTTTAAAAATATATGGAGACTACAGAGAAATTTTTTCTTTCCCTTCACTTTTGGAGGCTGCTTTTCCACCCTGTTATTTCTAACAGTGTACTAAGAGAGAAATAGCTTTTACCATTTCTTTTAGTACCTGCAGCTAACCCTCAGGACACATGGCACCATTTCAGATGCAGCTCTCCACACCAGAATCAAATAAATAGTTGAAGAAACTACTATGCAAGATAGAACTAAAAGTATTTTTCTCTCCACCCTCCCTTTCTTCAGCATCTTGCCTGTCTTAATCTTTTAAAAAAGGGTGGATTTGTTTTTTAAAATTAATATCAGCATTTTTAATTTTTACATGAGAGGAGAAGCGACACCAGTTAGATTTTAAATTAATCTTTAAAAAGTACAGTATTGAAACCTTTAAATGGCTGAAACATTTAGGAAACCAAAAGATAAAAACTTCCTACCCTTATTTTGCAGCAGCTATAAAATCTTTGCAGTTCAAAGTCTACATGATTTATTCCTCTCATGTGGGCTGCAAAGATGGCCAAAAGGTGAACCATAGGACAAAAATACCAAAGACAAGGAAAAATACCCTTTTTAGAGAATCTACATTGCTAAATGACTTGGAAACTTTTGACTATTTTGTTAGATATGCAGTTTAGTTATATTTATTAAATCAATAGCACAAATATGAGCTCCTTTCTGAGATGAAGGAAAAAAGACAACACATTGCAATGCAATAATAATATCGGGGTAAATTCTATTGCAATTTTTCTCTGTGGCTTTCACTAGTACCCAGCCTGCAACATGACATTAGCAAGCATATTTTGTTGAGTTTCCAAGCAATTTTTCAATAATACAGCTGTACCTTTCTTTGTGATGATGTAGATAAAGTTACCAGAGGCCTTAAAATGGATGAATCCTCAATGAATGGGGTTTATTATCCAAATCATAATGAGGCTATTACTGAAATACAGCAACTTTTTCTGATGGAAATAATATAACATACATCAATAGAGTGCTTAGAATTTAAAAGTAGTTGTATAAGAGTAACTTGGATTTTTAAAACCTGCCTGTAGTTACAAACCTCAGCTCAATCTGTATGTAAAATACACCTTGCTTTTAGTCTACAAGCATTTACGTATTAGAAAACCTAATTGGGTGGATTTTTCCTCTAGCAGGTAAAAGCAAAATAATACTAGAAAGTAGCTGCAGTAATAAGAAGGGCAATTCCATTACTCCACTAGGTACCAAGGAATGGACTCTTTGTGTGTTAAGTATTCAAAGCAAGATTAGATGCCTTCCAGAAATTTCCATCGCACAGTGTCCTGAGCAACACACAGGCTCTAGGGCCAACTCCTTCAGCTCTTTTTCTATACTATCTCATCAGACTCTAAAAAGAACGATAAAGAAGTGAGAGACCCTTAATGCAAGTCAGGCAGCCCTATATCCATATTCACAATATAAATTTAACCTTGCTCAACCTCATTTAATCATTGCTTCTCTTTTGTGGTCTATTTTCTTTTTCACTTTACTCAGTTCCAAAAAGCTGCCTATTTCCCTTATTCTTCCATAAGATAAATAATAAAATGGACAAAAGATAAACATTGAAAAAGAACAAATTGCACAGCACTGGCAAAATGCTCTCCTTAGGAAAAATTCCCACTGATTACAAGAGACAAGAGATTTCAGTTGGAGCTTTGCCTGAAGAAATAGCTGAGAATTAAACCCAAATAAAATAATCACATAATACAAGTTCTCACAAGTGGAGAAATTAAATTCTCTTTCACTTCTCACATGGACAGAGATGTCTTTGTCCCACTGATGGGAAATAGGAGTTTTGCCATTGATTTTCAATGAAGCCAAGATTTCACCTCAGGGTGTTTTTTCTCATATACTATTTATTATGTTTTTACTCTAACACATCACATAAAGATCAGCTAATGCTTGCAGACTAATGAATAATCATGTATTCCAAGACCAGATATTACCATCCATTGTAGGCTTGAATAAAATCTTGAATGCAGTTTTTATTTCTAGAGGAATTGTGATATATTGAAGAGGGAAAAAAACCAAAACCAAAGTAAACCAAACCAAAAAAACTAGATGAATTGAGGCATTGAAATTAAAGGGAACAAATATTGACTGTCAAATTCTTTCCAGGGAAAGAAATCACTGCATATGGTGTGCTGTTGTCTCTGTCATTTCCTAAGTTTTCCATTTGAGAGAGAATAAAAATGCATCCAGTTGACAAATTAAGAGCTAAATTAATCCAAGTGGTTTAATGGAGTATAGTATCCATCTGATACAAATGAAAATTATGGAGCTTTAGGAACATGTCACAACTGATGACTTGCAGTGTTAAAAGAAATTGTCATAGACATCAGGGTTTATTATGGAAGCAGCAAGTCAGCACTTCCTTGCTGCCTGTCAGAATTCTGTTCAAAACTGATGCTTCTAGTCAGCAACAATGTCTTGAAGAAGGTTGCAAAGATGAACATTTTTGGGAAAATACTTCTGGACTCTCAGAGGAAAGCAATTTCTGACCCACAGATGGCTGAAAAGCTGTTAGTAAGTTCTTATACTTTAAGTAGAGAGCAGCTGCAAACTTCTACCTATGAGCTAAGATGAAATATTTTAAGATCTGCAGATGTGTCCTGGGAAACTCAGTTTCCATAACAACAATTTTTGGTGTCATGATTTTGAGGCTGTCTGCACTTCTTGATTTCTGTAGCTGTTCACTTGGGGCTGCCACTATTGTACTGTTGCTTTGTCCAGCACTAAATTCCTTATTTGTATATTTGCACAACCAATTATTGGTGATTTTAGAAGGTAAAGATCACAGTCACCAACGTACCTTAAAGCTTTGGTACAGTCACACAAGAAGCAGGATCCTGCCTCAGTACTTTACTGATTAATGAAGTTGGAACACTCCAGTGCCACTGAGATATTACAGTAGCATAAATATTTATACGCTTAAAATATCAAGGAATCAGGAACTAAATATAGAATCCAGAAAACAAAGGGTTTTCTTTTTTTTTCTAGGGTTGTTACTCAAATCAAGCCCACAAACTTGGATACTGAAGGAAAAGGTTTGAAGTAAAGAAGTGAGATATATAAGAAATACAAAACTCTAAATTGTTCTGAGGACTAATGAAAAAGCAAATCAAACTCAGACCTTTCTCTTTGCAAAACAGGTCCAAGGCAGCACCTGTAAGCATTTCTCTTTTGAATACCATCTCTGGCAGGCACAGACCTAATGTTTTAAGGAGAAAAAATCAGGTCTTTAGAGCTGCTGTTTCATAGCAATGCATGACTCCACATGAGAATATAATGCCAGCATCTCCACTAGAACACAGCAATTCCCTAACACTTCTTCTCAGGGCAAAGTATGCCTGGCCCAAAGTACAACTGTTAACTGATAATTTTATTTCAGTTTGCAGGATTTAGTATAATCTGTCTGCCTTTTTTGCCAGGCCTGCTGTTAAATGTGTTTCAGTGCAGTTAGCTGACTACATCTTCAACTGTGCTCTTCAACTTGTGCTTTTCTTTTTTAAATAGACTTCATGAATTACTCCTTTTTTAATTTCCTATTTTCTCCTTGTTGTTCCATCTTCTGCTTTTATCTTCCTCTTCTCCTAGTAACAGGTGATTTTGCATATGTTTATTTCTCCCCTATGACTTTTTTTTTTCACTTTTATCCTTAGGAGACAACTATTATGCCATCTTGTCTTCATACAAATCACTCTCATTTTCTAGTTCCTTATACTACTTAATGACTCTCTTCAAAGCCAAGATAAATAAATAAATAATCAGCAAAATTCTTTTGCAAAGTAGGTGCACTAAACTACATCAGAAGAATATTTGGGACTTGTTTTCTGCTGTGTGTCTATGACTGAACTGAAAGAGGGCACTGACACTAGAGCAAACCTGGAGAACTGCTTGACCAGAGCTCATATTTGAAGAAAAACAGCTCAGAGGTGAAGGAAATGTAATCGATTTACAGGGTAGTTATATTTCTTGAAAAATTTATTAATTTGTCTCAAAGACAAAGTTTTTTAAAAAAGAAGGAGCTCTCTGGTTTCTCCCAGCCATGGAATATTAGATGAACTTCAGACCAGAAAAGCTTACAGTTACCCAAGTACAATGTTTGTATGCTCTATAAAATTGCTCTCAGGCTAAATGTATGTGAGGGATAAAACCTTTAAATTCAACCAGGAAGAATTACAAAAGAAAACAAGAACTGTATTTTAATAGAAAATTGCCTTCAAGACTGTTTGTCACATCATTTAATTCTCTCTTGGGGGCCCATAGACACTAACACAGTGTAATTGATGCAAGATTTAAGAAGAAAGCATAACAAAACTAAGCAGAAAAAAAGCAATTTTGTCAGCCTTGAGCTGAGGGTAATGGAAAGGAAACAGATTCAGTGAAATGGGGAGCAGTGATGGGTGTGAGATGAAGCTTAACCATTCCTACCATTTTTCCATTTCTAACATCCTACTACTCAAATGCAAATACTTTGCTTTTGCTTTGAGCCCACATTGAAGAGAAAAGATAAACATCAAAAACAGTGGGAAATTCAAGATAGCTTAAACAGAAGCAGGTCATGTAGTATTTCTAATGGGAGACCATCTCACTCCAAGATGTTCTCTTTCTGAATCCACATGCCCATCCTGGGAATACCAACTGATGTATCACTAAGTTCATTAAACTGTGTTTTGAAAGAAATGAGAAACCAGTGGTCTTTCTACCTATTTCCTTGGCTTTGGGAGGCCTGTTTTGTGTTTACATAGAAGTAAAGAAATAGTCCAAGACAATTTCTTTTTTCTTCTACTTTTTTTTTTTTNTTTTTTTTTTTTTTTTTTTTTTTTTTTTTTTTTTTTTTTTTTTTTAATAGAGATTTTAGGTGAAAAATCTCTTTATTCAACTATGGAAGAACATTTAAAACTCTGTGTGTCAGCTGTTAGGAAAGTGACATCTGACAACTGAATTAGGAATGGAACAGAAGGGACCTGGGCAAAGTTGGTGTGCTGAGGAACCCTGTTTCTACAATGGAGCGTATCTGGGAGCTCAACACACTTTATTTTCTCCATTATTACATTAAAAGCTTTTTGGAATGTCCAAGGATACTGAATTCAGAAGAACCAAGAACAAGTATATTTTTATGATTTGGACAGCTATGTAAGAGAGAGATTTACGCCAAAAGAAGTCAATCTGGTCAAAGTTATTGTTGTTGCCTGTTTTCAGTCAGTCATCCAGAGGTAAAAGTACTCTGCTTCCCCTTGTCAATACTTGGCTGAAACAGTTCATAGAAAGATTCAATCTTAACATGTTGTAAACTAAAGTTAATCTTATTATTTTTTTCAAATATTAGAGATAATTTTTAAGGAACTATTAATATATCAGATGACTTATTTCTGTCCCATAATGTTGACTATCGTCTGGAAGGATATTACTCACAAATTTTAAAAAAAGCTTTCTTAAATAAAACCTGCAGAGAGTGCAAACTCTCATTTAGGATAAAAGGAGAGCTATTTTCAGAAGTTCTAGCTAGCAGTTTGCAAATGTGCAATTAAAATTCTGGCTCTTCCCTAATTATGGAACACTTAAGTTAAATGGTCTTAATAGATACATAATGATGGCTTTATAAACCTATAGTTACTTGTAATCTAAAGTGATTTCTACTTCAGTTTTAAAAGCATCCATTAAATGCCTATTATGATCTTTATGTAATTTAGCAAGACATTTAATGAGTGTTTTATAAAACTAAACAGCAATTATTACCAAAGACAAATGTTAAGCATATAGATTAACATGCTATTAATGAGAATTAGCTTTTTCAGATTAAAAAGTGAAACTTGTACTTAAATTCTGTTGGGATGAATGTAGATTAAAATGTTATACGTGTTTGTAATGGAAATTTTAAGGATGCCTAAAAGGAGAAGAAATTGTTAAATGCAATTTTTCATTAGGTTATCTATTTATTGAAAGGCTGATCAAGCTGCAGACAACTTATAAAGAAACCTCTAATAAAAATGTGTATTTTTCTAAAAGTACTTCTGTCCTATTGATGAATGTGGTCCTTAACTCTATGAATCTCTTGGATATTTCCATGTAATTGTAGAATTCTGAGTTACTGGAATTTCATGACATTTTACAAGAAATTGTATCATTCTCAATGATTTTAAAGTACTGTAAAGTTAATAGAAATGTCCGTGTAGAGGACACTTATACCACTTCATCAGAATCACTATGGATCATGTCAATAATTAAAGATCACAGAAGTGAAAAAGCAGCATGTGATACCCAGAATACCATCTTAAGTTTCAGTCCTGTGTCACGTATATTGTTGTCTCTGCTCCTTGTGCCCACACCCTCATCCTAAAAAATAGTTTGAAATTACCATGTTTAAAAATATCTGTGAAGAAGTAGGCCATTTTCTTCCAGATACATCTAGAACAAGAACTTGTTTTAAAATAAAACAAGTCAGTAAAACTTGAACTACTGGAAATACTTGAGCAAGAAATTTTCTCTTGGGAAACACATTTTTCATTGAAATCAGCTAAGAATAATATCAGCACATCTACTACATCATCCATGGAACACATGTTAAACCAATATATTTTTTGCAACAATTCACTTAGGTACTTTCTTAATAATGTAAGTATGATAGGGAAATTAATTTGATCATTTTGATGTTTGCATTGATATTACACACTAGTTGTTTTCCTTCTAAATGTTCTGAAAACGCAACTATCTTCATTCACAGAAAATTTGAAAGTGTTTGTCATGAGATGAACATTCTGTTTAACAAGTCCTGGGTTTATCACTTTGATTTATTTTTAATAATACAGCATGAGAAAAGCCCAAAATAACATAATCATTTTTTACTATCACTAAGCACACCAGGTAACCTTCTGCTTTAGTTAAAGCCCTTCCAAAATGCTGAATTCTATTTCAGACTTTATGTCTTGGAGAAAGTCCTTTCAATACCCATCCTGATTTGTGAGAATCTGATGCATGACAAAGGAAGACAGAGCTGATACTTCATAACTTTTAAGAAGTTTTGACATAAATATTTTAAAATAATATGGTGACAAAGCAGGGATGGATGATATTGACTCACCTACTGAAAAACCAGATACCATGGATCTAGACTTATGTTTGATTTATGTCACAACCAGAGTTATGCAGTCTGGGTCTGATGCCCTGACTTTGAAAGTTTACTGCCATCTATTTTGGAGAAAATGTAGGGGGGGGGGAAAAAGATGATATAAAAATTATATGGAGAATAAAGAGCATTTATGCGATTGAGGGAGAAAACTGTGCTGGAGGAACTGGGAGTGACAGATAAAAGGTAATAAGCATTTGAGATAAATAACAGCTCTATACGATGCACTTTCTTCCTATTGAGTTTATACCCTAAGAAAGAATCTGACCATTATGTTGATGGAAAAAAAAAATGACACTTTGGGCACTGAAATACTACACCATGCTACAAAAATTTATCAAATTTAATCCTAATGTACCAGTGGACAGCATCCATCTCATCATTAATTAAACAAACAATGCTACAGAAAAAGAAAATTTTGTTAAATGAACAATTTTTTCAAGGAATGAAGACCAGGTCATGTCCTTAAAACACAATGAGGTTTTGCCTTGGTTACAAGTATTTTTTTATTTTTTTTTTAATTGAAGACTTAGAACGGGACTTTTTTTTTCCTTTAAGAGTTAAAAACATTGAGGACCTTGAACCAATTGACAAAGAATATTTTTTGAGCATTCTAATGAAAGTAAATTAGTTTAGGCACACCTTACACCAAGGTATATTCTATCTGGCTGCTCTATTCTAATCAGTAACTGAATTATTACATTTTTTTAGCTAATAAAACCTAAATTGATATGGAGAACTGTGGCAACAAGATGCCATTGCACACTCAAAATGAGTTTAAACAATAAAGTACTTAATTATAAGGATGCTCACAGTTCCCAATAAATGTGTTAAGGCAGAATAATTAAGCAATTTTTGCCTATGAGGAATGTGGATGACCTGGTTTCCAGGACAGGCTATCAATGTGCCCTTAATATAGTTGACAGTTCCTGAAGGAAGCCTTCAGGGCAATATCCTATCTCTTAGTTTTATTTTAAGCATTAGATTTTCCATCCCTGCACATATTCTCAGGAGCAGGAAGGAAGGCAAAGGCTGACTCAGTTCTGACCTCTCTTCTAGTTCCCACAACATCCTTAGCACCTCTTGACTCTAATGTCAGTTTAATATTGACACTTCAGTGAAGAGGACTTTCTTTTTGCTTTATGTGGAATATATTTTAACTTTTTCTAGGAAGAAATATAATATGTCTACTGGTTAACAATTTCTATGACAAGGACATTATATTTGGACATTTAAAGAATCTCTCCAATTCCATCCATTTGGTACTAACAAAAATGTGTTTATTGCATCCTCTTGCATGCCTTTTTTTTTTTTTTT
>VZTI01005527.1:298265-351496 GCA_013397865.1 Struthidea cinerea
TTTTTTTTAAGGGGTAATTAAAGACAATTACTGCAGGGTAATTGTTCTTGCTTTCAAGAGAAATAAATAAATAAATGTGCATAGAGAGGTTCCTTTTTTTAGATAAAGGTTTCCTCATCATGAACTATACATATGGAAAATGGAATGCTGAAATGGATCAGCTGCAGTATCTAAGTAAAAAAAGCAATGCCTATCCTACTTTGTGGTGGAGCATGTCCAACAAACCCCAGTAGAAACTGTATTATATTTGGAGGAAGAGGAAAGAATCAACACTTAGCAGGCTGGTAAAACCTTATAAACACAGTTAATGTCTTCAAAATTATTAACTAATAAAAAATAAATCTATATGTTACCTTTAAGTGAAATTAAATAATCTCCCAACAAATAATAAACTGAATAAATATTGCTCATTTGCAAACCAGCATCTTTGAAGCCATTGGCCTCACCCATTAAGGATTTTCCTCATCAAAATCTCCTGATTGATCTTCATTTAAGTTCATTATATATGGCATTTTGATTTTATCAATGCATTTTCAGTGCTATAGAATGTTCAGTATTATACAATATTCCCTGTAAAAACTAGAAGGCATTGAATGAAACTGCTGTATGCTAAAAGTGGCTATTTTATTAATGATTTGAAATAAACTCTGACTATAGCTAACGTAATGTTTTTGTGACCACTTAAATACAGGGAATCATTATTTATTTATTATGAGAAATTTAATATTGCACCATGATGATGATGTTTTTAAAGATTTCTTTATAAGACAATTTTATCTTGTAATGAAATTTAATTAAATGTAGAAGTGTAAACAATATTATTATAGAGTTTATTCTGATAAATAAAATTTACTTAGCTGGGCTATGTAGGCTTTTATCTGCAGTGAGAACCTGGTTCTGCTAAAAGGTTTTTGAATACAATATTGGGATCTGTTTCACTGGAATTTATAAAGTATTATGCAGTTTAAACACAAATATGAAGAAATAAATGAAATTAAAGCACAAGTTTACCACCCATTTCTTGACTTTACTAAACTGTTTCTTTTGGCTGCCTTTGGCAAAGAAATTGATGGAAAGCACCAGAACCCATGCTAGAATCCAGATTTTCCGTATCAGCTGTTCACACTTTTTTCTAACCAAGGTATGGATTATTAACACAGTCGTCTATAGGAATGCAAGATCAAACTTGAGCAGGAGCATTAATGACTGATACGACCCAAATTCTCTTTCTGTTTTGTCTCTCTCATGCTTGGATGATTGTTACTTTTCTTTACACAAATCCTGTGCCGGTGTGCTCTCGTGGCCAAGGCAGAGGCATCTCACAGCTGAGAGAGCATCTGGCAAATTTCCTGAGGGACTGAGCTGAATGTAACTGCTTTAATCCTAGAGCTAGTAAAAACCTTCACACTGAAATCTCGGGATCTTGTTTTGAGAGTTCAGTGTTGCGATACACTAATCTTTCAGATATGGGCATTTATCTGATATTAATTTCAACTCAAGACAACTAGTGGGCTGGGAAAATTCCTCTAAGCAGTGCAGCCTGCATTTGTGCTGCTTCAAATTCCTTCCAAGTTGTCAAGGAGCCTCCCAGTCATAGGTGTTTTCTATAACATCCCTGTGTTTGGCAGGATTCTTTCCTTCAGTCATACCCCAGAGGATGTTTCTCAGAAAAAAACAGAAGTACTGATGCATAAATAAGAGCATGAGAAGACCTCTAAAGCATTGATTTTAGGTGACCTAGTGTGCTAATGGCCAAATAGATGCCACCACAACAGCTGTCTCATGGACACCTGGAACAATTTCATTGACCTTCCATCTGAAAGTGTTTCTCACTCAAACACTTGGAGGCTTTAGCACCCCTGGTAAGGGGAGAAAGAGTAAAAGTACTACAACAAATGCAAGCTGTTTACTAGGTTTTGTAACCAGCTATAAAGGGGTAAATGTAATTGCACACAATCCACTGATTCTTTTGCTTTTCTACTTCAAGTTCATAGACTATCATAAAAAGTTTTGAGTATTTTTACAGAGATATTAAAATTTCTTCTCAACTTATTTCAAAAGCAAGCTAATTTTAAGCTAGATAATCCTGGTAGCATATGAAAAGTGAAAAAAAACCCCACAGTATTGAACAGAGAAGAACAAAGATTTTCACCAGAAATGTATTGTGCTATCATATACTACATATTTTGGGGGCTGACTGCTTTGAATTGTAACACAGACAGGTGTTACTGTGTACCAAGGAGAGACACACCTAAATGTCCTGAATCATCATCTCCCCTAAAACTTGTCTGAGGTGTCTTAAACTCCCCTGTCTGTCAAGGAAGTAATTTCTAAGAGGGCATGTACATTTAAAAATCCATTTATATATTGCAAGCAAGAATAAATGAATCCTTTCATCACTGGAAGAGATGGTGACCCCAGTGAAAAAATAAGCATAGTCTCTGCATTAAGGACAGAAAAGAAATAAGGGTCTGCTTTATACCCAGGGGTTCTGGGGGGATAACTCGTAGGTAAGGGAGCCCTGAATACATAACCCATTAAGTAGCAATCTGTTTATTTCATACAACTAAAGTGTTAAAAATAGTTAGATCTATTGACAGCATAATGAGGGCTTAAAATTGAAGAGGCTTTCCCATTTATTTTATCTACTGAGCTTGAGAAAAAATACAGCTTTTGTTCTATGTCTCAAATGCATATCTTTTAGCTTCTTCATTTGCATGAGTACCACATTTTTAAGGAGATCCTACCTATACAATGTAAAATTCTTTTTTAAAGAAATTGATATAGGAAATTAGATTTGCTTTAGAGGTATGAGATATTGGCATTAAAAAAAGCCTTCAACAGGCAAAACTGCCTGATCATCTTGGTCACTGATAGGAGAAAAAGAATGATCACCCAGTGCAAGAGAAAGAAGTAAGTGCAATAAAGTAAAAACCCTTATAATATGAAATAAATAAATTCTGCACATCTCTCACTTGCATGATGGTGTAGAAACAACCAGCTTTCAAAATTACCTTGACAGCAGGATGGATTTGAACTCCTTCTAATATCAATATTAATTAAATTATATATTTAGCATTTTTAAGTGCAGCAATTTGAAACAACCCACACAGAGTATGTTTCTGGGTCAAGAGTGACAAGATTAATTAGCAAAGCACTCAGATAGCTTCTTTCATGTCAAAAGATATAATTAAGGTGGCACAGAACAATATAATTTATCCCTTGATATATACCAAATTATTCTAATCTGCATAATTTAAATATAACATTAGGCGATATCTTGCGCTGCTCATAATTGGAGATTGTAGCTGGTATTACCTATTCATGTATTTTCATTAAAGGCTTATTCATAATTTATAGTTCCCTTGACTTGGGAAAATATTTACCAAATGAAAAATGTATTATGGCCCTGCAGTTAACAGGTTGGTAGCATTAGGAGCCTTCCAAAGTGGCTAAAAAGGCATTTGTCTTAAACAATACACCCACTGAAATAAAACACAGTTTGGGGTTTTTCAGTTTTGTGAATTTAGCGAGTTATTCCTTCTTTGTACAAAGTTCACTGCAATAACAGAACTTTCGCTCTACTCAGCATTAGTCAGAAGAACCCATCACATAAATTTCTGGGAAATTGTGGTTTGAAAGCGGAGCCTGAAAATTATCAAGGCTGCCCAGAGGAATGGATTGAAGCACCCAAATAAATACAGTTCCCCTCTCCCATATTCCTGCCCTTATAAAACACAGGAAACTGAAGACAGAACCACATCTCATATAGCAACTTCAGCTCTACATGAGATTTTCACAGCACAGATTTCCCAAGAGAAAATCTAACCATCCTTAAGGAGCTTTTGGCCACATGGAATTTAAATTACAGATAGGGTTTGAATGTGTTTTCCATGAGCAGCACATGTGCCAGGTAAAGAGGCATGTGCTTTTATCTATGCTGATTCCAAGAATTCTAATGTTCGCTTCATTTCCAGCAGCGATTAGTCTTTATGCAACATAAGGCAGGGCTCCCAAACTGACATGGCTGTGGAGCAGGAATTATACCTCTTACAATCCAATTTCTCAGCACTTTCTAAATTTACTCACTATTGCAGGTGTAATGACCATGTTTAAGGACCATGAAGTTAGCAAACCTATCTCTCTCAGAATCACTGAACTCCTAACGTGTCTTGTACAGTGGATTTACAGGTACATTTTCTCCCTTTGAAATTTTAGATTTTTGTCCAGTCAACTATGGCAAGACAGATGCAGATGAGAAAGAACCCAGGATGAAAAATCCCAGATTTGGGACAACCAGACTTCTGTGGGATCTTTTCTTTAATACTGCATTAAGCTACTAAAGAAGAAGCAAGATCTTTATCAATGAGAAACACTTGTTAAGCATATTGACTATAATTGTACCTGAACACAATTTTCTTTAAAGGCACTTAAAGGCAGTAAAAAAAGCCCTTAAATTTTTTTGAACAATAATGACCAAATAACACAGGGATACAGTTAAGCTTTTCATCGGCAAGTCATAAGCCTTCTCATTAAACATATGTCATTGTATGGCCAATGTCACTCCCTGAAGCATTTCTTCAAATCAATACCTTTTTATTCCCTGCTAGTCTGGCCGATCAGATAGTCTGCATATCAGTCCTGACTCCAGTTCCATTAGAAGATAACAGTGCATGCCATTGCAATCCTTCAGGAATCTCTTCTACAACAAAACCTCTCCATGTGAACAAGCCACAAGGTTATTCTGACAAATCATGAACCACGGAGAAATGGTGTATATCTACTCTTTTTTGTGAATGAAGTGAGATTTCTTCCTAGCTGTCCATTCCTACATGTGCTAAAAGACATATTTATGTATATGTAAAGTACAAAAATATTATTTTCTCAAGATCATCTCAGCTAACGTTTTTAAAACACATTTTTACTAGAGGCTGTATGGAGGAAATAAAGACACAACAATGGGGTTTTTTTGTTAAGCTTTGCAAAATACTACTTTGAGCAAGTCATTAAAGATAAACTATCAACTTGATACTTTGTTGTCTTTTTTAAGCTCTCTAATAACTGCCTAATTGCTTTCAGGAAAAGGCTTCCAGCACGAATTACATACTATACTGGGGATATATTAAATATTCAATATTTATTTGAGATGTCTCGTAATACGTAAGTGATCTGCATGAATAAAACATTTTTTTCCTTTAAGCAGAGTTTAGTAAAATAAAGAGCTGTTTAAAAACCTAGAGAGCTCTACCGTCATATATAGATTTTTCTTCTTACATATGGAAATTTTCTTAACTTTAAAAGTGAACGCAATGAAGTACGAAAGAGCTCAGTTTGGAAGAAGAATTTCTTTGAAAAAAAAAGTTCTGCAGAGATTTGGGAAATGGACTTTATGCAATGCATGCAACAAATACAGACATGGTTCTGTGTCTCATTTTTGCCTACATTACGTTTCTTGGGCCTCCAGCAAAAGCCCCGTTCAGTTCAGCATGTGCTTCAGCCACAAGGTGGGCAGATTAAGGCAAGTGATTAAAGACCAAATCCCCAAACATGCAGCAGGGGCCTTGGCCACCACGAGCAATCTCACAGAAACAGCTCGGTGGGAGTACACAGAAAAGCAGATACTTACTATTACCATTCAAGGAGCACTGAGAGCCCCCAGCAAAGAACAAGATGAGCAGCTACTCAGCAGAGAGATGAAAAAGATCCCCAGGAAAGTGGCTATCACATGAAAAGCACACAGAATACCTGCACTTCACTATGGCACAAGACATGACGCTGTCCATATTCCCCCATCCCAGTCTCATTTCCTACCAGTCTTCGGGAATAGCTTACAAGTGTTACTAGGTCTCTCATAAATAGTTTTAGATAGGAGTATTCTTGGGGATTGGGCAGGGCTGAGGCTAACAGTTCAAACAAATCATGATAACATTTTTTCAGCTGTTTTTTTAGTTGGAAACTATTTTGCACCCTTAATTGCATGGCTCTCAGTTCTGAGGAGACATCAAGGAAAAAGGGAAGGAATTTGGCTGTACAGCTCCTTGAAGGTCTTCTGCTCGAATCATGCCTTGTTTCTCACTGTGAGGAAGAACAAAAATGGGACTAAGATCTGTTTCATGATCTGCCACTATAAACTCTATGCCAACATTCTAGACATTCACTATCACTCCAACACTCTACTCAATTTTCGAAGTCTGTCACTTTCCTGCAGCTTTCTCACATCATCATCTTTTAAACATCTGACATTTGACCCTTCCCAGCTCCTCACCAATTTCCTTACAACACACACTGGCAGCACAAAAATGGAAGGATGAGAAATGCTACCAAGTTTATGCTACGGAAATGAAGGCACACTTTTTCTAGCTAATTAGCGGTGGGAAGATATAGGTCTCATTGAGCTTGTTTTAGCAGTACAGAAAAAAAGGTGTGAAGGGAAAAATCAAAAGGTGTCAACAGATGTACCTGGTCAGAAGCTCTTTTGACAAAATTATTTGTAGATAGGCTGTGTAGTAGAGTCCAGGCACGCTCAAAGACTGTGCCTCACTGGAACCATAACCAAAAGAAGTCAAGATCCAAGAGGGGAGGAAGGCCTGCAGTGTCAGCACGTCACTAAACATTTAGGGAGAATGGGGCCAGGGTAAATGTTTTTCTGCCAGCAGTGTGTCATTTTTCACTAGCCATGCTTGAGAGACTACTTTTGCTAGGAGAAAATGAGCCACAGTGTACTTCTCACACTGAGAGCAACGATTGCATGATGGGTATGGCAGACACATGTAGATGCTGAAAAGCTTTGGTAGAGAAATCTTTCAGCTTTCTGCAGCGCTCTGGGAGAACTTTGCAGTTCTCACAGAGGCTATGAAAAACACTGCTATGAGTTCTTGTAAACTAATTCTTTATCTTGCACCTGGGTTTGTTATGCAAGATTGTTATGGTTCTAGCCTTCTGATATTTTGGAATAAGTGTCTTGGAGCTTGACCAATCCCCTCAAGGGGTGGACGGCCAAGCACACAATTGTCTTATGCCATTCAACACACTCTTTGCGAACCCTGTTATAAAAAGATGATTATAATTAATTAAACTACTACTACTACTTTCTTCCTGAATTTGGATCGTGTCGCTTCTTGCCATTCTCGGTACTTTACAGCGACAGACACACATCACAAGAGGGACCTGGACACCGGGACAACCAACAGGAAACCCTTAAAAAATATAAGAATTTTTCTGATCATATTAAGTAACAGAGGACTGAGGTGTAGTTACTAGAATGAGGGTAAAAATACAATGCTACTACCCTAACAAACACCCGAACATCCCTTTTCACCTCCATACGCCTTTTTAGCCCCAACTCTTACACAACAGCATTGGAGGTTGACTGGTCCTTAATGTTCTCATGCAGTTGCTCAGCAGCCTTTCCTGCATTCCTGAGAATTCCTTCTCCCCTGGCACACACAGAGTAACATGGGAACTGCCTGGGAAACAACTCTTGTGTAGGCTGGAGGCTGCAGGGTGTTTGGTTTTGTTTCTTTGCTCTTATTTTTGTTCAGGAAATGAGTGAGCATGCCTTAAGTGATGTCATTTAACACCTGCAATATAGTGAAACACAACGCATCTGGCCATGAACCACATTTCATACAATCTTTCAAGTATTTCTCTACAAAGATGATTTGTAGGTGTACATTTGAAAAGCAAGAAATAAAAATATTGCTTTTTGATCTGTTTTACACAAATGATGTTGTGATAGTTATCCACACATTTATTCTCACAAAATAAAATGGAAAGTCCTTACATTTTGCTCTAAATAAGTCAGTTGGCTTTCTACTTCCTGAAATAAATTGAATAGTAGTATTCTAAACTAAAATAAAAATTTCAACCTCTGACAGCTAATATCTATTTTGCAGATAATATATGCTTTGGTTAAGCAGAAAATCCATTAAAATGCATGTTCTGGCTGAAATTAATTTGCAGCTCACTGTTGTAATTTTTACTGAATTTAGCCAGTGTCTTTCACAAGTCACACACAGACAAATCCCCCAGTGAACTGGCGTTTCTCTGCTGTTACTGACACATCCTCCCTCCTTCTAGTAGTTAAATATTTTGCAGAGATCCTGCCTCAAACTGATTTTTTTCTCAAGGTTTACATATGATTAGTTTTGAATCTTGTGCTCTCATGGTATTCAAAACCTGATTCTTCCTACATGGAATAAAAGCAAGCTGTCTATAAATTAAATGCAAGCTTTACTGCCCTGAGACCCAATTAGGTATTAACAAGTACAACATAGATCCAGTCAATAGGACACAGAAAAGAGCTGGCTTGCATGACTAGTTAATCAATATACACAGTTCTACAATATCCACTGGCAGGAAAAGCAACATAACACCATTTATGTTAGATATTTTCTGGGATTAGTCAAGTACATTATCTTGCCTTTTACAGGTAAAGATTTTCCCTCTCCCCTTTCCTTGAGCATTCAAAGCATAGCTTATTTTTTAAAAAGTAAAGAGAAAAATGCTTGATAAGATTAATGGGCAGTCACTGCATATCATATTTAAGAGAACAGCAAATTTCCAGAGGACTAAACACTGTTCCTTTCTGAATAAACATCTCTGATCGTTATTTGCTGTGGTAGAGCAGCTATAAAGAAAAAACAACCCCAAACCACATGATTAGGTCTGATGCTCTGCTGATGTATTGCAGGCTGAAGGAAAGTTAATGGTATAGTTAGCCCAAGCCTGGCTGCCTTTCTTTTCTCATTTTCTAAGCTGCAGTGTGGCATAGCCTTTAGCCAGCACAGCAACTCCCGACTGAGAATGCATTAAACTGAGCAGATGAATGGCAGTATTTTAAAGCTAATCTGATATCCTAGACATGCTTGTGGGTTTAAAGAGTCCACATCAGATAAAAAGAACTACTGGACACTTGAGAGCTGACATATTCTTCTAAAGGAAGAGGATGCTGAGAATTCAATTGGGCCATAGAGAATATTCTAAAAAAAAAAAAAAAAAGGATCAAAAGGGGCAAATGTAGTTTTTATATCACAAAAAAGATAAAGGACAGAGATATACAAAATTAAGCCACTCAAAAAGTACACTCAACTGAGAATACACTTGCAAATAATTGTATGGAGCAACCTAATACTGAATTAATTCATTACAGACTTTCCTCAATTAAAAACTAATGCCCTTTACATCTTAGAGCTGCAAAGGGAAGTTAAGCTTCAGTCCTTTATGAGCAAAATTAGTGTGTTGCAGACTTTCACTAAATTGAGGAAAGCTAACTCAAATTTCACTTTCATATCTCATGCACACATTTTTATCCCAGACTCAGAGGAAAATGAAGGATTTTTATGAATTGATTGCAAAGCAGCAATTATATTTAACACTGTGCTTTCATGTTGCTATTTCCAAGCTTAAAAAAAGTAGTTACATTCTAGCCAGATATTTCATCAAACAGCCCTGTTCCTTCAATCCAACATGTCTGAACATTCTTTCATAGAATTAACCTAACCTTGATATTCAATGAAAATTTTCAAAAGCCACAGCTAAGGTTAAATACACTGATAGTTATTTAAGCGTTCCTGCACTAGACAAAAAAAATTGAGGTTTGCAGAAAAATGATGTGGACTTGAGCTTAGTGTTTGAGTCAGCTGCTGCAAGCCGGCACACACACACTTGGAAAGATATCAGGCTGACATGAATGGCATTATTCTACGTTTCATTTGCGGGCAAAAGCCTTAGACTGTTGTAAAATTAAACACATCAAAGGGCTCTGCAATGTAAAAAGTACCAGAATCAACAGCAATGTCTTCTTATTGCAAGATGCATTCCCAAGGGTGAAAGTACTTCTAGTCAAAGTCTGCTAGAAAAAAGAACACAAATTGAAGTGCTTTCTGTGTCCATAGGAATACTGTAGCTCCACATGCCTCAGGTAAAAAACCCAGACCTCTCACACTAGCGACTCTGACTACTGTATCTTATGGATGTATTTGTTATCCTTTTCCACAATTCTCAGTTTACAGTTAATTTCCTCTGGGTTCAGAGGACAAGTAAGGCTGTTGTGCCCAGGAATGCTGCTTCTCAGCTGCAGCCTTGGGAAGATGGATAACTTCCTGTAAGACATGGCATCAGAAGTCCATGCAGACCACTTTAGAGAAGGGAATCTCTCATGCAGGAGAAGTTTATAGTGCTCTGCTTGTATAGCAAAAGGTGTCCGAAGTTCAGATGGACCCTTTGTTTTCCACATCCTGCAGCACTGATTCCACACTGCACCTTCAGGCCTAGGACCCTGTTAGTGAACTGTTATCAGTATTAAGAGGTCTGAAACACAACTGCTGCATAGTGCATATATAGTGCACTCTCACATATAGTGCTGCATAGTGCATTCTATAACTGTTCATATCTTGAAATAATGATGGGAAACCAAGAGAAAAAATATGTAAAAGCCTTTAACAGATGTGATAGCAATTTTTCTTGATTTTATCTTATCACTTTAAGAAAAGTGATTGTTAAACCAGATTTTAATGTTAGAAAACATCAGCACAGCAGACCCCGACTCAAGAAATGGAATTGAATCTCTTGGAAATGCTGGGATATCTTTGAGTGGTTATGAGCTGGGTAACCCAACTGCTCAAAAGTCATAGTCCCCAAATACTCATTAATAGGTACTTTCAAGGACTTTTGCTTCTATACAGAAGCAGAGACTTTTGTAGAAACTTTTTCTTTTTGTAGAGGAAGTCATAATTTTAATGCAATTTGCAGAATGCTACTCTACAGTTCTTGAAAACATTCTGAAATATGGCATATGACCCTGACAATTGCAATGGAATTTCAACTTTTTCGGTCTTCTTCCTTATCCTTGTTCTCTTTAACTCTTTAAGTCTTTTCATTTTTCTATTCCATTATCATAATAGACTATTCCAAAATGTTTTTAATCATTTTGTTTCAATAAAGAATTTTGTTTCTTGATGTCATTAGGCTTTCCATTAAAACAAAAAGTCAATAAAACCTTCCATAAAATAAAGCTTGTTCCAATCAAGTTCCAATAATGCAGAACAAGCAGAACAAGAACTGCATTTCGACAGCTCTGAAAAACTACCCTGCCTTATACTTTACTTGGCTGAAGACATGGCTAAGAGCTCTATTAGCAGAGTTCCAAAATCTAGAAAACAAGTATCAGAAAATACCAGCTAGGCTCTTACAGTAGCCCACATATATATTATCCTTGTAGTGACAAACATAGTTACATATAAGATTCTCTTGGGGTGGCTTTATGATGTGTATCTCCTATCCTTGCTCTGTGCCCAGAAATTAATTTTGTGCCTTTTCTGTGCCTTTAAACTGAGCCTGAGAGGGGAGAGAGAAAAAAACTGAACAAACTTTTCAAAGCAGTTGTTTCAAGGACACTGATACACTTCTGCTTCTGCGGCAGTGAGAGCATGGGGGGAAAACACCCTTGGTGCTTTTCAGCCAGCTTTTAGGCTCTTCTTTTTTTTCCAGTGGGACACGGAGAGTTGAACTTTGTTTTCCTGGGACTTTGTTTTTTCTTCTTCTCTTCTGGATTGTTTCAACAACATCTGAACACATCGGGAGAAATTTTCCCAGAGGCCTGGGGTTGGGCCCTTGCCAACACAGCTCCAAGGAGCAGAGAGACCACACCTACAGAAGGACTCTGAAATCTTCCCAGGTTTTCTCTCCCCAGAGAGAGAGATTTCCTTATTTAGCATTATTATTATTTTCCTGAGTGTTTATTAAATAAATAGCTTTTATCTCTTTCCGTCAAGGAAAATTTCTTTTTTCCCAAACCTGGTGGGGGAGGGGTGGTTGTAACCTGCCTTCTATCAGATATTTTCCTCCAAATTTGTCCAAACTAGCACAAAGATTCAATGGCTGTATGAGTTAAAGAATAAGCAAAAAAATGGGGAAGTAAAAAAGCCAAAACAACACAGGAAGAAAGCCCCACAGCTTCACAAAAGTTTAGTCATTACTCTGAGGAAACTACAGAAAAGCCAGTGAGGTAAGAAAATCATTAATGACAATCTTAAATACATAGGACCTATAAATTCTAAGAATCCTAAATTAATTGCAATCCCTTTTCCATTGAGTCAGGGCCTTTGCTGTGGTTGTTGTTGCAGTTGGTGGGTTTTTGGAGTTGTGGAATATTCTTAAATTTTTTCTTGATATTCATTAACTCAAACATTTTTGTGCTTGTGTCTATATTTTTATAACATCCCATAAATGCTATGATTCAGGTATATACCACATATGTATTGCTGTATTTCATCCCTGAACTAGAAGAAACTACTTTTGTCCTCTTTTAAGAGTCTTGGGTTTTGTCCAAGATATTAAGGAATTGTGCCATCAATCACCCCTGTTCTCACAGAGAAGTTTGTAATTTAATTCAACCAACAAAAAAAGTCATATTGAGGTGAAAAACAGATGTCAAATAAATGTAGTAAACTCAGAAGTTTACAAAATTTTTTTTCATACATGTTGTTTTAATTATAAATTCAAAAGAAGTGAAAATGTATTTTTGCAGTTATTTTCAATGTAATTTCTCCAATAAAATAAGTGCAAAATGTGAAAGTTCACATTTCCAAAGGAAATTTCTTAGTTCACAACAAATACCTCATTTTAAGTATCTGTTTTATGCAAATACATACATTCATACTCAAATTGTATGTCTGGAAAAGATATACCAAAAGTCGTCTTCATGAGAAATATAATAGTAACTTCTAAATAAAATTTCAATGTCAGGATTCATTTCAGATCTTCATGTTCTCAATGACACTATGCCAACCAAAATTTTTTATGGTACAATTTCTTGCATACAGGATATTAAAAAGTGAGAAGGAAAAAAACCCATGAGATTATCAGCTTATTCTACAAACAAAATATTCAGAAACAAAAATGGACCAAATTATACTTCTAATATGCCAATACATTGAAAATTGTGGAAGAATATGTAGCAATGAATAGACAAGAAAGACATACTTCTGCCACTCAGGTATTAAAAGAAGATGATCATCATGGTTTTAGTAGCTGAACAAGGTGACAATTATTTTCAATTTCATGAAGACTAGTTTTTTTTACCACCAAGATTTGACCTTGCCATCTAATCAATTATCTCACCATGTTCCTGCGTATCAGATACATTTGATGCTGACAAGGGGAAGTTATATTTCAAGTATCCCCATTCCCCCAGAGTGCATATTCTTTCAAGTATGTGAATATCAACTGCTCCTGCACAGCAGTTTTGCCTTTGAAATCAAATCCTCTCAGAAGTCCACGCCAGAGGAAACCCTTGTACCTCATGCAGCCATGAGCTTGTTCAGCTCCAGAACAGCTCCATAATGCCAGTTCTCCACCTCAGTACTTGCGCAATGTGGTATTCCTCAATATTATTTTTTCTCTGTGAGCACAGATGGGCAGAAAAATCCATTTGCTCTTTAGAGCCTCCCTTCTGCCCGGGTTGATCAGCCATAGGCTCAGCCACGCAGTTCCCAGACTCACATATATCCCAGTACATATATTTTACTGCAGGAACTGCCTGCTCACACACCCTGCTGGCTGTAGTTCATGTGCTGCAGCTACAGCAAATACAAAGTGTCTTGCAATGGTTGCTCAGTCAGTTCTGTATAACAATTCCGTGTAACAACAGCTCCTAGAGCTATCAAGAATTATATACAAGCCCATACAGCACCCACATTAAGAAGTCTCTTTCCCATATCCTTTAATCTTCACTCCTTTAAATGCAAAACACTAAGCAAAATGAAAAAAAAACAAAGCCACTATTTGAGGCTTCACAAAGTCTCAAATGAGACTCATATGAAGTCTTAAGGCAAAGAATGTTGCATTGCTTGGTTTGGTTTAGCAAGCCGCAACCTTCCTGGAAAGGGCTGCAGGGATAGAATGGCTGTTCCGCTCTCCCGTAGCCCTTTCGGGCGGCCCCACGCTCCTGCTCCGGCTAGCTGGGCTCCGCAGCACGGTGATGATAAAGGAGGTGAGAAGGGTCCCCTGCATAGCGACCTCAGAGGGAACTTTATTTCACATGTTGACTTGCCGGGTCCCAGAGGCAGAGAGACCACGCGGCCAGGGAGCCGGGGGTTTTCTCAGGGCGCAGGGGCAGTACATGGGCGGAGTTGGGGTCCTGGAACCGATAGGGAGAACCCGAGGGTGTGGCCAGGGCCAGGGGCAGGGAACGGGGGTACAGTGTGGGAAAGGCAGACAATTTAATAAGAATAGCAGTGGGGAAATACAACACTACAAAAGAGTTTGTCAGTCATCCAGAACTCTTACTGAAATATCATGGAGTTCCTGAATGCAACAAGGAGAAGTTCTGCATTATGGATTGTTGAGGTCAAAATGAATACCATTTCATATAGACTTTTTTTTTTAGATATATTCATACGTACATTTACAGCAAACCTTGGGCTATGTTTAAATAAAAAAGACATTTTAAGATCTTCAGCAGCTGTTATGGTTAGATAGTTTTTCTGATCTATTGCTACATTTAGACCAGGATGGTTTATTACCTTCCACCTTTCACTGACAGTTGGCATATTGCAAAATTTTTTTCCATCTTCCTTATTACAAGCATCAGCTTAAATGATGCAAGTGTTGAAGTCAAGAGCTGAGATTTTTCTGATAAAAAGATTTCTTGAGACTGCACAGTGTTGATATTAATAACAGTATGATGAAATTATACAGCACGCTGTTCATTGTATAGCATAATGACAGGAGCTGTGGTGTTCTTGCCAAATTTCTTCACTTGGAAAGGGGTAGAAGGTACAAGCTCTCCACTTATCTGGTCTGCACCAAGGTAGAATCTGGTCTAGCAGAATATGGCCCACAATAACAGTGTTACAGTTAATTTTGAAAGGGCATAGTCCAGATGAAACTAAAAATATATGTTCTCTACATATTTAAGATCCCTCAGCAGCTTAGATCAACCAAAAACTGAAAAGTATAAAAAGCTGTCACTTAAAAAATAAGATGCATGCATACAATCTGTGAGCTTAGACAAGTTTTTCTATGATTCCAAAGAGTTTATATTCAGATCCTCTTCATTCCATAGAATCAATCACTTTTTTCCTTCAATTTTTGTCATAGTTTCTGACAGCATTTTTTGTTCAGTTTTATCTGAATTCTTCATTCCACTAATTCAGCAATAATTTTTTTTATTGGCATGTCTCCTTAAGAGGTTTTTAATTATCATTGAACACTTGTCTCAAATTCACTCAAAACCCTCCACAAGCGCATGAAAGAAAAAGTACATCTAGGCATCAAAATCAGGACCATTTCCTATTTTCTTTATTCACACTAATTCTTCCATAAAGAAAAAACTTTGCTGGTAATTCTTGGAAATGTTTAATAGAATACACCATTTTTGATTGAGAAATACAGGAACTGATGACTCTAAGACTAGGGGAAACACTGCAAGGAGGAACACATGGATGGATAAGAGACAGGAAGTCCTTTATATTTCTATCTCCATATAAAATATTGTATAGAATTAGTTTGTATAATGTGTGAAGCTTGTCAATATTAGTTAATTCCAGCTTGTGCCAGTTTGGACAAATTTGGAGGAAAATATCCTCTGATAGAAGGCAGGTTACAACCACCCCTCCCCCACCAGGTTTGGGAAAAAAGACATTTTCCTTGACGGAAAGTGAAAGAGATAAAAAACTATTTATTTAATAAACACACAGGAAAAGGATAATAATGCTCAATAATAAAACCTCTCACTGTGGAGAGAAACCTGGGAAGATTCCAGAGTCCTTCTGTAGGTGTTGTCTCTCCTCCTCCTCGGAGCTGGGTCAGCAAGGGCCCACCCCCCCCAGGGCCTCAGTGGAAAATTCTCCCAGTGTGGTCTGATGTTGAAACAGTCCAGAAGAGAAGAAGGGAAAAACCAAAGTGCCAGGAAAACAAAATTCAACTCTCTGTCTCCCTCTGGAGAAAGGAGGTGAAAGCTGGCTGAAAAGCAAGAAGGGTGCTTCCTCTGCGCTTGCTGCTGCAGCAGGACGCAGAGGAGTGTGTATGTGTGTCCTTGAACAACTGTTTTGAAAAGTTCACTTGTTTGGGTTTTTTTTCTTCCCCCTCTCAGGCTCAGTTTAAAGGCACAGAAAAGGCACAAAATTAATTTCTGGGCATAGAGCAGCGATCAGGGATACAACATCATAAAGTCACCCCAAGACACAGCTTTATATTGCTAAATCATTCACTGAACTAACAATGACTTTTTAGCTCCAAAAACATATGCACAATAATTCCTCTTTTCCCCAGAATGAGATTATGGTTCTGTATCATCTTTTCTGGGAATCTCAACCAAAACCAAGCCTGGGAGTTTCAGAACTGACAAGAAATTGTAATCTCATTTACTTGAGAACAAAACAGCACTCTCTGTAGAGGTGCTACGAAAAGTGGCTGAATTTTTCCTTTTTGAATTTTGCACTCCTTAATTCTGTATAAATTGTCAATCTACAGTTAGAAAAGTAACACAGAAAGAAAGGCAGCAGCTTGGCTGTATCAGAGAAAAATATTGATTTAGTAATTGTGACTAAAGTAAGTCACCAGGAGTCATCTCCGTACAACCTGGGGAAGCAGAGGCAAGTTTTTGAAGACTTCTACATGAAATTGGATGCTAGAGGACACAAAATGCCAATAAACAGTTAAAAAAAAAATCAAAAAATGCAAAAGATGAAGTTAATACCCTACAATTGTGCATAAAACATAGACTTATTTGGCCAGATGGATATAGCTACACATCTGATGCTGGGGATCCAAATATCAAACAGCTGAAATCTAGGGGCAACCCTTTAGGCTAATCAGAGTCTGGTCCCATGATCTGAATGTCCCTTGGCAGCCAAATGAGAGAAGATGAGTGAGGAAAGGAGACAAAATTAAAATAAAAATAGTAATAAACGTAGCAGCCTTGGATAAGGGTAGCAGGTTTTGAAACAGAATTAACTGCACTGTTTGATGTAGTTAGTTTTCAAGTTGCTACAGAGCATTGATGTGGTGCCTGCTGATAAATGTACAGGAATTTAAAGCATTAACCCACACCACAGCTGCAAAATGTATTCATTTTTGCACCTATGTGAATTGGTGCAGCCAGACAAAAAATTTCTTCATTCTTCCTCTATTAACTTTACTAACTAATATCAGTACTCTTACCTTGAGCACAACTGAATGTTTCTAATTCTTTCTAAATGGAACTGCTCTATTTTTTGGCTACTAAGAGCAAAGCCCTGCAGAGTGCACTCCAGTCATATGGGAGAGATGTCTGTCAATAGCATCTCTGGAGAGAATTTTCCTCTGTATCCCATAAGCAATTATTTCACTACCTTTTGTTTTCGGAGTTCAGCCCTCAGACAGAGGGCAACTAGGAAATTTAGGCACCATCTATTGCCTTAAACTTGCCCCTACATGGATAGGTAGTTGAGGTGCCAAACAAAAGAAATAATTAAAAATAAAATCCCTGTAAGCAACGTAATCCATCAGTAACAGTATTAAGAAGCAGTGATAGTCCTGTTCTGGTTTGCAGGCAGAATTACTGGTTGTAGCCTAAAATCAAGTGTAGATACAGACACATTGCTAGAGATGACCTTGTTCTCTTCTGCCTCTGAAACTATCACCACCCTGCTTGAGCTGCTTGCTGAAACCAAGTCCAACAGACACTTTCTCTTGGATTTAAGGATAGCATAAGAAGGACAATAGTTAGCTACAGACACTGTTGCTGGGAAATGCAAAGTATTTTAATGACTGTCATGCTTTTATCCCAGCTAGCAATTAAACACCACACAGGCACTCAATTGTTCCCCCTGTATTAGGAGTGAGAGGGGTAAAAGTGAGAAAACTCGTGGGTTGGCACAGAAACAGTTTAATGGGGAAAGAAAAAGCCATGCACAGTAACAAAGCAAAACAAGGAATTAATTCACCACTTCCCATGGGCAGGCAGGGGTTTGGCCATCCCCAGAAGAGCAGGGCTCCACCACACATAATGGTGACTTGGGAAGACAAACGCCATCACTCCAAATATTCCCCTCCTTCTTCCCCCAACTTCATATGCTGAGCACAATGACATACATTTGGAATATCCCTTCGGACAGTCGGGGTCAGCTGTCCTGGCTGTGTCTCCTACCACCTCCTTGTGCACCCCTAGCCCACTCCCTGGTGGGGCAGTCTGAGAGGCTGACTATCTGCAAGCACTGCTCAGTGGTCATGACAACATCTCTGGAAAATACTGGCAGTTTCCAGCCCAAATGCAAAGCACAGCCCCATGCAAACTACTGTGAAGAAAATGAACTCTACCCAGTCAAAACCAACACAATAAATTACTCAGAATAGCCTATCTCTGGTTATATTTTTGGCATGTCTTAAATGTTTTTCTTATACAGATATATTTATCATATTCTCTATTTCCAGAAATCAAAGACATCACAACTGAATTAATTACATTTCAAAGAGAATTTAATTATACTCTTGGGCTTAGCTTTGCCACCATTTAAGTGGAATTGGTACAGCAGTAGCAAAAAGAGGAAAGAAAAAAATTAAGGCAGCTTACTGTGTACACACAATGTATTAATATACTTTTTATTATGGACATAACTCCTTGTGAAGTTCTTATCTACATTAGCAGATCCATGAGTAAAGCATGATGGAATGCAGCTGATATAAATCTAAAAGAAAATTAAAATCTGTTTATAAATAACTATTATTTTTGTTTCCAGGCTGTTTAATGCTTATTCATCCAGTAATTCATTAATTTAAAAAGAAGCTATAATAGAGAAAAATGACAGGATTTCACCCAAGTCCTTAAAAATACTGTTATTTTCTGGGAAGAGTTTTCTTTTTTTTAAAGGGAAGTTTTGCATATATTTTTCTAGTTTCTGAGTTTGTCCTAATTGAGATGTAAAAAAATAGTATGCAAGGTATTAATACCAAGATCTCCTTAGGCTTTACCCCTTGCCCTGAGCAGGGCACAGCTGGGTTCTTCAGGTGCCCCATGGCTGAGTGCCCATTGCACAGACTGTCTGAGCTCAGCTCTGGGAATGCTGCTGGAGAAGGAGTTGGCAGGCCCAAGCAGTCCCTGGGCAACACTGGGGGACTGTGGGGCATCTTTCACTTGTTCCCTGGAAGCAGGGAGAAGGCAGGGATGCAAAGAAGCAATAATAAATCTAAGGAGACATAAAGTTCAGGAGGAAGAAAGCATCAACATCATTGTTTCTCCTGCCATTGTTACCTTGAGAATCATCCTTGTCATCCTAATGAAAATATCAAAATGCCAAATGGAGAAATCATTTTAACTTCCCTCTCCCTGATTTTGCCCAAGGAGGACTGTAGTATCATCTTTAAAGAGCAGGGAAACATTAAAAGAGTGATAATAACATAAGAATAAAGGGGGAGGTACTAGGTATGACTTTTTTATATGATGTTTTTTAACATATAATTGGTGAGGCTTTTGCATATTCGTTATTCAGTTTGGACTGTTGGAGTTGTTACAGTTCTTTGGACTAACAGTAAAATCCTAAGCTCTACCCACATTTCCTGTTTTGAATATCCCAGTTCAGTGTAACTAGAACTCTAAAAATTAAAAATAGTAGTTTTATAGTTAGAAAAACTTAGATTTGTTTCTTACACAGTGCAAACTGCAAGAGTATTATCAACTTTACGATGCCAAGGTGCTCTATGTGCAGAGCTCCAGTGAAAGCTCTTAGGGCTGCCTACAGCACTGAAACTTTTGGGAGGATAGATGCTGTTTCTCTGTGAAGGAGTTTGATTTGGCCCATTAAAATAGGGGTGAGAAATATGGTCAGGAAAACAAAAATCAAAGCAGCATTCCAGCAACCATGCTTTGATGCTGAAGAAAGTTAGTGTTACCACAAATCAAAGGCACTTCATTAGCTCCTGCTTTTTATGAGGTTGCTGAGGCAAATCTTACAATACAGTTTTAAACATCATTAACTTTGTGACCTTAACATTAATGTGTTGATACACAATTCAAATTGCGTTAGTGGGCTGAGCAGCTCCTACCGTGGAAGTCTATCTCTTCTCCCCCTTCCCCCCCAAAGTCATTATAAAAGAACACATGAAGGCAAGCAGGCTTCATGCAAAACTAAGTTTTCCTCTGATTTATACCACACTTTTAATGTTTCCTTTATGCCATAAAAAAACATTTGATACAAATTGGTTCAGGCTAGTGTTTCTGAAACATAACAGTACATCTAAAGAGGAGATAATGCAGCCATGGGGAATTACCTTTCATTTATGAGTGTAAACTCAAGAATACAGCTACTATATTCAAGAGTTTCAAAGGAAATAATTTGATAGCAGTGTGCATTTTAATTGCAATATTCCCATAGAAGTACTAATTTTGCAACCTAAATGACCTGCCAGCAGCACTGCAAGGAAAAATAATTATAAAAAAATTATTAAAAAATTATTATAATAATGATAGACACGCACCTGTTATTTTGCACTGCCAGGCAACCAGTTTCATTAAAACAAAAGAAAAGCAGCACCAGTGGGTAAAAAGATGAAATTAAAGGTGGTGTGTTGATGGCTTGAGGCTTGATGAGCCATTTATAAGGATTAGAGCTCTTTATCATGGAAGGGAATGAGTAATTTGGCTAATGCATGGAGGATTTCAGCACACTGTGTTCAACTGCTTCATGTGCTTTGAATACCTATGTGTCAAAAAAACGTGGTTCCTTAATCACTTTTGGCCAGATCTTACAGTTTGGATGATAATTTCCCATTATTTTCAAAATTTACTCTAGCTTCAATACAACACCTTTCTGTTAAGATATTAATGCACAATGTTGGCAACTCAAAATCTTTCACCTTGGCATGGAATTTGGAAAGGGCAAAAAGGCAATAACCAAAGGAGTAGAAATACATGAATACACGTTGTGAAGTCTACCCTTGTTACTTCAATATGTAAATTGGGAAGGAAGACACAGGTCATGTTCTGGCAAATTAGTTTGTCTTCTACTCTGTTAGATTTGTTTTGGCAAGGCAGGGAACAATAAATGATTGCATTAAAGAGGAGAGAGAGACAACATCATACAAGTAGAAACTGTTTTCATTTTGTGAGAATAAAGCACACTTTTAATTGTCTTCACTTTACCCTCATACTATTTTTTTCCTAATTCTTTTAGCATGTCAATAATCTTTAAAGTGTTTAAAAAGTTATTCCAGTTTATGATTTTTGTAACAAAACAAAGATTTTAGATACTACTGTGGTAAAGTACTAAAACCAGTGCTGATGCCAATTGCAAAGAAGTCAACACAGAGTCCAAGAAATAGAGGAGAGTTAACTACAGAAGATGAGACATGTGATGTACTTTTGTAATCTTCCTCTCCCAGGACTATTCTGATATTAGGACCCATTTCCCAATTAATAATTTCACTAGATAAAGGAACGGATTACCAGATTTTCAGAGAAAAAATACAGTCACAGTGTTCATATCAAAGTCTACTGGAGTGCTCTTCTAACCCTTCTTTTAAGAACTTCTTTCAATGAACATTAATTCAAGTTAATCATATGATTCCTAATATGATCAAAACAGCTAAAAATCACATTAGTATAATTTCAATTTTATAGAATAAAGGTAAAAAAAGAATGAAGATCATTATACAATAAAAAACTGTCCTCCATGATCCACTGTTAAATTTTCACAAGCATACCAATTCTCCACAGACCAATTCTGGAAAATCTGTGTTCTGGCAAAACCAAACTCTGAGAAATGGTTTGATTAAATGGTGTTAATTCCCCCCCACGGGAGGAATTACTTGATTTGCTAATCTGAAACCAACAACTTAAATTCTTGATTTAGCACTCAGCTCTTCTCAGCACTCATCACCTGAGCCTGGGTTTTTGCTTCTGGCTTAGTCAAGATGTTTTCTCCACCTTGATTCTCTGACATCTGACATCTTATCCTAGGAAAGTTTCCATGGCAGCCAGCATAAGGCACAATTGAGCCTTGCTATTATATTTGATGGGCTTTTTCTTTGGAGATTCGATCCAGACTGCAATATCATTTGTCAGGAAACTAACCAAGAGATCAAAAAGAGTTTTGGGCATTTGGAATAGATTTGTGTTTTAGCTATCCTCCTCAATCAAAAGGACTAAACTTAAAAAAACCCACCAACAAACAAATACCTAACAAAACACAAACAAAACCCACAAACAAACAAGCAACCTCCAAAACATACAGCAAACTAAGTGATTGCTATATACAGCTATAAAATTCTTATTTACAAACAACACACCAGTATATTATATTTTTCTGGGCTATAGGCATTTAAGAAAAAATTTATTATTTCATCTGAAGTCTTGAAAGTGATAAACTTAAGATGTTAAGCCATCTTTATGAGTTCATAGCTGACTACGTGAAGAAAAAAAGAAAAAGAAAAGAAGCAATACATCTGGAATTGTATATATAATATACAATTATACTCCTTCTGTAAGACACTGAATATATAATATTCAGTATTCCGTAAAATACTGAGTATAATTCTTCTGTAAAATACTGAGAGAAGGAAGGTATCTCCTGCTGTGGTAAGTACCACCCTCCAATAAATGCAAAGTGCACCTCCCCAAGCAAATCCCTACAAACCATTTTCCCACCTTAACAAAATCTTCTTGTGCATGGAGACAACAAATTGCTCAAATAATGAAGTAACTGACCAATAAGCAATTTATTCTGTAAAAGGTATTTGATACCTGGATGGTTTTGTGATCACATTAATGTACAGAGTTCTGCACATATCACTGGACATATATAAAAACAGCTGTGAGTTTCTTTCCCCTTTCCCCTACATTAAAAAATAAAAAATAAATCCTCCAACTCACAACTTGATCAAAAAATTTGACAAGGCAGAGAAGATAGACATGAAAGACTGGACTCCATGAGAAAAACCCAAAACACTGGTGTAAAGATGAGACTTATTTCCTCATCTGCCTGTATTTTTTTCCTCCTAGGCTCACAAAAGCAGTTTGTCCACAGATTTCCCTCAAGTTTATTACCCATACAAAGTTTTCTTATTGATCATCTCAACAATTCATCTGCTGCATGAATATACCAAACTAAAATATAACTAGTGATGAGTCTTATGGTGCAGGAATCCAATTTATTCAAGAAATATATTTCCCTGGAAAAAAAATCACAGAATCAACCACAAAATTTTTAAGGTGGGAAGTGAGCCCTGGAGCTCCTGCTCAAACAGGGCATTCTAGAGTTTGCTACTTCGAATTGTGTTCAGATGTCTTTTGAATATCTTCAGAACTTTTTACCCATTGCTTCTCATTCTCCTGTTGCTGGGCACCACTGAGCTCCAGCCTCTTGGCACCTCCCTTCAGACACTTATAGACATTAAATCCCCTCTCAGTCACCTGTTCTTGAGGCTCAACCATTCCTTTTGAGTGAGTTGCTCCAGCCTGTTAATTATGTTCCTAGTCCTCCACTAGACTCGCTTCAGGATCTTCATGTCTCTCTTCTAGTGAGGAGCCCAGAACTGGACCTATAAGGAACTCCTATGGAACTAATCTGTGCACGTTCTCTGCAAGCTACAAAGACTACACCACTATTCAAGATTTGACCAGAAAAAAAAATTAAGCTGACACCACTGCCTTCAGCTTTTTCCCTTCTTTGAATACCAATAAGCACACTCCTAGAGTCTCATCATTCCCTTGGCAGGACTTCCACTACCATTTACACATGAATAATTTCTTTTTTATAGACCCAGTATTGTTTTGTTCAAAACACATTTATCATTAGAGAATGTGATACAGTAGGAGCAAACTGCAAGTGCTTCTCACCAACCCTGTCTTTGCAAAACAACTGCACATGAAAAACAGCCAGTATGTGAACCTGAAAATGCTGGTTTTACAATTCACTGCAGTTGTCAGGGGCTTGTCCATGGTGAACTTACTTGCTCATGCAGTTGAGTGCCGAGTACACAGTGTCTTCTAAAGAAATACTAAAGGTTTGGGTTGAACTAATAACTGAAACTGAGATAAAATTGCCCCTAATATAAGTTTGCTATGAGCGGCACTTAATAGATCTTATTAACTAAGAGACAAAGTATTCTTTTACATAAATCAGAACTTTTGGGGTGGTTTATAAACAATTCCCCTGTTGCATACTCACACTTTTGTGGAGGACACACACCCATCCATACTTTAGCACAATTTTGTGACAAGGCAGATCTAAATATGGATGCAACATTTCAGCTGGAACTAAGCCTGTCTTCAGCCTCACTTACACTGGTACAAGTCTGCCAAGTGGGTAAAAGGAAAATAAAAATGGTAGTAATGTCACAAAGGAACAGATACAGATATTCTGCATACATCCTTGCATACATCACTATGTTCACTGGTTTCTGATGCCAGCAATTCTAAAACTCTGTAGAAAGTTAGGCAAGGAGATTAACCACAGTCCCAGTGAGCTCTGTGTCCTATAAGCACTGGTAGAAAAGTTTTATGAGCTAGAAGAGCCACTGTTATTCCTCACCTGGCCTCTGGCACGTGAAAACTCCGTGGTTCTTTTTGCTCATCCCCAGCAGGAGTTCGGGAGCTGAGTTGGTGCTCACTGGGAGCAGCGTTCTGCAGGAATGCTCCTCTGCAACTTGAGCAAGGAGCATGTGCTGCACGCGGCATTGCCAAGAGCAGAGCCATGGGCTGCTCAGCCCACCCACCCATCTTCACTTCCCCCCAGCATGGTCTGGCTGTTGTTCAAATGCTGAACAAGAAGTATGCCAAGGAATGTCCAGGCTCGCTCAGTGGTGCCAAACAAGAGGACAAGAGGGAAAGGGAAGAAATGGATGCACAGGAAGTTCCACCTGAATATGAGGGGGAATTTCTTCACTGTGGAGTGACTGAGCACTGGAACAGATTATCCAGAGAGGACGTGGAGTCTCCCTCACTGGAGATATTCCAGAACAGATGCAACCCTGTGCCATGTGCTCTGGGATGACCCTGCTTGAGCAGGGAGGTGGGACCAGATGACCCTCTGTGATCCCTTCCAACCTGACCCACTCTGGGATTCTGTGAAATGATGATTATTCTTTACATGCCAGCAACACTCGTTTCCTCACTTTGCTTTGACTTCTTTATCAATTATCAACCAAAGTAGAATAATCAAAAGTAGTAGGAAACATAAAGACAGCATAAGAAAGGGAAAAATAAGCAAGTAATGTAATAAACAACCTACATGCACAAACCTATGAGGCATTTGTTCTCAGGATGCACTTGTTCCAGAACTCTAATTTCCTAGAAGACAACAGCTTATTGTTTGAATTTCCTTCATTATCAGGAATCTTTAGTGGACAAAGTGTTTTAAAATTTTCAAGCTCTTGGCATCAGGTGTTAGCAGTCACATCCAGAGCTTCCATTACACTTAATACATTCAGCTGTCCTTTCTCCACAGGTGACCAAAGCTTCCAACAGCAAAGCACTATTCATGGTAAAGAAACCACAGCACAAAGAAATCCCATCCAAAACCTGGTAATCCTGAGTGGTGTTCTAGCAATACCCAGAAGAAGCAGTCTACAACTGGGAGGGAAAGAACTTGAGCAATTTTAATTCAGTACAATACATAAAGAAATCAGAGCCTTTGGGTCAGGCTCCTAATGTAAACCAAAGGAACAGACTTCCCAAGACCACTGTTTTTTGCCAAATGTGGTATTTATATAACCTTATGTGAAAGGTGTGCATGCAAAGAAAACTCATAGTTTGGAGGGTGAAAATAAGAGAATGTTGCCAGTCTACATTAAGAGCATTTACTAAAACCCTATTTCTCATTATTTCTGTTTTTATTTCTCCCACGTGTGTTCATCTTGACCTGAAATTCATTTAGTTCATGAAGTTGAAAGCTTGTCTTCTTAAACAACCATTTCTGCAGCATTCATACACACTAATGGACCTTCACAGACAGCCTTTCAGTCAGTACAAGTCTTTAATGAAATGTTCACATGCAGGGACTCTGCCACAAAGGCTTGGGGGAGCAGTCATAGAGAACACCCAGTTTCTGAATCTTGTAAGAGTTCACATTTATTTAAACTGGAGTGGGGCAGGCAGAGCAGCATGTTTGAATTCAGCTATTCAAGTTGTAGATAATTAAGATATTTCACTTCAAAGGCTCAATAACGTATTCTCAATACCAGTGTAATGTAACACACTACTTAAAAACCAAATCCAATTTCAATCTTGCAAACAAGATGAAAAACAACTCATAGAAATTCCATACAAAAATCAGTTTGAAATTGCTGTCACAGTGACTCCTCCCTTCCCATTAAGGCTGAAGCTGGGTGTTCTCTATGCCTTAATTCTGAGAAAAATTAAGTTATAGGGCTTGAACATCTGGTCGAGTTACCTCAGCACATGCTCAATTAGCCTGTTTCAATGTGGGAAACAGGTTTGTAAACTTCTGGTAAGTCTATAATAAAAACATCCTTGTATCAAGTTTAGGTTTACAGCTGCCTTTTGTCTTGTAAGAAAAGGCTCAGAAGGGCAAGAAAGTCTGAGAAGCAGAACATCTTCCCACGCAGATATGATCATCCATAAACACTGTCAGGCTCCTCAAAGAATTGATAACACTGATATGTAGAAGCCAAGGTAATACTGACAGCTGAATAATCTTCCACTTTCTAGTAAGAAAAAGCCAGCCCAAAATAGATCATTCCTGGGAGGAACAGGCAGTTGACTTTAATCAAGAAACACCGAGAAACAAAATAAGAAACTTATCAAGTGAATAAAGATGCTATCAAAACAAGGTAGATTAAAAGTTTCCTGTGTTTTATCACCTACATAAAAGCTGTGTAAAATCTTACACGTGCAAGAAAGGAAGAACTGCCCACCAGTAATGAGAACACAGAAAGACTGGAGGTGCTGGGCATGCACAGAAAAGCATTGCTGGTTTAACCTTGGTATTGTCACAATCACCTTCTGTAGCCCATTGTTGACAATAAATTGGGATGAAGAAAATATGCATAAATGTTCTTTCGAATAACAGACTAGACCTGCTTACTGGGGAAAAAGTGAAATTTTGTTAGAACCTCCTCATTCTTTCTTTCATCCAGTGAGGAATATTTTCTGATCAAAATTATGAGATATCAAAAGCTTACAACCCAGTATTTTCAAAACAAATTACTATCATTAAGGTACTATAAAAAGGAAACCAACATTAAGAAAACTAGAATTACAATCTCAAAATAAAACCCAAGATCTTATACCTATGAAATATTTTGGTTTCCCATTTTGCTGGGAAAACCAGGGGATTTTGTTCCTGGTTCAGCCCATTTAAAATAAAATATATACACATATATGGATTTCCATAACTCCTGTGCCAGACTGGAAATGAGTCATTTGATATCATCTAGAGTAAACATTTATTTCTGGGTGATCTGTAAAAGACTTTTAAATGTATAATTTTAGCAAAGTAAGTATGAGCATTTGGTCACAACAGCTGCATTTACTGATGCAAATTTGTGTACATTGTATTAATTACTTATTAACTGGGGTTGAAGTGCTGTGCAACAAATCCCTATTTCTCTGCCCTTTATCAGCCTCTTGTTTAACAAAACCATTTTTCCTGTGAGCTTCCAAATCCACTCATCATTTCAGCCATTTTGCAAAGCAGGGAACTGACAGTTTAAAATCCAATATTAGTCTAGTCCTTTAAAAATGTATAACGAGATTTTTATAGAAACATGGACTTGAAGGCCAGACCAGTGATGGAAACCACAGCTTGGTGATTTCTGGAATTCAGTAGGATGCAAGGTTTGCACACAAGCTCAACTCCCCCATGTCTCTACCAACAAAGATTTACCCAGGCAATCCCCACCAGATTTTCACCCAAAACTTATGAGGGTTATCCAATGTTTCCCATGAATTTTCTTCCACTTAAGGTTTTGAATCATTTGGCAAACCACTGATTTCCAGAACGGGAAGGACTGACAGACTGCTCTTCTTGCAGCCTGAAGCTCTTCAATGTTACCAAGCAATGCAGAGTGCCCCCAAATCAACAGGTGTGTTTTCCCATCAGCTGTCACACTGGCTGAAGGTTCACAGGCAGTGCATACAGGAGACAAGATGACTATTTGAATTCCCTTAACCTTTTCTGTTAAAATGGTGGTATGATATGATGACTGAAAGACTAACTGGAACCTGTGGAATCTTCACTGATGTGCTAATGAACAAGAGTTGGTTGCTTTGTTTTTTCAAATAAAAAGGATTATCTGACACATTTAGCTATTCTAAGATTATTTAATGAAGAAATGGCCTATGCTGCATATTTCCTCAAAGATCTTAGTGCAAATAATTTAAGAGTTCAACAAAAATAACATAGACTCAAAAAAAAAATTGAGTTCCTCTTAGAGAGATGAGGGGGAGAGGGGAGTTGGGATAAATAGCCATCCTATGATTAGCCATGAAATTAAATATTCTCTTTTATTGTTTTATTATTTTTGAAACTTTCCATTGAAGATAGAAACTGTAATATACACCTCTCTCTTGTGAGAACATTTACTGTAAGGCCTCTTTTTAAATCCAGAATGATGAGGATACTTACCAAACAGTGAAGTGTTAGAAAATATTTCAGTTATCTGATGGAATGAACCAGTGTCATATTGGTTTAATTTCCTAAAAATCACAGTTCTGAGCTGCAATAATATTATGTGGTCAGATTAATTAAATTACTAAGGATCACAGACAAACGTATTAACTGTTTATTAGATCAGGTTTTAAAGCCTAGATCACTAGGGAAACAAACCAGATGACATCTTTATTAGCTAATAATACAACCATTAATGACATTTTGCAAAGGATATGTTAGGTGGTTTTAACTGAATTTACCACATTTTTTGTCATTCTCATTGAGTTCGTTATTGCTCTTAATATTAGATTCTTACCAATGTGATTACCCATCGTGATGTCTGACACATTTTTTTGTTGGTGGTGGTTTTAATTTCAGCCAAGAAGGAATGCACTTAAGGCACAAATAAGATTAAAATTAGAAAAGCAATATATCACTAAGATTTATTTCCTAAAAAAAAAAAGGCTCAAGTGGGCAAATGAATGAAGCAACTAAACACATTACTGAATTAAGCAGTTCATTCCTTACACTTTCTTGTAGTTCTTATTCACAGAAATGTGCACTTTCAGATTAATACCATGAAACAAAGATCATATTAAAAAACCCCAAACAAACCCATAAAGGATCACTTACAAAGCATATTTTATTTCTGGAATAAATACAAAAACATAACAAAATAGCTGTAGACTGAGTCAGGCATTTAGTCTTCCAGAAATTAAGTATTTCATCTTACATTGGAGTTAAAACAACAGAATATTAAACTCATTCTTTTTCTAAGTTTGTATTCAATTCTTCAGTGCAAGTCCATAGAGCACATGGCTCTGTGTTTTTAAAGTTTTGGAAATCACTGGGTGGAAATTAGAAGTAAAATAAATTACGGTATTACTTCTGTGATCTTTTCAGTTTGACATTTAGAAAATGTGATGCATATATGCAAGATAAATCTGAAATAGGAATGCCATGTGAGTGGTGCCAAGACATCTTTTTGTTCAACTATGCTCCAGATAGCTCTTATTTATAATTTCATTTTTTTGTTAAAAAATTATCACCACCTCTCTGACTGCTGAGATAATGACTTTAACTAGAAATATTAAAGAAAGAAAAAAAAAAAAAAAACAAAAAACAAAACACATCAGGTAAAACAAATTTATATCTAATTTATTTATGAATAAAAGGATCATGCTTTAAGTGTACCATGCCTGTCTCTGTGTGCTTGCATTTCCATACCTGTACCTGGTTCACTTGGTAATTCTAATACAGTGAAATCCATAATCTTTTCAGACTGATTCCTGCTCCCCTTCTCAGCAGAAATGGTAGTGTGTCCCAGCCCCATGAGGGTGCTATAAAGGACACCTTAAAAACACAGTCAGGTTAGATAGAAAAGCGAATTTTAAAGAAACCTTTTTCCCTGTACCTGACCAAAAAAAAAAAAAAAAACAAACAAAAAAAACCTCAAAAAATAAATCAAACTTTTGTACTTTGAGTTCACATTCTCTGAGGTTTTAAAAGCAGACCATCTTGAATACTGCTCACTTCATATTACTCATTATTAAATTGGGAGCAATTACTTTTAAAATATACAAACCATGAAATCACTTCAAGATGTCTTAGTAAGCTTACATTCCCTGACTAGACAAATCATATTGCAAATACCTAAGCCTTCAGACAGGCAAATTTAAAAAGCTTATACCAACAGAAGGTTCAAAGTCAGTTATTTTCTTCTAATTTGAGTATGTGAAAAAAAAAAAATAAAAAGGGACAAGAGAGTAGCCAAAGACCTAATAAAAGCAGTAAATATAAGACTGTTCATAGAACCCTGCCAGCTCTTTATTACTTTGAGATGGCCAAGCTTATTCTACTCATGCAGTGCCCAACATGCCAATTCTAAAAACTTTAATGAGTCACTGAGAAGAGGAATAGTGAACACTTGTGAGAGAGACGACCGAGGACACAGAAAGAGTCTAAACAACCTCTTTTATTAGACATTATTATTCAGTAGCACTTCAAGGCCAGAAAACAGCATGAACTCCTCTATATCACATATTATAAATAATAAACTTTCTGAAAAAAAAAAATCCATCTAAAAGACTCAAGAAAATAACCGTGTGCGGTGTCTTTGGTTTGCAAAGGCTAACGGGAAAAAAACCCAACAAAATAACCCAGCAGCAACTCAAGAGCACCTTTAAGAATCCCTGTTACTATTTAAAATAGAGTTCTGTAGCAGTTCTCTGTAAAGGCATTATGATATTTTGAAATGCCTTAATTATTGCTGTGTGTTGCTCTCTTCTTTTCCTATGACAATAGCTGACAAAACTCACACCAATTCAGGCAGAAGATGCCTCAGACTCAATGCAAGCAAACACCACTCACTCCAGACCTACAGGTGCCCAGTGCCTCTATTATGCCTCATGTTTTATCATGAGGAACACAGACCCTGATAAACTGCTTTTGGAGAACTTAGGACACACTTAAGAAGCAGTGAAAAAAGGTCACCTAGAACTAGTTCCACTGATGTTGCAGCCATAAACACTGATGAAAACCCCTATAACATTTCCTGCAGCAAGCCAGGAATGAGCTCCAGGTCAAACAAGAACAAGACTCCACCTCCTAACGCACATCAACCCCACAACTTCAGCCATGTGGGAATAAAAGGTGGGGTGGGGTGCATGCTGGGGTGGGAAGTGTCTCATCAGTAAAAGAACAGGAATTGTTGTGGTCAAAGAAAAGAAAATTGTGATGTTTTTCCTAAGTATCAGCCCTAAGTGTTGAGATAATATTTCTCCTTAGCTAGATGAGCCTCCTTTCTCTATTTTGTCACATTAACTACCATTTTACATGAGCTATACATCTCCACTAAACTACTCACAAATGAAGTATGTGGTGGACCCCACCAAACCCAAGCTACTGGAACAAACCCCTGAGAAAAAAAGAATGGGTTTGCTCTGAAATGCTTGGGAAGAAAGAAAACCCATGCAGTGAGAAAACCTGGCTTCATATGGCTGACTGGTATCACCAACAGCTGACTGGTATCAGAAACAGGTGCTGAAGAATCATATAGGAAGAAATGGACATATTTAAGAGAAGGTAGAATTTCAGTCCATCAGAACAACAATCCTTGTACGCTCCTGAGGAAAGGTACACGACAGATCCTGTCTCTTTCACCTGCTGGAATCTCAACTGAGCATTTCTTGACAATTAATCATTGTCCTGCTAGGCACTGGAAAAGAGACACATTTGTGGGAGAAGAGAAATCTGAGTGGGAATGAAATATTATCTTGAAGAGGATAGGGCAAAAAGACTCCAGCAAAAGTTTAAAACCTTTTCCAAGAATGTCAACATCTGGTACCCTGGAACAAGAGACATGGGGCAGAGGGGAACCAGTGCACTATGTGATGAACCACAAAGAAATATTTTTGTCTACTTGAAGGATTATTTCAGCCATCACAGGATGACCCTATTGGCCAACCCCCATCAGTACTCTCAAAACTAGAAAACTGTAGCACCGTTGTTCTGCTGAGTTACGAAAGCTATCCTTATTTATTATTAAAAGGAACAAAAAACAAAAAGAGAAAAAAAAAGAGTAAAACTGATAAGGAGGTTGGGAAAAATGAAAGTGCCTGAATCTGTTCATTAAAGCCCATTCTGGAGAAAGATGCAATGCTATTGCTGGCAATGGGCATTCAATCACTCACTGATCAATATCAAATAGTTGCGTCAGAGTCTTTCAATCAAACATTTAAAGAGCTTGGGGGAAAAAACCTGTCACCTTTTAAAGACAAATGGTGCTGGTATCACTATGGCAACCAAAGTAGTCTGTCATGCACGACACTGAGGATTGTTACTGACTATCCCATGAAGCCTATTGCTACTGTATTAGATCACAGTTTTTGTCTTTATTTGTCAAGGAATGGTCAGACACACCAGAAGGGTGCCCCTAAATGGTACAATAGGGCTTAGAATGACAACACTGAGCAATAACTACTTACATCAGCCCAGTGACAGGTTGTTTCCCAGCTGAAAATGTTAACAAGAAGTCAGTAATTCTAGAGTAAATAATGCTACCCAACACCATTTACTAAGTCCATGGCAATACAGTATATCTGACAGTAGCAAAACTTTAAATACAAGGAGTGGGAGCATAGGGGGGACAAGGAAGAATAAAAAAAAAAAAAAGGAAAAAGCTATTTCCATTCTTACTGTTTATGGTGAAAATATTTATCACTGGCAATAATTTCTGTTAATTTTCCAAATAAAATAATGACAAGAGCCAAATAATCCTTGAAGTATATGGTCTGTCATCACACACCTTGAAACAGCAAGGACAATTTCTCCTATTCTAAAATTATTTTTTTACCATTAGTGTAATGAAATGGCTTACTGAGAAAGAACACTGCCCAGGCAGGTCACAAAAGGAAGCTGTAATGAGCATCTACTTGCAACAGAGTCCACTTGGCTTCTGACTTTTGGCAGCCTGAATTTTTAAGTATTAGAAGCTACCATTGCATTAAGATACTTCCTGGAAATATGAGTTAAGAGGGAGAAATGTGTCGACTGTGGTGCCGTGTTTCTTCATATACTGAAACTTCTACACAAATTTCTTTCCCAATGTAAGTTAAACAAGTCAGAGTCATACCATAGAGAGACATGGAGAATGTGTTTACGTAAAGTTATTTGGCTGGACACGCTTGGTGTGCCTAAAATACATATCTACTAAGACACTGGAAAAACTACCAGTTTTGAGGCAGCAGTTATTACACTGCCTGGATTCCTCCAAATGAGCCAACTCGCTGATTTTCAAGATGATTTCTACATTTAAATTATTTGTAGTCCAAGCTGTGATATCACAAATATCATATAAACCAGTGGTAGTTCTGAGCCATAAGAACTGCCTGCTTACATTTATAACACAAGGCAAACAGCATGTTAGGTGAAATAAGCTATCACTTGTAACTTTTACATAGCTCAAATCAGTTTAAGTATTCAGTGCTTCCCCAAGCCATTTCCCCTCACTTCCTCCTAAACAGAAAAAGCAAATCCCCTTGGTTTATTTGTCAGATTAAAAAAAAAAAAAAAAAAAAAACCACCCCGGCTTTCACAGGGCAAAAANGCTTCTCAGAGGCTAAATTATCACATGCTGTTGCCTTAATTAAGGGACAGACGCTCCTCAAATGCTTCTTTAGGTCTGGATGACTTGGAAGCACAAAAGTCCCTTCAGGCAGCTCTTTCAACAGTTATCTCCCTCTCTCACCATGCCAGTGTATCCTCTATCACATAAATGCTCCTTTTCCTCCCTGCAGTGGATTAAAAACTTATCTCTGTTGAACAATGGTTAAGAGATTTCTTAAACAGCCTGGCATCTCTCCTCACTCCCCTCCCCAAACACAAAGGCAGAAAAACATTTGTTGCTATGGATTTAGAGGGCAGTGATGTAGTTGGTCATCATCTACTAACACAGAAAATGAGTGTAAAGTTTGGGATCTGAAGTAAATAGAAAAATACTGCAAGTGCTTAATGTAGCTGGCACTGCAGAGGTTTTAGAGGTGGAAAGAGACAAGGCAGTACAAGATCAGTATGCAGTGCCACTAACTGAGACAGAAAAGAGAATACTTTGCTTTCTACTCCCATTTTTATCAAGTTTCCAGTTAGGATGTAAAAAATGTCCTTATTTTTTGTAATGTTTGTATAATGTGAAAATATCTCATTTCCTCCATACTTGCCTTCAAAAGTAACCAACCTGCTTTCTCAGTGTTTCAAAAGGAAACGATGGATTTTGAGCTATTTCTTAACAATAACTTATTTCTTTTTCACAGTAATTTTATTTTTGTAACATTTAATAGCTACACTATCACTGGCCAAGAGGACTGTCATTTGTGAATGTCTTCACTCAGAGGCATAGAGTCCTGCCTATTCTTAGACTGCTCTTTTCCTTAGGTCTCAACACAGAATTTAGTTGTGTATCTTGGAGAAATATTAGTTTATAAGTTTAGAAATTGTACAACATGTCTTAAAAAAAAAAATCCTTTCAGCTTCATAAGAGGTCTGTTTTATAAAACAAAATACAGAGCTGTAAGACCTGAGTGTTTTTTACCTCTGTCATTATAACTGAAAAAGAGCTTCAAATCACATTTGGTCTAAGATAAAACAAGCTTTTACATACCACAAGTATTTTAGGACTGACATTTAAAGAAGCCTACTGGTATCGACACTTTCCTATTTCCTTTCACATTAAAAAAAAAAAAAAAAACAAAAACAAACAAAACAACAAAAACCCAAAAGCAAAACAGGATCATTTCCTAACTCAGTTTCCATCACAAAGGGAATCTCAGGCTTTTCAAGAACAACCAAGGTGTTCAGCATCTCATGAGACAAGATTTTTTACCTCTTATTCCACTATTTACTTTCTAATGATATTGTCTAGGGAAAAGAAATCAGCGGAGACTTAATTCCATCAAACAGGGAGTAAACACCCATTCTGAAACTCTCCTCACTGCAACTCCTGGAGGACAGAGTCAATATCAATCACCACATCTAGCAGTAAAACATAGCTGTAATCCAAAAGACTTTCACTGTGACAGATAAACCAAAACTAGGATGAGCAAACAGCTAAAAATTTAGGGGTTTGTACATGAAAGAATAATCTCAAAGTCACCTAGGGTTTGACATCACCCATACCCGCATATTCCTCACACTTTGGTCCCTCTCCAGTTACACTATAAGCCAAAACAGAAAACATGCACAAGCTTATCTGCCTCCTAAGGCAAAGTCTTATTAGCACACTAGGACTACTTAACCCTCAATTCTTCTGCCCAGGGAGATACTCTTGGCTGCAGTTACAGTCAGGGTAGGCTAACGAGCAGAATCTGCCAAAGCTGTCAGTGTGAATCAATTAACATCTGCCTCTGGATTTGCAGCACCTGCTAACAGGCTGGATTACTGGAGAAAGCCAGCTCTGCTCTCCCAAGGTACTCAGAAGTGTCAGGGCACATTAGAGTTTTAAAGTTACTTTCAGCAGTAGGTGCAGGTGGGGAAGTGAGTTGTGTATCCCCTCTTGGCAAGTGTCTGGGAATGTGCATTATTTTCTGTAATAAAGTATCGTGCCAAAGGAAAAAGGAGCTCATTAATGTCCTTCTCTTTTCATCCAGGAACAGGATAACTGGCACTACTGCTCTCACCTCTCTGGCAATAAGCTTTCGGATGCTCAGTGCAAGCTTTAAAAAGCCCATCAGAGGCAGTGGAGTTCCTCTGGTTTTGCAAATCTCTATATGTTTGTACAGGTTCTAAAAGTATGTGAGCTTCTGCTCAGCTGTTGATCAATCTGCAAGCCAGTGTCAAAAAGCAGTTTTTGCCAGACTTGTTATCGTTTGGAGCAGGCTGAAATGGGTATGTACACAATGGAATTAGCATAACAGGCCTGCTATAGATTATCATGACAATCAAGTGATCTGTAAGGTGACCCTGCACAAGTAGAGGACACAGCATTATTTCTTTCTAAGCTTTTTACATTTCCTATCTGATAACTACAGCCCCAGATCATCTGAGATATACGTATAAGAGATGATTCACTATAATTTCCTTCCTTACTAATTCACTCTTTAACAATATTGTATTTCTACAGTTCTCCCTTCTTCAAAATTTATCTTTATTTTCAAATTTTCTTTTCCCTCATCTTTTATGTCTAAGTTTCATATGGCTGGCGTGCCCATGTGAGACTACTGAGTCTGAGGTGACTCTATCAAGTTTTTCTGTTACTTGTCACTGAAGTCTGATCACCTGCTGCTCTGGGTAAGTTTTATATTTCCCCATACCCCAAAACTCAGACACACACTGAAATCACGTCTGATTTATTAGTTGTAAATTCTGCAACCTGACTCCAGGCCTTAGTCTTGGTAAGATTGCTACTGATACATACTGCAAATGAAAATGGCTTAAAATTTCTGGGTGTATTGTGCAGTGTCAAATGCTCATGTGGAGGTAAACTGATTGGAAGTATAAAAGTTTTTTTCTGATTTTTTGTGATCTTTCTTTGTTAATATCATCAGGAGTCATAAATACTTTTGAATAGATGCCCTCAGACAGGTATATGCCCCCAGACAAGTAATAAACATCCCCATGGCTATCTATATATTTCTCTGTTTGTGCAATATGAGAGCTACAAGTACAAGCAAAATGAATTCTCTTTGGCTAAGGGATCCACTCTTAGTCTCATGCTCAGTTGGTCCTGTTTCTGAATTATACAATCATGTCTATAGTTTTCCTATATGTGAAACTTATCTCTTCATAGAAGGCACACAGAATTCAGAGGAAGAAAAATGGCTGAAAGCCATTAAAACACTCATGGAATATGTTTCTTTAACATTAAATTAATGAATTTGTAAGGAAGAAGAAAAACTCCAGTAATTTGTGATTCTTTGTCCAGATGTGAGGTTTTAAAATGTTTCTATGGGATGTCACATCCTCAAAGGAAAGACTTATGTCAATGGCTATAAGTCACAAGGATTTTCAACAGCAAGGTGAACATACCAACTCTCACTTTAGTGACTCTCCATATCAACAGGAAGGCCTTGATACAGTGTCCTCAGCTGTGGGAGCTATAATTTTGCTGCCATATGTACAGATGACACATGATTTTTTGAGTGGACTCAAAAAATTGAGTCAGATTCTCTCATATTCTTGTTACCATATTTTAATTAATCCCTTTCTTTCATTCAAGTCTTCACCAAGTCCTCTGGGGTTTTTTGTGCCGATGTTGGCTGCCTTTGAGAACGTCTTCACGTGTTCTGGATAATGTTGGTCCTGAAGTTGAAAGGGTTATATGTGCCTTGGACTGATATTATTTTTTTTTAAAGTATTCTAAACTCAGATTCAGGTTTTCATCTCTGAATTCTTTCCAGACCTTTATAAACATATAGTAATTTCTTCATTCTGTGCCGTTTTTGATGTTTCAATGACACATGAAAATCGTAAGTTTTAATTTAATTTCTAAAGACCTGTTTAAGACTTCAAGAGGTTTTTTATTTTGTTGGGGTTTTTTATATATCAAATGTTTGTCCCAAGCTCTAGGCTGTGCTTAGAATATATTAGTGAAAAAGAGACTTAAATAATTGCTGCCTGTATCTTTTGGTGGTGAATGGTGCTACAACCAGCTGGTGGCTGGTCACTAGTGGAGTTCTTCAAGGTTCAGTACTAGGACCAGTCCTGTTTAAGATCTTTACTGATGACCTGGATGAAGGGATCGAGTGCACCCTCAGTAAGTTCACTGATGTCACCAAGTTGGGCGGAAGTGTTGATGTGCTGGAAGGCAGGAAGGGTCTGCAGAGGGATCAGGACAGGTTGGATCCATGGGTTGAGGCCAGTTGTCTGAGGTTCAAAAAGGCCAAGAGCTAGGTCTTGCCCTTGGGTCACAACAACCCCCTGCAGTGCTACGGGCTGGAGGCAGAGTGGCTGGAAAGCTTGGAAAGGACCTAGGGGTGCTGGTTACAGCAGCTGAATATTGCCAGCTGTGCCCAGGTGGCCAAGAGGGCCAATGGCACCTGGCCTGTATCAGCAATAATGTGGCAGCAGGATGAGGGCAGTGACTGTCCCCTGTACTGGGCACTGGTGAAGCCACACCACCAATCCTGGGATCCGTTCTGGGCCCCTTGTTACAGGAAGGACATTGAGGGGCTGGAGAGTGTCCAAAGAAGAGAACAGAGCTGGGGAAGGGTCTGGAGTGCAAGTCTGGTGAGGAGCAGCTGAGGGATCTGTGGGGCCTCAGTCTGGAGAAAAGGAGGCTCAGGGGAGACCTTCTTGCTCTCTACAAGTGCCTGAAAGGAGGTGGAGCCAGGTGGGATTGGGCTCTCTCAGGCAGCTAATAATAGGATGAGAGGATATAACCTCGAGATGTACCAGGAGAGGTTCAGGTTAGTTATCCAAAGGGTTTTCTTCAGTGAAAGGGCAGTCTGGCATTGGAACAGGCTGCTCAGGGAGGTGGTAGAGTGCCCATCCCTGGAGGCGTTCAAGAAACGGCTGGTCGTGGCACTTTGTTCTGTGGTTTGGCTGGCATAGTAGAGGTTGGTCAAAGGTTGGACTTGATGATCTTGGATGTCTTTTCCAATCCCTATGATCCTATGATTATAACAACTTTCTCAGGAGTGCTTTAGCACAAAAAAGATTCCTTGATCTTTCATCTGTCAGTTTGGGACGTTAGAGCTACTGTCCTTCATACTGAGCCTACACACCCATTTTGTTTCGCTGAAAACTGGGATTTGGGACTAAATATCAGAACTGAGCATTACCCAGATCTTGTCCCTTTGTCATGGCTGTCTCTCTCGCTGGCAGGTGAGCACTGCAGCCAATGGCTCACTCCCACACAGTGATGGGAGGGAGAACTGGAAAAGTAAAAGTAGGAAAACTCATGGCTTGAGTTAAAGGCAGTTTGATAGGGAAATTCAAAGCCATGCACTCAAGTAAAGCAAAACAAAGAATTAAGTCACTGCTTCCCATGGACAGGCAGATGTTCAGCCATCTCCAGGAGAGCAGGGCCGCTTCACACTTAGTGGTGATTTGGGAAGACCAACTCGATCCCTCCAAATGTCCCCGCTTCCTTCTTCATCACACTTTATATGTTGAGCTTGATGGCATATGTTATGGAATATCCCTTTGGTCAGTTGGGGTCACCTGTCCTGGCTGTACCCTCTTTCTCAACTCCCTGTGCACCCCCAGCCAATTCTCTGGTGGCAGAAAAGGCCTTTCTGATCAAAGCTCAGCAATAATGAAAACATCCCTGTGTTATCAATGCTGTTTTCAGCACAAATCCAAAACACAGCCCCATACAAGTTACCATGAAGAAAATGAACTCTACTCCAGTCAAAACCAGCCCACCCTCACAAGGATTTGGAAACATATCTTTGGATCCAAGCATTTGACCTGGCAAATGTTACTGGTAGCAGAAACACAATTGTTTTTCTAATTTTTAAAATTCTCGCTTCCTCACTGACCATAAATGCTGGAAATGGCAGAGCTCAATGTGTCAGTGTTAAGGGCCAAGTCCTACAATCACTGTTGCTATTTCTCCACACAGCAGAGAGGTTTTACTGCAGTGGAACACACAGCATCCCCTCTGTGAGCAGAAAGGCTGCTAGATTTCGAGGCTGTATTAGGGTAGTATTTCTTAACATCAAAATCAGCTGAGGTCAAGAGGGCAGAAAAAGAGCTATTAGCAAGATCATTGTAGCTTCTTGTTTCTGTGCTGCATAGAAGCAATTTTTTGTGTGTCTAAGTTTTTCTTGTTACTGGTGGGTTTGCTGCCCTTCCTCCTCACAGGCATTGCAGTCCCTGATACAACCCTTGATTGCTCAGACAAAGAATCCACTCTTTGGCTGCAAATGCTTAAAGTCTTTGATATCAAGCAAGCCAAGAAAACTAATGCCTAACTGAATCAATCGCTCAGCTGCAAAATGAAAAGCAGACTAGATTAGAATGGAAAATAAGAGTAGAGGTGACTTTAGAGCCATGATTCGCTCCCTCCCCCGGCCTCTGCTTTTGTCAGTGGAAAAATTATAATTTTCCTTTATGTTCTCCAATGACAAAACATGATTTATGGCCATTTCTTTTTAAGTGTATTTATAGATGTGTTCATGGAAGGTGCCACACTGACACCTTGTTAGGCTCTGCTCTTCTATTAAAATACAGTTAGAGCAGAGGCAATGGTGAGACCCACCTTCTTTTTTTTTTTTTTTTTGCCTGCTTTCCCACTCTCTGCTCCGATATCTGGTCAGTGCTGTACAATAAAGGATAAAGATATACTTAATAAGAGTCAAAGGATTTTCAGGAAGACACTACCCTAATAATCCTGATGTAATTGCAAGTTTTCTGTGTAAGCATGTTCATACTGTATTACACAGCCACAACAGGGTGGAGGCAGTGGTCTTTCATGGAAGAAAACTGCAAGAATATCTGCAGTTCAGGGTGAGATATTTAAATTCTGCAGCATTTACCACTGTTACTGGAATAGCAGTTTCTGTGTTCCAAATATTCCTAATAGCCAGTATATTCAATTTTCAATGCTTAAAAATAGGAATCTGAATTCATATATTGACTACAAAAGCATGTTAAAATCTGTGGAGGTAGATATTTGGCCCTTGGTCTTAAGATGAAACAAAACTTCTTTCCCTTATTTTGTTATTCTGGGACTAAATTTTCTCATGTCACGTAAGCACTTAGAAGAAACAAAGGAATTGACTGTAAATTACTCGAGCAATTAGAACAAGTATGTGTTCTTAAACAAGTGTTTACCTCTTGCAGCTGTGTGATTTCACAGCTCTGTGATACCTCTATTTGCGTACTTGGCGGTGTTGATATCAAAGGAACAAACTACATTCAAAGAAATCCCTTGCATAACTTTGAAGCTATGGGCACTAAAATATTTATGATCTTCCAATCATGGGAAATTATAGTGTTTTCCTCTCTTTAAGCTACTTTTTGAAATGGTAGGAGTAAACCAGACAGCCTGATTTGATATTGCTATACCACTGGCAAAAAATATCAGAATTTGTGAAAATACATAACAATAAAATCAGATGAGTTTAGAGAAGAGAAGAGAACGTTTAGAACTCACAGATTTAGAACTTATTTAAATGGGTTTCAAGCTAAAATCCTACAAGTGTCACGTGCTATAACTACCTCTCAAAGTAGGGACAATAGGATGCTATTTGTGGCTATTTGGCTTCAGTCATGTGAAACGCATAGTAAGTGGCACAGTTTTCAGAAGAATGAATTCATGTTGGGAATTGTATAAATAATGAATATTGATATAACTCATGAATGTCAATTTCTGCATGAGACGATTGCAGGCAGGAAAAACAGCAATATCCTACAGAATGTGTATCCTTCTCGCCCAATTTCCCCCGGCCATGATCTACACCCAGTTTTCTTTTCTCCGCAGAACAACATAACAAAAAAGGATAGAATAAATATGATAGAGGAAAAAAAAGTACAAACTGATATTTAGAAGAAATTAAAAAATAATAAGAACCAAGCCTACAGATATCATAATAACTAAGATGCCGTATTTCCTGTGCTGTATAAAATACACATTTAATATATTGTGTTCTGTGAATAACAGATAGTCCCCAGAAACCTGAATTCATAAATATGCAGAGACATCACTTCAGATGCCCACAGTGCAAGTTGTTGCAGAGTTCTGAGGAACTACCACTGGCAGAGCACACAATGAAATACTCTCACAGATTCATCGCACAGATGCTTCTATATGAGCAGAAGGGACAGTTAAGCTGTGCCTGAAGGAACTTGGCTCAGATTAAACAACATGTGGGTATAATAGCTGTTAAATGCAACTGTTCCTGAAGTTTTTGTATAATATAATATGCTGAACACATTTGTGAAATATTCCATATCAAAAGTGATATACTTAATGAAAGTTCTGGAGTGGCTTAAAGTCACAGATAATCAATCGAGAAAGACACAGAGAGCAATTTTATAAAATTTTAATTACTGTAGATGGATTAAAGTCTAAGATATTTATGTACCTAACTGACTTTTAATATTAATGATTATACTTAACAAGAAGGATATCTTTGCAGCATTTGCAAGGAATGAGAAACAGTAGGTTTATCTCCCAGTTTCCGCATAAAAGATGGTTGCCATCTTGTCTATAAGGAATAAAATGTCAGCAACACATTAAGGTAATAATGTAGGAACTATTTGGAAAATAATTCCAATACATTTGCTACATCTTGAATATAAACTTAAAAATTACAGTGAGTATGAATTAGCATAGTGATAAAAGGTCATATTAGTATCTCTAAAGTTCCCATGCAGAGAAGGAACAACTTCATTGAAATATGTTCATCTGTTGAACATTGATTCTGGTCTTGCTTCACTGCTAAGGGTTCATTTAGCAGAACTCAGGTCAGTCACACGCAATTATCGCTATTTAATTTAAGAAGGTTAAGGTTAAGATGTCAGAACTTTTTGGTGCTAGCATATGATCTGAACTTGAAGGGAATGAGGTCCATCTGATTAACTATATGTGAAAATAAGGCTTGAAATAAGATTAGTGACAGGGAACCCAATATACCCGAAATGTATAGATTGACACTGTTTGCATGGCACTAACCATGCTCTCTCGGGGATGTCACTGTAGATCACAGTTTAGTGGAAAGCTGTAGAAATTCTTGTGGTCTGTCTGTCTTTTGATTGTCACCCAAAAGACCATGCAAAAGTGGGACAGAGTTAACACATGTGCCAATCCCAAATATTCTTAATACTGTGAGCTACAATTGACTTCCAGTTACAGCTTGTCCTGTAAAGGATTAAAGATTTACGGTGTTTTAGATGCAGGGAAAGAATCAGCTGGAATACTCTGTGCTGCTCTGGGTTTAGCAGAAGAATTCAGGACCAGATATGATATGCTGCAGCCCGTGGAAGCAATTATGTGCTACCTACATTTCAGTGGGTTTGGTCATTACAGTTAATCTTTTGGGCCATCTGCAATATGTTATAAAAATATGGAGAACGAAGTGACCCAACCAAAAAAGTCCATTATTGTACAATTATTTTTTCCCTCCAATACCACCTGAAATTAAATGGCCCCCAAGAAGCCATAAGGGCAAAAGTAATGTTATCAACAAGTGTTGAAAGAAACATGCAGTATGATTGCTATCAGGATTTCACTCGAGCTATCTTCTGGTTATGGATTCAGGTAGTGATCTTGGCAAATTCACAGATAATTCCTGGTTTTGTTAGGATTTATTCATTGTCAACAAAAAAAAAATAAGCACACCTTGCTTAGATAGTCCCTTGTAGTACTAATAGATACAAAAGTATTCAGCCTGTGTTTTGTCAGAGCTTTGTTATTAAAAATTCAATGGGACTTATTCTTTCCAAAGGATCATAATAAATGTTGATATAATGTTTCAATGTCTAAAACAACATTTGTTAAATTCCATCTATATGACAGTAAGATTGTTAGGACCTTTCAAAAACTTTCTTTTTTATTTTGCACTCAATAGGGAAGACTTCTACTGCAAACTGAGGGCCTGACTCACATCATGTAATGACTAACTCCTGCTTTCAGCCAGTACTGTATTGCACTGTCACTTGGTCACAAGACCTTCCCAATACTGCAACTATCCAACTAATGACACTGCTTGTTGCGGTGACCCAGCCCACCTCAGGGCTGGATGTCATTAAATGGATCAATTTTCCTGCTCCTGACGTCGATCCCGAGGGCAGGTCTGAGGCCAGCTCATAGGATGACCATCAGACCTAAGGCCATCCTCTTCTGGGTGATTGCCACTGCCACATCTCCTCCCCTCTTTCTAGACCCTTCTCTTGTTCTTTAGTCCTTATTGGTTCATCTGTTTATGTATATTTATCAGTTTAATTGCCTATGTATAAGTTCCAGAAAGTTCTCCCCTGTTCCTTTCCCTATTGGCCCCTGTCATTCCCATCATCTCCCTATTGGACTGTTTCCCTTAATTCCTCCCTCTTTTAGAGCACCATAAAAAGGCTTCTCGGGTTCCCCCCCTGCCTTTTCTGGCGCTCCCCCTTCAGCTTTGCTCCTTGTTACTTTGTGTTATCAATAAAGCTGGATTTGTGGGCACCAGAGAGGTCCCTCTGCCTCCTTCGCCGCCGTCCCGTTGCTAGGCAACATCCAAGCTGCAGCCTGCTCTATCGTGCGCTTGTGGCAGAGCGCTCCGACCAGCCGCGAGGACTGTGTGCCCTGTGCCGCCGACCAGGCCCCCGCCTTGTCTCCTGCCACGCCACCGGGCGGCTGTGGTGCGACGCAACTGCTGATGAAGTCTGCAGTCAATTCTGTCTCCTATTTAAGCTTTCCAGAAGACCTTTTATAATTAAAGTGTCTGAACAAGTAAAAAAATTCCCTGGACTTTCATGATTGCATTTTATCCAACTTCATTATGACTTTTCTTATGGTGCACCTGTGTTCAGACTTGCAATTAACAGCAAAATGAAAAGGATTGCAAACACAGGCAAAGAAAAGGGGTCTTAAAATTAACCTGGAAAAATAAGATGTAGATAGAGCATGTTCAATAAAAATAGAGTCAGTAAATATGTTGCTGTTCTATTCAAATATAATAAAGTAGCTCAAATATCTGTGTGAAAATGAATTTTTATTGAATCAGTTGTCACTTCAAGACCTAATGCCACTGTCTGTAAGACAATGAAGCACTGTATCTGCTTAAATAAAATCTGGAAAAAGGAGGCCCAAAAGGAAAACAGTCATGAATGGACGAAAAATTGTCCACAACATGAAAGAGCTTGAGAATGTTTTCGATGAATAATTACTTAGAACCGTTTAACAACAACAACACATTAGTTTGTTAAGGCTTTTTTTGTGGATGTTTCTTGTGTTAGGAAGTTATACTTATCTCTGAACAGAATTCCCTGAGTTTCAACTATTAAAAAGTCCAGAAGGCAACACTAGGATCATCCTAGTCGCTATCCTGTAATATTGATCAATAGTCAATATTACGTAACAGAGAGGGCAAAACTGCTCTGGATTTGTATCCAAATCACTTTTTTTTTATTGTAAATTGTACTCCTAAATGTAAAGATAATATGGCCAGAAACTATTGATGCTGATGAAATAAAAGACATTGAAAGACATGGTGCAGGATAGCAAAAATTTCCTTAGTATTTTCTGGAGAGGAAGATAAAAACATCATATTATGTCAACTCCTAAAGCCCAGTCTCTTAGCAAGTCATATACAGTCCTCACACAACACTGTGAATTCTACTCTGGTAACTTAATTTTATTTTCAGGTTGTTCGGGAATTTCTAATTGTCACTGTAGAATATTGATCATCTATCAAAAAGAAAAGGAAAGTGATTTTACTTTTTTTGACTGCACCTAATACCTCACTCTATAGCTCCAAGAGAAAGACAGGAGGATCCCATGGAAAAAGTGCTTCGATTCTTGCTGAGAACACCTAAGATGTTGTTACAGTCTTGTGACAAACTGATTGTTTCTGTTAATGGAATACCTCCCACTGTCCCATAGTCACAAGTACTATGCGGATTTGTTTGTTTGTTTGTTTGTTTGAATGCTATTATTAGTTACTTTTCTATCTCATCTATTAATTTTCCATTGTTTGAAGGTTTTCATATTACTGATAAATCTTTTTGTCCAAAGTTGTATATTTCAAATATAAAGAACATATTATTTTTATTCTCTTTTCTAGTCAAGAGCAATTGATGAGCCTGATTTGATTTGTGTGGTTTATCAGTTAGAGTAATCAGTATGAGTAGCCTCTTATCTATTAGACCACATGTTCCTTTTTTCCTTGTGAAGTACAATTTCTCTGTGTTAGGACTGCAGGCTTGGGAAAGCTTTTGTCATTTTTGTCAAGGACAATTATGTTCATTGATTTATTTATTTTATGTTGTTGTGTACACTACAGAAAAGATTGTCTTATTTTATACTTCAGAGAAAGGTTTTACCTACATGAAGACTCTGACCGGTTTAAAGGTGACACTTTCAGAAATACTTTGATATTTCCAACAGATTTAATAAATAAATTGTTAAATTTTTTTTTGTCCTATTGGAAACTTAGACCAATTTTGTAAAAAAACCCCAAGCTTGTTGTTAGCTCCTCTGATCCCATATATTAACTTTTCTTTATTTCTTAATTAGAAGAGATTAATGAATTCATATAGTTATTATTGAATAACGTCTTACATAGATTCGTGTTCTGAAATAAGCCCCATGCATGGATCTAGTGTAATCCAGCTATATTTAACTGAACTCTAGGATGATATTCTCATTCAGTAAGATTAATTAATTAAAAATCACTAACTTTTTCTTACTAATAGATAGAAAAAAAATTCGTATGATCATAAATTCCCGAAAGAAACCTAGTAAAAAGGATTAGGAAGAATCTTGTCGTTCTCTTCCTAGAAAAGTATATTTCTTTAAATGATGTCAACAGTATGAATATGAATGGGATAAATTAAAAGTTATATTTACCAATGAGTTCATATTATATTTTCTTATGTCACACCTGTCAAAAGCTAATTCATAACAATGTTCCTAAAAATGTGAACAGCATGAGTATGAGTATTGCTCACAGCAAATGCAATGCTTGAAAACTAATTTGTAAATTATTTTACTTTATACACAGGTAAGAGCACAAATGCATGCTCCAAGTACCCTTATGGTAAGAAGCAACATAAACACTTAACATGAATAACCTACAATTAAGATTTTAAAGTGAATTTCTTCTTCTGATTCCTATTTTTTTACCTTCTAAAGATATAATTATGGAGTCAACTATTCTAGCTGTTCAACAATGGGATGTATCATATATTTACAGTTCCACTTAAATGTTTAGGGAAAATATGTGACATCAAAAAGGCAAAATTTTAAAAGAAGAAACCAAAAATTGTTTTAGCTCTTTTATCTATTGTGGACCTACTGGGAATTTATGCTTAGAGATAGGCTACTGTGTTAGTTTTGCACTGACTGGTTTTTGGTAGTGGGGGGCCACAGAGGTGGCTTCTGTGAGAAGCTGCTGGAAGCTTCCACCATGTCTGGCAGAGCCAATCCCTGATGGCTCTGAAGATGGACATGCTGCTGGCCAAGGCTGGCCAATTAGAGGTGATGGTAACACCTCTATGATGACATATTTAAGAAGAAATCCAAAACAAAGAGGCAGTGCACTTTTATTTCCAGCTAGAGAAGAGGAGGAGGTGAGAACATGTGAGGGAAACAACATGGAGACACCAAGGCCATTGGGGAAGGAGGGGGAGGAGGTGCTCCAGGTGCCAGAGCTGAGATGCCTCTGCAGGCCATGGTGGTGACCATGGTGAAGCAGCTGTCCCTCTACAGCCCATGGGGATCCACAGGAGATGCAGAGATCCACCCGCAGCCCATGGGGGAGGTGCCCACACTGGAATGGGTGGGTGCCTGGAGGAGGCTGTGATCCAGTGGAAGAGCCAGTGGAGAGAAGGAGCCCCTGCTTCCAGGCTGGAGCAGCTTGTCCTTGGAGGGCTGCACCCTGTGGAAGAGTGACCCATGCCACAGAAGTTTTGGGAACACTGTCTGCCCATGGGAGGGACTCATGTTGCAGCAGTTTTGGGAGGACTGCTTCTTGTGAGATTCAACCCAAGCTGGAGAAGTTCATGGAGAACTGTCTCCCGTGGGAGGGACCCCACAGTCTCACAGGGGAAAAACTTCTCTCCCTGAGCAGCGGAAGAAAACCTCAGGTGATGAGCTGACCGAAATCCCGACCCTGCTGTCTCCCCATGCTGTCAGTGGGAAAGAGGGAGGGGTCAGGGGAAAAAAGGGTGTTTTTAAGGGCTTGTTTTTCTCATTATCCTCCTCTGATTTTGTTAGTAATAAACTCATTTTGTACTTCTAAGTTGAGTCTGTTTTGCCCTTGGAGTGTTTTCTCCCAGTCCTTATCTCAGCTCATGAACCCTTCATTAAATTTTTCTCTCCTCTGCCCAGCTGTGGCAGGGGAGGGTGAGCGAGTGGCTTTCATGGGTGCCTGGCATTTGGCCAGTGTCAAACCATGACAGTTACCAAAACTGTTAAGTCAAAAGAGGTAATTTAATACTAACATTGAAAAAAAAAAAACTGTAGCGGTCAAAAGTTCTTTTTTTTACGTTAGTATGAGTATATGCAAGAAAAACAAAAGTTCAGTGATGTTTTATATAACATATGAATGAGAACATAGAAAGCACTGAGAGTTTTACTGATAGCTCATAGCCATTGACTGTCCTTTGCAGCTCTTACATTTTAAGCTAACAGGAAGAATTGTCAATAGTACATTTAGAATCTGTAATATCTGCAGCATATTTTTCATTTGGAAAAAATAAACCCCACTTATTCACAAAAGAAACAAAATCACTGAATTATCTGCCTCAATAAGTATTAAAGATGTCTTGCAGTCTCACTGTAAAATGTCCTGTATTAATGATGATCCTTATGGTTATTTAGCTCCTCTAAAGTCAACAAACAAACAAACACGTATTGGAGCTGTTTTGAAATTATTTATCATCATAGCAAAGACCCTAAGGCACAAGAGCGATGATTTATTTTACAAAGAGAATGAAGAACTAAAATAGGGGGAAATGTTTAAGGACTGAAATAAAAATTTAAATTCCATTCTAATAATGCATTTAAAGGATGCAGTGTGTTTTTGGATTGAGATTTTGATATTTCAATTTTTATGAGAAATCAAATTTTTATGAACCTGGAAAAGAGAGAAGAACTTGTATATAAGACATATGATATATGGACTTAAAACAACAGAGGCTGATTTCAGAGCTTTTTTTTTTTTTTTTTTAAGATTCTGAATCTCTGCAATGGTGAAAGACCAAAGGATGTAAGCAATGCCCTGGGTCAGACCAATTGTTCTTCATCATGTTTATGCTCCCTCCCACAGGGACAAGGAGAAAAGGTCAGGAGATCACAGCGGTGTGGGCAATGTGGAGTTAGGGATGTCAGCTTGTGGCCAGCAGGACGAGGGCAGTGGCCATCCCCTGTACTGGGCACTAGTGAGGACAAACCTCAAATCCTGTGTTCAGTTTTGGACACCTCACTGCAAAAAAGACATTGAGGGGCTGGTGTGTGTCCAGAGAAGGGAATGGAGCTGAGGAAGGGAAGAACACAAGTCTGATGAGGAGCAGATGAGAGAGCTGGGGGGGCTCAGCCTGGAGAAAAGGAGGCTCAGGGAGGAATCCTATTGCTCTCCACAACTCCCTGAAAGGAGGGTGGAACCAGGTGGGGGTCAGTTTCTTCTCCCAAGTAAAAGGAGTCAGTTTGTGAGGAAGTGGCCTCAAATTGTGCCAAGAGAGGTTTAGACTGGATGTGAAGAAAAATTTCTTCATAGAAAGGGTTGTTAAGCATTGGAACAGGCTGCCTGGAGAAGTGGTAAAGTCACCATTATGATCCTATGATTCTATATCCCTACCAAGACAGTTTTCACATGTGTTAGAGTGAAGCTGCTTCCTAGGAATGCTCCCAAGGCCCCTTCTGCCCCTGCTGCTATGGCCCTGTCCTGTATCAACAGGTCCAAAGAATTTGTAACTGGCTGTATAAGTGACTTCTTTTCATGAAAGACAGCTGCTTTAACATACATGGATTATCCTCAGCACAGGAGCCTACTGTATAAATAAATTCCTTTTCTTTAGAGATATCAGCCAGACACAGCACTGAAAGGGAGAAGATTTGATAATGTTCCCTGGAGTAAAAAAATACAAGCTGCGAAATTTCGGAGAAGGTTCAGATGAATGCATGGTTAAATACATGCCACTGGACTACAGCTCCTGCTTTCATGGGACACATTTTCCTCAGAATTTTCTGTTCTCTTCAAGAGGGGCACATTGCTGATAATGAATAAGGCTTAGCAAACACCAGCAAATCCAAGGTCATGGAAAGTAGAGGAAAAGCTGGCCTGGCTGCTGCTGCTAGAGCTCAGACAATGTCTTGCCAATCCCTACCATTTTTTGGGGGGGCCAAGACTTCACCCAATTTGACAATGAAGAACAGAGCAGTGCACTGAGTGCACTGACACTTGGACTATTAGCTAATAACTACATCAGAGGATTTGGATCAAGTTTGTATGGAACATCAAATAATGAAACATTTGTAAATAATAAATTATTATATAACTATCACCAAGTCATCAGAGTGATAATGACACTCATAATTGCTTACAGGTTCAACATGCTTACATAAATGTAATTGTCTGATTGTTATTGAATTGATAATATACAAGTATGAATACTGCTCTGAAATAATTTATTTTAATACAGATAGGATATACAAAGCTACTGACAAGGAAATACGACATTAAATTGTATTTTTTTTTATTCTAGCTGTTTCATAGAGCTCTTTAATTGTCCCTCTCTCCTACTGACTACATTTGCCAATTTTTCCTTTTTCCATTTCTCTTTCCTTAACTGTTTTGGCTTTTTTTCCCCCCAGCATATATTTTATCCAAGACCATTTCATTTTCCTTTCATTGTTTTTTGCCATTCCCACCCCATTCACTATCTACTGATAAGAGAGATAATGAACAACCACAGATATGGGTTGGAAGCAGCAGGGAACAGGGCATGTGGTGAACGGGCAGACAAAAAGAGGGATACCAAAGGGATGTAAATTTTTGTATCTGGAAGTGCTCAGAAGGACTCTGTGACCCAGGCTTTTAATGGAAACATTCTGCCCTCTCCTCTGTCATGTGCTATTCTGAAATCTGTCTGTCTGTGTCTCTCATTTAAACCAGAAATCTCCACATTTAGGGTAACATTACTGATCAAAATTTAATTGAAGTTCTCACTGAAAGTGTCAAGATATTTCAAGCTTTCCACAATGAAAACTCTTAGTCAAAAATTTCTCAGATCTTGACTGCAAATGTACAAGTTGTTGCACTTCATGTTTGATAAAGAATGCAGCAAATTATTTAGGCGAAGGGATGGAGGACAAAAAGGTTAATGACAGACTTGGTTTTGAAGATGAGCTATGAATTAATGGATTCAGCTCAGATCCTGTTGGTCATGGTCCAGTGGTAATTCATTTATAAAGACAGTTATCTCATCATCAGCTTTAAACATGAGACGACCAGGAGATGGTTTCTTTAAATTAAAACTTGGGTGCATTGCATTAAGATTAAATTATTGTTTAAAAGTCATCATAAACTTAATGAAAATATGACAGAAGACATCAGAATTTATGCAAATGCAGCCTATTGCAAGCAATGACTCCAGCGTGCTTTTTGAGGCTTTTATTTTTTGCATTCTGCATTAGTCACAGAAACCATTTCTAGATCGTGTTGTTTAAGAATCCTAATTGTAGAGGTGGAGAGGACAGCTTATCAGCAGTAGATAAAAAATGTGCTATACTTAGCTTTACTAGGTTAGCTTGTTGAATGTGAATGTCTGCACCCAGACTCCTGCTCACAGTATGTTTCCCAGCCCGTCATTCTTGTATTGTATCATGGTAAAGTGAAAGGGGGACAAAAAGGGGTATAAAACCCCTATAAAATCCATAAAAAAAGAATGCGTATTAAAGGAAAACATGAAAATTTTCTGAAATTCATGGAGATCAAGTATCAGGTACACTTACTTAGCAAAGGATAAAAAATAAGTAGTAAAAAAAATCAGTTCACAGGTTTGGTAGTATTTTCATTATTTTTCTATAGGTTTTTTTGCCTTGTTGACTGTAAGAAGTACTTCCCATCTTAATAACTCACCCCCACTAGATGCTTTTTCATTTCAAGATACACCCCACCTCTGCATGTTGTGCTGTGCCCTCCCTCCTAGAAATACTTTTTGATATTCCTTAGGAAATAGGAGTCGTGTTGTTGTGAGTATGGTTCCTGATGTGAGGTTATTTCCATGTCCAGTCCCTCCTACTCGCGGAGGGGGAAACCATCTGCAGACAGGAGAGCTTCGTGAGGAGCTGGGCTCCTCATCCTCTGGCATTGCTTTGGATCCTCTGCATGAACTCCAGCTGGTTCTGTTGTGCAGCCAACACATTCACTAAGACATACATTTGGCAGAAATACAAATATTTCTGTGTCTCTGTAATCAAAGTGCATGTGCTAATGGTTACATAGGAAATGCAGTTTTAAAAGCTGTGCATAAGAGCTTTGTGATCTGTCACTTGGAGGTCCGTAATTTGATTGGTGTGGATGGGCGGAGGCTGGCAGGGCTGGCCATACCCTCAAGGCACTGGCAAAGGAGGCGAGAAGGTCCAAAATTGTGGCTGGACATAGCAAGTGACAATTTGGAAAAAGTGACTTCCACCCTCCAAGTCTTGTCCCACGTCATCACCCATGGTTACAAAGAGGTAAGAACTCTGCCGGTCTTCCCCTGGCACTGAGCAGAGCCACATTTTTCCTCGTGGTGGCAGTCTGGTCCTCGCATCTCAGCGATGGTGTAGGCAGGATGCCACAGTTTCCCTGGAGAAGGAAAGTGTGTAAGAGGAGCAGCAGCATTTAGGGGAGTGTGTGACAGCAGCAGCCGAGCGCAGTGGGGCAGGGACGAGGCAGACAACGCTTCTGCAGCGAGAGGCTGGGCAGCCCGGGAGTGGCAGCTGAGGCTGCAAGTAATGAACATGTCACCGAAAGAATTATTTTGTTCACGAAAAGGTTACAGGAATTTTTCATAAGACAAGATGATAGGTAATTTGCTAATGATATCTTTCAAAGGCACTGACGAGACAAAAGTTTTATTTCATTCTTTTCTCAGCAACAGTGTCAGTGACAGTACTTTGGTAACGGCAAGACCATATTCTTCTATACTTTACTTTCGAGTTATGGTAGCAGCATTTATTTTCTTAATTGCCACCAAACTGAACTTCCCTACTCTGACAATAGTTTTTCAGTATGAATCCAAGTAAGCTATCAGCAGCACAAAATATATTTGGATTTGCACAACCCATAGAAAAAACAGATGAGTTTATTTTTAACAAAGTTTTTCTCAACAATTTTCAATAAATTATGCCTGAGATATTTCCTCAAGATATTAGAAACATAGGTGATCTGCTACAACACGTCAAATACCACTTTGAACTTGAAGGGCGTGCTTTACTTAATGCTTAAACATTGTAAATTAAGATTCAATTAAGTTGAAATAAAACTATGACTCTACCAAAAAAAAAAAAAAAAA
>VZTI01005527.1:351560-422141 GCA_013397865.1 Struthidea cinerea
TAAAAGTAAGTATATAGATATTTTTTCTCTTCTGGAAACTAAAACTTTCCTAATTTTCTGACATGATATACATAAAATACTATAATGAACAAAATTGAATTTAATAAGAAACTCATTTATTGACAGAGCAACAAAACCTGCCTAGAACCTGTGATAAACATTTAGAGTCAAGCTCTGATTTGCCTCTAGGGAAAAATTCACAAGCAATAAAACTAGATTCAAATGTAAGTTTTTCTAACAACCTAATGCAGTGGCCAGATTCTACAGGTCCTAAAAAAGAAACACATGCATGTGATGTCACACTTAAAATATCTGAAGTTGCAACAATTTGTACTGTTATCAGAACTGCAGTCAAAACATAAATTAATTAAGACAACACTGTTTACGACTTCTTAAAACAGCACTGTAAACACATGTAAATGTAGGTCATGTCGAGTTTTCCAAGAAGATTGCAAAGCACAGAAGGATACATAATTAGATACGGGCTGTGTGTGTGAAAGAGTGATAACTTTGTGTGTAACAGACCACCACCACCCTCCCAGGGAAGAATTTCTTCCTACAATCCAATATAAACCTACTCTTGCTCAGTTTGAAGCCATTCCCCCTTGTGCTATCACTCCATGTTTCTGTAAATAGTCTCTCTCCATCTTTCCTGTGGTCTCCCTTGTACTGGAAGGCTACAATCAGGTTACCCCAAAGGCTCCTCTTCTCCAGGCTGAACAATCCCAATTCTCTCAGCTTTTCCTCATAGGAGAGGTGTTTCATCCCTCTAATTAGCTTGGTGTCCTCCTCTGAATTTGCTCCAATGGGTGGATGTAACATCTAGGACATGATGGGGAAATTCCTTTGGCATTCATCCCCCATTCTGTTTTGTAAGGCTGTATCTATTTTCATAAGGAAATGCACTGTGTAAAACAGATGTTGTATCTCTCTGCTTTTTACAGAATGAATAACATCTCCAGGTGCACTAAGCACATGTATTTAAATATAACTGGATGGTGCCCAAGTTGCCATCTCCTGGACTGAAACAATAAAAAACAATAAATACTTAAAATTATTTATCTTACCCAAGAGCAAATATGAAAATAACACTATGCCTCAGAAATACCTGTTTTTCTGCAGAGACTGTAAAGCTATGAAAAAAAATTCTTTTCAGAGCAAAATCCTATCCTAGGTAATAATAGAAATTTCACCTCAAATAGACAGCCAAGTGTTTTTCTTATTACTGTGATTGCCTCTATCATCAGTGGCCTTTGCCAAGTATAAGGTTTTACAGGAAAAACTGAAAGATGTTTACCCGGACTTCACTCAGCAAACCAACAGCTGAGCAAACAGGTTCAAACACTTCAGCTCTCCTCCCCCTTTACCATCAATTTTTAATAAACTAGAAACACTTGCCTAAACAGAGGTGCCCTTGGAGGATGTGGGAGAGCCTGAGTATGTTTGCAACATGCTGAGAGACTTACTTGTGTTTGGTTGTTCTGACCAAATCACAGAAATCTGCAGCCAATACCACATGCACCAAACAGAGCTTTTTGGCTTCAGACACAGATTGATAATAGCAATGGTAATAAAAAACCTTTTTAGCATCTTAACGCTTTCAGTCTTTTAAAATGTATTTTATATTTCAAAGAATAATTTGGATACTGAAACAAGAAAGTAATTGTCGTGGGGTGACTTTATAATGTGTATCCCCTATCACTACCCTATGCCCACCAATCTTTTCTGTGTCTTTAAACGGAGCCTGAGAAGGACAGAAAACAAACTTTGCAAAGCAGTTGTTTCAAGGACACAGAGATACGCTCCTCTGTTTCTGCGGTACCCTTTTTTTTTTTTCGGCTCTTTTTTTCTCCCAGCGAGAGACGGAGGGTTGAATTTCGTTTTCCTAGGATTTTTGGGTTTTTTTGCTCTTTTCTTCTCTTCTGGACTGTTTCAACAACATCTGAACACATCAGGAGAATTTTCCCGGAGGCCCGGGGGGGTGGCCCCTCGCCGACCAGCTCCGAGGAGGAGAGACCGCACCTACAGAGGACCTCTGAAATCTTCTCAGGTTTTCTCTCCACAGAGAGAGAGATCTCATTATTTAGCATTACTATTCCCCACCTGTGTGTTTGTTAAATAAATAGCTTGTTATCTCTTTCACTTTCCTTTGAGGAAAATTTTTCCCGAACCTGGGGGGGGAGGGGTGGTTGTGACCTGACTTCTATCGGAGGGTATTCTCCTCCAAATTTGTCCAAACTAGGACAGTAATAAAACACGCAAGCATACAGATTTTCTTTTTTCCTTTTTTCCCCCCTCTCTTTAATATAAATGGGACATCAAATTTTTAGCATGAATGGTGACAAATCAATTTCTTTTCAACAGCTGTCTAGTTCAAATTTCATTTTTTACACCATTTGCTGAGAAATTTAGTTCCCTTGCCACCACATCTTAACCGTATCCCCAAACAGATTAACATCATGGCAGGATAGCATGTCATGTAATGATTTTAATAACATTTATTCATAAGATTGTTACTCCTCCCAGCTTCTGCCTCAGGATCTGCCACAACGCCATGTAGTTCATTAGCAAACACACTGAGAAGTCAATGAGGCAGATACAATGTGTAGATTAAAAAACCCACAACATTAACTCTTCTGTAACCTTCCAAAACACATTTATAGGCTTATTTAATACTAAAATTCAATAACAGTGCATATTGTTTCAAATTATGCGTATTTAGGAAGAGCAAAATATAAACAAATTCTGTGTTCTGGGACTGGGAAGTTTAGCAGAGGGGGAAAAAAAGACAACAACAACCAAAAATTAGGAAGAAAAAAAAGGAAGATATGGCATGTATGTTCATTGAAAAGTTGTTAAAATATCTCATGAGATTTTGTCAAAATATTAATGCAAAAATGAACAGATAAATATTTATTCAGAATAATTATAGCATATTTTGTGAGTTACGTATTTTATATTATCTTTATATTTCAGTAGACATATTTTCTCAATGGGTAGCAAAAGCACAAAAAAAAGGTAAAAAAAAGAAAAAATGGGCTTATATTGACTACTTTAGATTTGGAGAAATGTGTATTTATCTGTAAGAATTGCTTTTTTTTCTGAAGACAGCTAATATTACACTGTAGATGCAAATCCAAGCTGTCCCATATAAACTTAAATGTGGTTTATGTATACAAAAACACCTCATGCATATCTTACCATAAATATTATTTTACTGTAGTGATGTATTTCCAAACTAAGGAGCAAGGAAATATCTCCAAGATGAACACTTGTCTATCTCTTCATAAGAAAATTCTCAGAGGGTAAATCCGTGGTTCTGTATCTGTCCATTTGATCTGGTCAAGGATTTTTTTTTTTTTTCCAGGAGTTATGCAAAGGAGCCTTTCATACATTTACATAAATACTGTTCAGTTCTCATTTGTTGGCAAAACTGATCTTTCTGTATAATCAGCTTTTGGGGAACTAAATCAGAAACAGAAACAAAGAAAATTCCACACTTCTCTGCCAACCTAGTTTCTTCACCTAGCCTGAGACAAATTAGTTGCCCAGGTTTTAAATAATGATTTAACTATGCTTTATTTTTCACAAGATTAGGCACCTTACAAATTAGGAAATTATTCATAGAACTCTATTTTTTTGAGGTTTGATAAAAATAATTTTTCCATCAATATTCCTTTTTCCTTGGCTTAGATTAGGTTACACTTGGTCGAGTTTCATTTTCAGGAATTGGAAACAAAGGATTCTTATGTTTCTGTTCAAGAAAATAGCAAAGGGACTTGTTTCTGGCATTCTCTCAGGAAAAAGAATCTGATTCCTCAGGGAATGGTCCATGGATTGTTATTTCTGAACAGGAAAAATGCTGAAGGATATTTCACCTCCTCTAAAAAGACAGCCTGAGAAAGTGGAGGTTGTTCAGCCTGGAGAAGAGATGGTTGCATGGAGACCTCAGAACACCTTCCCATATCTGAAGGGGCTACAGGTAGCCTGGAGAGGAACTCCTTGTCAGAAACTGGAGTGATAGTACAAGGAGGAATGGCTTCAGACTGAAAGAGGAACATTTATGTTAGGGATAAAGAAGAGATTCTTTACTGTGGGCATGATGAGGCACAGGTTGCCCAGAGAAGCTGTGGCTGCCACATGACTGGAAGGGTTAAAGGCCAGGCTGAATGGAGCTCTGAGCAACCTGGTCTGGTGGAAGGTTCCCTGCCCATGGCAGGGGGTTGGAATGAGATGATTTTTAAGGTCCCCTCCAGCTCAAACCATTCTATGGTTCCCACCCTGAATACTGAAAAGTCTGATGGCAGTGCTTGCATGTGGGAGACAGAAGCTGATGCCATCTGGTGTGTAATGTTATGGTGACCTCGTACATCTGACTGAGTAGATCATGTTGCTGTACCAGCCATTCTGTGAACAAGGCTTGTGTCAACACCAAACCAGGTGTAGTGATTGCTACCCACAACCATATTAGAATTATTTAAATAAACACAACAAAATCTAAAATTGAAATAAACCAAGGCACCAGAAAGGGGCTCCAACATTGGATGTAGCTTGTTTCAAAGCTTTTATGTGCCAAAAGCTGAATTAATCAAATCTATGAACAACATAAATGAAAACACATAACATTTGGCAAATACAGTTTAGGTTTTAAGTTGGCCTGGACAGCAGGGGCAAAATATAGAGAACAAAGAGTGAAACAGAGCCAGTGTGGCATCTGCCAAAGTACCACATTAACTCTTATGGTTAGCATACACCATTACTGTGTTTAGTGGAAACTAGCTGGAGTGTTTTAGACTCTAGTAGTAGAAATATGTAACCAAACACATGTCAAGACGTTTGTGAGATATATTGCTATGAGCTGTGCATAACACGGTGCAGATACTCTCACGGAAAGGGTGATCTGTCTTGCCTTTTACTAAAAAGGACCAACAATTTGCTGAGGACATCTCACAAACATTCTTCAGAAAAAATGCAGTTTTATAACGCAAACAAATGAGTCAATTGGATGTAATAATTTAGAAGAAAAAAAGTCCTTAACTCATCCAGGTGATATAAGCTTGATAGAACATCTCAAATTGTTAAATCAAATTTATTTTACTGATTATTACTATAAAAACACCTTTTCCTGTGGGTTCACAGCAGGTAAAAAAAAAAACAAACACAACAACCAGCAAACAAACCTTTCCCCCTTATTCCCCAATTAATATGATGCTAACGTACTTCAAAGCCACTGGCTCACATAAGCATGCTTTTGTGTCAGTGTCATATTTGTTGCTTCATTTGGTTTGCATTTGTATGAACAGACACAAAACTACTGTATTTCTTCATATAGATGTCATAATCCAGAATGTAACAATGTGAGCAAAAAAAACCCCTTATTATTCTCTTGTGTTAGCCTAAGAAGGTTAGATACAAACATAGACAACATTTAGAACTGGTCTTACTGAGCACAGCAATAAATACATCTATAAAGAGAAAATGCCAGTCTTTTCCTCTATTAAATATAACTCAACAAAAGCAATGAAGAGACAAAGTAGCCAGCATCCATCCAAAGCTTGAAGCTTTTCATCCGGGAGGCTTCAAACCTAGTGTCAAGTGTTTTTCTAAGAAATGACAAACTTTCCCTTCTCTTTGTGCAAAGCCAGATGATTACTCTAAAAATTTCCTCCTACCCATCTGTTCATTCAGCTGGTATGTGGCATCCTTCTCCCCATTTTTTTGGTCTTTTTATACAAAATGCAAATTTTCAGGTCAGGAACCTGCAATATTTAGAATTTAAAAAATCCCTTAGGCTTGACAAAAACTCCTGACTCTCAGCAAAGCAGTAATCTTCATTTAGGTTCTCAGAGATATAAGCAGAGTAAATTATTGTGCCATCCATGAAGAATTACTGAAAACATCAGCAAAGAGCAATTACTGTATGTCTGATCTTAATTTGGCTTCCAGTTAGAAATATGATACCTTATGTAAGCTACCTCAGGGAACAGATGCCATCAAAGAGCAAAGAAAAATGTTAAATATTCTGTGGATAGAATTCACTGCTATAGCAACTTCCCATGAGAGCAGATGCAAGTTTTCAGGCATTTTCTGAACATTAAGGACTTGGCAGTATTTTCAAACTCCACCATGAGAATGCTTATCTTCCCCACCATTAGCTTAACATCATGTTTTATTGCAGTGCCCATCTCCACAGAGTGGAGAAGTCTGGCTGCTTCCTTGGACTGAAATAAACATGGTTTTATTGTGCAGCCTACTTATTGTACGGAAGGAATATTTTTTCAACTATGCTATTAAAAACATACTTAAAATATTCATAACTGCAGCAAAATAGGCAGCAGGGAATTTGATAAAAATATGCAGTTCTCTTGAGCTGTGAAAGTGGTTGTTTTGGGAAATGCTTGGTTATGTGAGAACTAATGTACAAAATGAAAACATTTCTTCAAGTCAGTAGATCTTCTGAGCTCTACAATTTTTTTATATTTTATTTTTTTCCTGCATATGCTACATTTATAGCAGTGATGACGACTTTTCACGTGTGTGATTTGGACCGGTAATAAGAAAGAAGGTGGAAGAACCTTAATGTTGGTCTTGTCAGTTTGATTCTTTTTAAAATGTTTCAGTTTTTCAGAGAAAAACTTACAACAACAAAAAAACCAAGACTCTAGATTTATCTTGCAGTAGCAGACGTTTGGCCAAAGGCTGCAATTATTTTGAAAGAGTCAGAATTCAGTGGTTTAAAATGTATCATAAATTGTACTTACTAATTAAAAGGAAATAAATCCTATATTCTCTATAACATTGTTACTTCCTTTTCTTCTTTCAAGAACATCTCTGAAAAAAACCTCCCACTTTTGTTTTCATTAAACAATTCATCTTTTTGGATCTTCCCTACACTAAACCCAAGATCAAATAAAACCCAAACTTAGCAAAGTGTGCAGTGTTGTGCTCTGATGTTGGCAAATTAGAACTGATACATCTGGTGCTCCACTTCAAAGGCGAGATTGGTCATGCTCTGTGTGCTGGGTAATTGCATGCTCTGCTGTACATAATAATGTTTTTCAATTGGGCTTGTTCTGCACAACATAGATTCAATTATTATATAATTCCGACCTCTGCAAGTGAGTATATTTCTATTTTCTGGTTGATTTAGGAGCAAAACTTCTTACAAGTTGCACAGGAAATTTGGAATAACTTGAGCATTCATTCCTCTCTCATTAACTACTCCGCCATCTAGAGTATCTGCTTTCCCTTCAACCTACAGATGAAGAGAACAAGTTGCTGAATTTTACCACAGAACTTCTCCCAAAATTCCTTGCAGAACTGGAACTAGATGCTGAACTGGTCACCATTTCTAATGGAAAAGTTCTTTGTTGACTAAAATGTACTATATCTTTTTTGTTTCTCCCTCACCCCCCACCTCACTGCAGTTAGATAAAAACTAGTCAAATTTAGGTAGATCATTATTATTGTTTCTAAAACCTTCTAAAACGAATTTTGTAAATTAGATGCATTTATGAAAGCTTTCTACTTAATGCACTGCATGACTAAAAGTCCACCACCCTACAACATATACACATGGTCAAGTACAAAACTGTACATTTATAATCCCATTAAAGGACTATTTTGTACTAGTTGCCAGTCTCTTCCACTTTAACACCCTATTTCTAGTAGAATAGAGTTCAGCTGAATTACACTGAAAGTTTGGTGAAATATGTCTTATGTTGCAAACTGCAAATACATTTTCCTCTTATTTTAAAAATCTCATTTAGACAAAGAAGCACTTTGTAACTCAGAAGGTATAATCTTGACCTAATATTTCCTTAGATATGTCAATTGAACATTGTGATGATAGGCTGTATTAACTCTGTGCATCAGAGTGACAATGTATGGATCAAGCATTCATTGACTACAGCTTTCAAGAGTTAATAGATTTCCTTGGGAAAGAAGGATACTCATGTGATGAATTAAGGAGAAAAAGAAGTTCAACCCAATTAATAAAGCACAATTGAATAAAATATCTATAGCACTATATCTTCTGCTGTTAGGGTTTTCTGGAATAACACAATGCATCTTTCCTGCAAAGTATTTACTAATCTGTTAACTTTTTATTTTACAGAAGGCAGAAGAACATTTCTGTGCAGCCTGGGTAATGGAAGGACAAACCTATTGTTCATAAAAGCTGTAATGAATGAGAACTGCAAGAAAGAAACTATTCTTGTTATAGTGTGAAGATACTGTTTAAGAGTAAATGCTTTGATGCTTTTAATGGTATTGAAGACAAATATGGTTGCTATAGAACAGATCTTGGCAATGAAGATGAATATTTTACTTAGTACAATTTTGTTCCACTAGAAAAATGAATCAAGATGAAATTAAATAGTTTCACTTGTCTGTTTAAAATAAGTCACTAAAAATCACAATGGCTAAACATATTAGAGAGGAAGCATTTGAAAAATTAAAATGTACAAGATGACAGGAATTTATTGAAATAAGCAGAACATATGACACATACTAGTCTTGTTAATGCCATCTGTATTTGAAAGTTCAGCATTTTTAGCTGTACATGTGGGAAATAAAAGAAGGGTTAAAAGGACAGTCCTGCAAGGGAAGAAAAATCTAACAAATCATTTAACAACAAATGTTATTTCTGAAGAACCTGTCAAGAAATAAAATGCTGTGGCAGACAATCCGATTGATATATCAGGTACTCAGGGCTAGTCTTAAGACTCCAACTTCATGATCAAACACCTCAGGAGGAAAAACTTTCTTTCACCACAAAAATAAAATATAATCAATTCTCACACTCTGTGTGCTTTTAAGTTAAAAGACAAAAAGGTTGACTTAATGGAATTTGGCAAATAAAACTAATTTTAACAAGGTCGACTTCTCTATGATTAGGTTGTGCTGGTTAATTAGGATGTACTGAACTGGGAAATCTACTCACAGATGAAGCATTCCCCTAAGATCTGATTACACACAGTAGTTTTCAAGATCAGTGGCTGGTGCTTGGTAAGGCTGGCAGCAGCCAGAACTAAAATCCAATAGAAGAGAAGAGATCCTTGGAGATGCAGAACAAAATATACAAACAAAATTTATGAACAAAATATAACTGAATCACAGGAAAACTTCATTCAGGTTGTAGAGCTTATAGGAAAGATGAAGAGAGACTATTTAGAGAGCATGGAGTGACAGAACAAGGGCGAATGGCTTCAAACTGACAGAGAGGAGGTTTAGATCAGATATTAGGAAAAAATTCTTTACTGTGAGGGTGGTGAGGCTTTAGCACAAGTTAACTGAAGAAGCTGTGGATGTCCCATCCCTGAAAGTGTCCAAGGCCAGGTTGGATGGGGCTCTGAGCAGCCTGGTCTAGTGGGAAGGTGTTGCTGCCTGTGGCAGGGGGTTGGAAAAAGGTGATCTTTAACATACCTTCCAAGCCAAACCATTCTAGGATTCTATGTCCTTCTAAAAATAAAAAGGTTATGGAGCGTTTTCATTGTTTCCAGTTGATTGGCTTTGTAGGCCATTCCTGTACCATGGGGTGTGAGATGTGATCCCATTGTATCCCATTGGGCCAGAGCTTAATATAAGGCAGTACCGCCTTCTCTGAACCAGGCCAGGCACATCAAACGTATCTTCAGGGAGAAGGCATTAAAATTTAATTAACAACATACTTAAGACTAAAAAGTTCTTCTGAGCAGGAATTTTGGATAATTAAATTGAACAGCCATCTTGATCAACAATACAGTATATAAAAGAAAAGAAGCCATTTAAGGAAGGATAAAACCTAGGAAAGCAGTAGCAATGTAGGATACAGCTGACTTCAGTATTTCTGCTGAAAGCTTGTGTTGCTGCTGTCCAGATTCCAGGCTCACTTAATGGACTCAAACAAGTGCAATGCCTCTAAAAGTTGTGACATTTGAAGCTGCAGTGTAGGCAGAAAGGGGAAAATGTTTCTTAATTTTACTATCTATTTGAATGTTAAACATCAGAGACTTGCACATATGAATTCATCTTTATGAAATTAGTGGGGCAGATTTCCCTATCTGATTACTCGCAGGTAGAGATTTTACAGAAACAGATTATTTAGATAAATATATACATTGTGGTTTAAAATCTTGGTGGGGGTTTCATCTGCTGAAACTAACATGTAAAAGGCATGTTACAAGTTAATACACAAGTAAATATAATTTACAGAATGAAAAATTAAATAAAATATGAAATAAGTTATTAAATACTTATTTTTTGCTTCTTATAAGTGTACTGTGCTTTCTGCAGTGTCTTTGCTGGTGGAAATGCAGATAATGAAGTCTGGATTTTTCTACATGTAATCCTTTCCCTCTTGATAATCCAAACTGAAATGGAGTTGAATAAATTACATAATGTGGGCATAGGCAGAGCAAAACTCACATCTCTCTCTTCTACTCCATGTTATGGATTTCCAGCCAGGCTTGTTAGATGATCATGATTATTTGCATTAAGGCAGAAAGGATTCAAATGAAACAATTATTAGACAAGAATACCTGATAAATGGCAAAAAAATGTTCAGTAAAATGTACCTGACACACTTATTTCTAAACAACCACATCAGTAGTCTTAAAACTTTATTGTTATGAAAGTTTAAGAGAAAACGGTGCCTTCATTTTAAGCAAAGAAGAATGAAGTGACGCAAATATTTCCTTAAAACCTCAACAACAGATGTTTCAATGGAGGCACAACCATGGTGCAGGTATTTAGATGTGTATCTCTCTTCCCCTTTTTTATGGATCAGGCTTTGCATTTGCACTCCTACCCTTAAAAACGTAATAGCTAAAAGATATGCGTATGCCTAGAAATATTGTATTAGTCTTCAATTAAAAAACAGTGTAGAAAATATTGTAGTCCTATACATAAAAACGTAGTCCCTGTGACCTTCTTTTCTACAGCTGGCGAGCCAAGTTGGCTCTTTACAGGCTGGGTAATTCTGCTGCTTTCAGAGCAGTATTGACAGTGAAAAACAATAAATTTAGAAATTAACTCAGCCATTCAAACACCAGCCAGGGAAATCCAACTAATTAGTTTTCATTAATTTCCCAGTGGAGCACCTCTGGTCCATGTGGGTGTTATGTACACCTCCTGTGTTTTGGGATGCCCACCTTTCCTTCAACTGCAGCTAAAACAGCAGATTCCCAACACTGTCACTAGTGATGAAGACCATCACCGTAAATTCTCATCCTTTCTTTACAACTCACGGGAGATAAAAATCACTGGAGTTTCTCAGTTCCTGAGAACTTTCCTCAATCTCATCAGCTGCAAAAAACTGTGACTACTTAAATCTCTGTTTACCTTGTTGGTTGTTACTAAGATGACAATGAGGTGGTGTGTCATGGGTCTAAGTTAGAACAGGAAGATCAGGAGGAGAGGCAAAAATCTCAAAGCAGCAGGTGATGTTAACAAAATTTACATATTTTGAGGTTTTTTTCTTTGTCCCAATGAGGATCATCCCTAACAAGAATGAGCACACTTGTGACAGAGAAACCCAATCTTTAGGTGTGATTACCATACTTTCTTTCTATAATTTCATTAGGCAGAAGAGAATTTATGCCAGCTTTGAGAATCCAGTTTCAGGTGACACCAGGAGAGATGAGGAATCACTTTGACTTGTACTGTACAGCCCTTGACCATGGTCCTAGTCAGTGTTTCTGTTAGCTCTGGCGTCACTGCTGTTTTCCTCATCGCTGGCACTAAAGCTAAATATAGTTATTCTATTGTGCTACAAATAGTAAATTTGATGAAAAATGAAGTTTGGCTCATTCCAAATCTATTAGGAATTTCAGAAAAAGGTCAAATACTTGAGCTGATAAAGAGAAGAAATGGGAAGATAATATAGAGAGAAAAGGCTGTAATAGTTCTCTTTCACCAGCCACCTAAATATTACAATATATAGTCTACCTCAGGTCCCTGCTTGAGAAAGTCAGCCTACACTTTCCACTTCCTGTGAAAGGGAAGTACAAGGATACATGTTTATAACACAAAACACAATATCATTAAAAAGAAAAAGAGGGAACTTCTCCATTTAATTCTATTTTAATGAAACAATTCAAGTTTTGAGTCAGTTTGATCCCAAGCAGGTATTTTTTCCAGTTCAGTTCCAAACAGCCAAATAGAAAGGTTAATACAGAAATAGTTATCACAACACCTTCCAGAGAAGAATGAAGAATATTTAACTTCTCTGTTGAAAAGACTGTTCATTACTCTCATAGATGGAATAATTTCCTCTTTTTTTTTTTTTCTTAATTAAAGTAAGGTCTGTGGAGTCATGCCAGTAATTCTTGCTTTTGTCCAAACAAGTAGATGATTCTTTAATTTTCAGATTCAGTGGTCACAATGCCTCAACCCCCAACCAGACAGGCTTCCTTTTAACCTCAAGGATGCAAAAGGAATATGGCAAGCCACCTCTTTCAGAGGCAGAATTGATAAATCTATCAAGCCAAGGAGTGTTGTGCCATCTGCCCCTTATGCAACAGCAGCATTAATCACAGCAGACTTCTCAGCTGGATCCATCTCCTGTCCTTAGCCAGGTCCATGCATCAGAGGGTTGGGGAGTGGGGGGAAACATTAGACTGGACCAAGGGTACAAGTTTGCTAGTTTTGATCAGGGTGGGTTCATGTCTGTGAAGTCCCCCAAAATCAGAGATGAAAGCTGACTCTTCCTGTTTGTTTCGCCAGTTCAGTTGGTACTATGAGGGGAAATACTTCATTTTGTACACTTGCAGTAAGGGTTAATGCTACTCTTAAACTGACCCCAACCGAGGGTGAGAACCACCCACATATTCATGGTAAAGTTTGGGGAATGAGTTGCAGTTTCATGGAATCCTTTTCATTATCTCATTCTTTTTCCAGACAGAAGATCATGAGTAAATGCAAGTACAGATTAAATGCATGAGTGGCTTCCTAAAATGTTCCATATGATGTGATAAGTTTTTTCAACAGAATAAGAAACATGTTTTTTATTGTTTTGTCACTTCGTCATCCTCCTAGTTACCTCAAATTAGTCACATACAGATGTTTTCCAGTCCTCTCTCTGTCTCTCTCTCTCTCTTTAAAAATCTGTGCTAGACTAAGCACACCTCATAAAAGACAGAAAGTCCCTTAGGCAAAGAAGAAGTACAGCTGAAATATCACAAACTTACTTTGCAAGCTTTTCAGGAATACTAACGTTCTTTCTTCAGTTCCTTCTCTGTGAAAATGCATGGATGTGTCCTTTGGTAATCTAAGTGCCACAGAGTCAGACAGAAAAAAATCATGTGATAACTGTAGAGCGTATCAGATAATTAGTATGCAAAAGCAGAAAATTCATAAAGAATATTGGTTACAAAATCAAAGTGATTTCGTGTTTCACCCTGATAAAATTTACTCGGAGAAATAAAATACTTTATTTTAACCTTATCGCTTTGTTGGTTTTTTAGAAAACATCAAAATGATTTATAGACAGGACTGCAAACCTCTCTTCTTGAACCTCAGCAAAACTATTTTGGAAGGCTTCTATGGATCATATGGCTTGATGGCATTTCTTGCTCCCTTTTTAAAGCATCTGGCAGTGTGGGTATCGCAGTACTTGTATATTCCTACTTGTCTGATATTTCTGGCTATTTCTGTCCAACTGTTCACATTTACTAGGGAAATATTTTAATATGGATGCTTAGAGTTTTCAAAGTAGCATTTTAGCATTTCAAAATTTCAAATGAGAGTTTGAAATTTTGCTGAGTTACAGCATGAGACTTTCAAGAGTATTATAAATCAAAACTTATTAGCTAAAAGTATGTGCCAAGGTAGAGAAAATAGATGCTCAATGGCACATAAATCCTGCCTGATGTTCAATGACAAAGGAAAATAGAGATACAAGGAAGTTCATTTCCCTTTTTTCATGACCACAGCTGATGAGCATTGCATTCTGACATGCACTATGGCAGCCAATAGCACCTAATATTTTTCTGCCTGTTCTGTTTTTATTGCCTATGCAGTTCTTATGCATAGTTCTTCATATGCAGTTTATAAATCTTTTCTTATTCCTGCTCAGCTATTTGTGTCAATAATATAATTTAACAGTAAATTTCACAGTCTAATTATTCATTACATTAACAAACATTTTCATTTATTAATTTGAAATTGTTTGCCTGGTAATTTTAACAAATGTCCTTGTGCTCATTTTATGAGCCAGCCTTATTTGCATTCTCTTGAACAGTAATTTTAATTATTTTCCCTTTTTCCCCTGAGACAAAACAGAACAATCTGGAGTTCCTGATCTACTCTCCTCCTAAGGTGGGATAAGCAGATGCCTGACTTCAGTGGGGATTAGTCACATGGCTGCATTGGCAAGATTACAGCCTTAGTGAACAATAGCTGTCATTTCTCCAGTGAAGGTTTTGCACTTGTAACTACAAAGTCTGTGCACAATTAGCTGAAAGAAGGAGGCATCTACTTTTGAAATTTCTGACCATAGGTTTCAGGTTATAATTGTCACTGGTATTTTCTTCACATTTCTTTATATAACTAATTTTTATGTGGCCCACTGGTTATTTTTGCTTATTTAGTTGTCAGGTAATTTTTATTGAAAAACTAATTAGATCATACCCTACGTTCCCCCCTTCATATCCCAATCCCAACTGAAGGAAACTTCTGCTTTTTGAAGGTACCTGATAATAGAATATTTCTGTTCACTCTCTGCAAAGTTTTTACTGCTGCAGTGCAATACCCATTTTATTCCTGTCAAGTCTGGGTCCCTGTGGCTTAGAAATGAGGAAAGCAAGGGCAGACCCACTCCCAGAATCTTCAGCCTCAGGCTGGCTGGAAAGGGGCTATGGGAAGCCTGGCCCTGCCATCAGTAAGTGGTGTTTTTAGCCTCACATGTTCTGGGACACCATAATTCATACTCTCTCTGTTGTTATTTTGGGAGGGTTTTCTTGGCATAAAGATAATTGATGTAAGTCCTAATCCCTCTACTTTCTTTCATGCAATACAGAAGTTATAATTCTTTAGGGAATAAGACAAACATGTTTTGTACAATGCCAGGACAGCAACCTAAATCCTCCTAAATCCCTTTCAATCTCTCTTACCCTTCTCTCCATCTTTCTTTAAGCATGATACACATTTGTGTTTTGCAGCCTTTAAGCAGTGATGAGAACTAACAGTTGATTTGAATAAATGCAGACGAATTGGTTGTTTTGGGCCACTCATTTAGCAGCTAGATCAATCACACATATTAAATAAATAATGTTCTTCAGCATGATAAGGAGGAGAAAGGAGAAATCTCTTCAGCAGAAGACGAGTATGAAGAACTTTCAAATACTTCACAAGGATGACAATACATCAATCCCAGAGAGCTTTCAGGCATATATGAAATATAATAAAATGCCTGCATGCTAACACAAGAAGCTTGAAGGACAAACAAGGAGAAATTGGAAGCTGTGACTAACAGGGAAAAATGATGTAGGAGACTTGACAGAAACATGGTGGATGTACGACCTAGTAGCTCATAAACACGGTGAGTTAAAGCCCAGCATTACTAGCTGAGGAGGAAATACAAATGTATAAATTTGAACAACTGGGAAAACTTGAGTTGTGGCATAAGAAACAAAGTAGAATTTCAAAGGATTTGTATGAATCCATTCTAAAAATCCAATCCATACATTGGTTATGACAGATCCCAGTGCTTCTGCTGAAAAATAGCATCAAATTTGAAGATTAATTTGTAATGAGCTACATAGAAGGGTTGGAATTATAAGAAGTAAAAAAGAATGGATAGATGTGAAAGCAAAGGTGATCAGCAACCTGCAGTGATCGCTGTGGTTCAAAGAGGAGGAGAAAAAAAAACCTAATCTGCAGATAAAATTACATACTGACATTCCAGTGCAGATAGAATTCTTGTCTGTAAATGTTACACAGGAGTTAGTATTTGGCCCAGCTTTCCTATGGAGAACTACCACACAACAATCCTGTTGATTACTCCTGTCACTTATATTTTTATATAAAATTGCGTAAGAGAATTAGTAGTAAAAACAGGCTAAAAAACTTGCCAAGACCCCCCAACTGATTTTGAGCAGTATATGCAGAAAATAATAGTAGGTATACTCATTGCTATGAAATATTTTAAAATCAGTTTATCTTGTTTTTCTTCAATAAAATTAACAAAAGTGAGACAAAAAGTCAGTTTTACAAAGACAGAAGTAGTGAGCAATTTAGGCAATATATACATAAAAATTATTGTCAAACAGTGGTGCAACAATTTTTAAAAAAATATCTGATTTTTTAATGGTAAACCATTATCATGAGTTCACATTTTTGTCAAATCTGTGCCAAAGTTCAGATTCAGGTGCCTAGAGAAAAAGTCTATCAACAAAACTAGTTGAAACACTTCAAAAAGCTGTTCATACTTTCTTTATCTCTATAAATACAGTAGTATGAATACATTTTTGGGGTTATAATATTTCCTGTTTGAATTTTTAATTAAACAATTTTAGCAGAACTGTATCAACTTTCCCCCTTCAATTTTATCCATCTGCCATTTCCTGTGCAATAAGCAGTTTTTAAAATGGTATCACAGGAAAATGCAAAAAATAGAAAAATCTAAATTTCAAATATTTATGAACTTGAAAAGTTCTCGAGTGATGAGAATCAAATAAAAATTACGAAAACTCAAAAACTGAGAATTAATAAAAATGAATTTTTTTTCATAAAATGTGTAGAACTGAAATATATACATATATAGGAAATTGTTTCTCACAAGGATACTTATTTTCTGAAGACCTGAGTGTATTTCATAACCTTTTAAAAAGGAAAATTTTTAAAATAGGATAATATTGAAATCAACTTGTTCTTCACACAGCCTTCAGGGGACAGAGCAACTCCAGCTATGCTAATGCTAGAATCACAGGAGTATTTTTAATGCACTGTTGAACTGTATCGAGACTAAATCTAGGTAATAGCACAAATGATGAACAATGACATATCTATTAAAAATATAGAGCCAATAACGTTCTATATCTATAGGTTCCATTTACAAATGTACATTTGTTAACATGCAGATTAGAAGAAAATATACACTCCAGTGGGGAAAAGGGAGTTTTGGGACAATAAATAGTGAGTTAACCAGGCAAATACAATCTTATCTTGTAAAGAAGCATTTGCAGATAGCTAGGAATTGTATAATTAAAAGATTTCTTTAATTAAGAAAAATATCTATTGACACCTTATCCAAGAGATGGGACGGTCACGTTATCACGATTTATTACTTAAAGCAACAAACAAAGCGTCAGTCTCAGAGGCCGTGGCTTTAGCAACAAACCGCCGTAACTGAAGACAGTCATGGGTTTCAGAGTTACATTGTAATTTATAACTTTTTGATCCAATGAGCAATTAACATGAAGCTTTGTTTTGACTTTATAACCTATCACCTTTGGTACTTTTTACTGCACTGCGTCTGTTTCACAACCAATAACTTGCTAGCTCACGTACACACATATACTTCTATTATAATGTCTAAATTCTTAACTTAAACTATAAAATCACATTACTAAAAAACCCTTCACCATATCACCCAATACATTTTCTTAATTATAACTACAGAAACATAGGTTTATAATTCTTCTGCTTAAGATCTGTATACTTTTATCATTATATCAGCCCAAGCTCTTTCCAGGGCTGTAAATTAAACTCACTAATGCCTGTGGAAGTTTCTGCTCCTCTGTTTCCCACAAATATCCACACACTATCTTCTGGATAAGAATACAATACAGTGAACTTCCAGGGGAAATATTAAATGTCTGGATTGCCTGAAAGTCTTAAAAAGAGAACTATCTATAGAAGCTGACATACTCCACCAAAGGGAAATGAAGGTCTGGCCTCAAATACAGACTCTGCACATGATCTCCCCCTGCCAGGGGAGGGAGAGCAGCAATTAGTGAACAAGGGACAGAAAATCACTGAAACAAAAGACACTTCCTAAGCCAGCTGCTGAGTCCAGACAGAAAAACTACTCTCTCTGTGCTCATCAGAGTGGCCCTGCTCTCATTTTCCTTCCTTCTGTTGCCACAGCCCTTCCCTCACTCCAGTCCTGGTGGCATCTGGGGAGAGGATGCAGGTGGATGAGTCACTTCACTGGGCTGTCAGGCACAATATGGAGCTCATAAGAACCAGGCAAGTAAAACCAGCAGGACCTGCTCTTAGATATGGCGCAGTCTTGGATGATACAAGACCCTATGGAGCAGGTCCCAGCTCTTTGTCTTTGACACAGATGTGCAGCAGCTGCAATTCAAAATGATGGCAGGGACCTGCTGGAGCCAGCCCAGAGGAGGCCACCAAATTGATCAGAGGGATGGAGCAGCTCTGCTATGAGGACAGGCTGAGAGAACTGGGGCTGTTCAGCCTGGAGGAGGGAAGGCTCCAGTGTGACCTGATTGTGGCCTTCCAGTACCTGAAGGGAGCCCACAGGAAAGATGGAGAGGGACTATTTGCAAAGGCCTGGAGTAACAGGACAAGGGTGAGTGGCTTCAGACTGAAAGGGTGTCGGGTTAGATTGGATATTATGAAAACATTCTTTACTGTGAGGGTGGTGAGGCACTGGAACACGTCCAGAGAAGCTGTGGCTGCCCCATGCCTGGAAGTGTACGAGGCCAGGCTGGATAGGACTCTGAGCAACCTGATCTAGTGGAAGGTGTCCCTGCCCATGGCAGGGGGGTTGGAATGAGATGGTCTTTAAGGTCCCTTCCAAGTTAAACTGTTCTTTGATTCTATGATTATGGAGTGGTAACTACAGTACAGGCCACTGTTATGCCTGAGAAACCGACCCACTGTTGCGCTGCTCACACTCCTCTGTCAAGAAGAGCATGACCCATCATCCAGCCAGATTACAAATTCAAGAACGTCTTCATTAGTGGAAATAGGTTTTGTTTTGTCTGAACTGACAAAAAACAAGTGCAAAAGAAAGAAAACAACACTGTTGAGAACACTTAAGGGGAAAAACTATGCGGCACAGACCTTTCTGATATAAATTATCACATGAATTAAACACAGCTAATTCACAACAATAAGAAAGAACATCCAACAATCATTGAAACAGTAGTAAAAATACTAAGAAGCTATTACCAAAATTAAAAAGCAAATGAACACTGGATAACATTCATAAAAAAGACAGACAATATAAGATAATAAAGAGCTTAATAGCAAATGGTTGATAACACCTTTCAACCCAACATACTCAAGCAAACCCAATCACAATCTGGGCTCAGTGGGGTGTGAGGCATGGAATGATATCAAAATATGCCATGAAAAGCTAAGTTTTTAATTCATTCATTGTTTTGAGATGTTACCTACAGAATTTTCATAAGTGTTTTTTGGAATGTAAAAAACTCATTTTCTTAGGAATTTGCAGTTTTGAACAAGTTTAAAGTTTAATCATACTAAATGCAAAAAAAAATGGTTTCATGGACGACTGAAGTAGCAAAAAACTTTCATTTAGTTCATTAGAAAAACTAATCATGACAAGGTGTTAAGAGAATGGAGACCTGAATCCAGGGTGGGTTGCCTTCTGACCTACTCCTTATTAGATCCATACGGTTCTCAGGCAGGCGTCATCCAGACCTGGAAAACGCCAATACTAGTCCATCTGGGAGGAGATTAGAGCAATGACTTAAAAGGAAATCGAGAACACCTTGTGCTATGATAGGAACTTCAGGAAAAACAACTACAAATTCATGCTATGCTCATAAAAATGTTCTTCTTGACTAAATTCTCTTGCAGAAAGCAGAATATTTCAATGATTTCTCATCTTCAAATTACCTATTTACTTAAAAGACAATTTCATATGTGTCAGTTTAGGTGGGGAAAAAAACGAAATACAAGGTCAACACCATTGTACTTGAATTACCAAGATTATATGTATTGACTGTATCTATACCTTCATTTTGTGTTTGAAAAATAATCTCTATCTCACTTTTCACAGCTACGTTCTGCCTTTAATGCATATATTTACATATCCTACTTATTTTTCAAATGTCACATTAAAAATATAGGTGTTCATTTCCATACTAAGAGACAACATACTTTCCTACAGCTTACTAATAATCGCTCTCTGAAAAAAAATTAGCTTTTATAAAATCTTTCTGGTTTTTAATATGTTGGTTTTGTTTTTTTTTTTTTTTAATGAAAGATTACAGAAAACAAAATCAACGGTTGTAAATCTAATACCATGAAACACATCTATTTGGATATCAGGCTGTGGAATTCAGTGTACATGATTGTCTTGTGGCAAGAGGATTCCTGAAACCAACAGAAGAGGAATTATACTAAAATAAAGGATTTTGTACTCAGTCATCAATGGACAGGAATTAGGGTATGAGTTCCCCTAAATTATCCTGCAAATATTTTTAAGTGTACTTATCAATCACTTGTTTCTGCCCAACCATTTCAGGAAGATATTGGACTATGGGAATTAATTGTCTGATGAAGTATAAGAGTTTTTTGTTCATAAAATAAAACTAAATGGACTTTCTGTTTCAGTATATTACAATGCATACTTAGAGGAAGGGTTAAATATGGATATATTCTTTATGTTAATTGCTTGCTTGTTTTCTTTTTTTGCTAGTAGAAGCACTGTTCCTTAAATGCAATCTGATTCTTTTCTGCCTCAAGAAAATTGCGCTGGCTATATTAAAACTATTCTTCTCTATTGTTCTCTAGTCAACAAAGTAATAAAAATACACAAAGCAGTCATATATAATAGCTTCAGATGAGATAATGTAAAGTTTAATGTTATTTTTTTCTCACGTCAGTGAAGAACTAGTTTTTTTTTTTACAGCAGTTACAATGCCATGTATTATAAACCCACTGGCTGACACACACACAAAAATACCCAAATCCATATAATCTCTTTCCCTATCTGACTATGTAGTGAATTACAGATTCTGTAATTAAGGTCATCAGCTGACTAAAGTACCACACGGACCAATATGCCACCAGAGGGAAATATCATTTACAGGTGATTTGAGCCACAGCAGATCAAACTGCAGTGAAATGCCTAAAATTGCAATTTCACATTCACATTATTTGGATTAAAAATTCTTAGGCAAATTGTTTAACCAATTCTGAAACAAAAGGACTTAGGTAACTCTCAATATAAGGAAGTAGATACTTCCATTTTCCTTCATATTTTAAACAAAAGCAAATCTAAGAAATGCAGGAAATTCAGATTTCAATGTAGTGTAAGTACAGTCTAACCTCTGCAGAAAAAAAAGTATGCCTTCATCCTTATTTTTTACTTGAAAGACATCTTAATGTCTTTTTCTAAGGAGGTGTGGTACATGACATGAATTTTATATATACACATGCCTTTTTCTTTCATTCTTTTTTAATTTCTGAAATTACCACTAATCTGTCACACAGACCTGATGGAGAACACCATTCTCACAAATTTCATGGAGATAGGCTGCTGAAGAGAGCAAACCCTTCTATATTTCATGACTGAATAAATATGAGATTGTTTCTTTTTTTAGCATCACAGAACTTTCTGCAAGACGTGAATTTTTCAGCTGGGTAGGAGTTTACTGAGAGCAGTCATAACTTTTCCTTCTTACATACATTTTCAGAAGGCTTGCTATAATTCAATCAAAAAGATAGTTAAGACCAAGAAACAGGAAAAAATATTAAGAGATAGTAATACATGTGGTATGAAGTCATCTGATGATAAGAAGTCTCTATCCATTAAAAATATATGCCCTCAGCCTTTTGGGGAGTACAGACAAAACCCATATCAGTCCCTTACGTTCCTCCAGCACTTAAGTTCATCTCTATCCACAAGAATTGCTAAATACAAAATGTATTAACATAATTAATTTGATAATATATTTTAAAAGTACTCATCTAATGATCTTCTAGTCATAATTTTTATAATTCTCAATCACCTGCTCTTCCTGCTTATGAGACATTTTCTCCATTCTGTTTTATAAAATTCTTGCATCCACTCCTTCACCTAGTTTCTGAGCACATAGCACAACTAATTATGTGACTAACATTCATGCGTAGCACAATTGTCCTAAAGTAGACTGAAAGTAATTCAGAAGACAACTCTGAGCACTTATTTCCTTGTCAGCAGCTCAATTCATTTCACCTGTGCTAGAGAAATCTCCATCAGTTTCACATTGTTTGAAGTTCTAAAAGAAATTTTGTAACTTACCAAAAAATAAGAGAAAAACAAATTATGGAAGGTACTCCTCCACTAAAAAGTGCTAAAACTGGGTTTTAATTTGCAGCGTTCATATCCACCTACTGACAGCACCTCCTTTCCCATGAAATCTCAGTGGGAATGCAGCTGCAGGCAGCTACTTCTAGAGGTTAGTGTTTGACTCTCCTTCTTTCACGACTGTTAACTTTCTGCCTAAGCCTCCTTCTAATGAGCTAGAAAAGTCTAACAGCATAAACAAAGGCATCTAGGGATGTTTTAGTAGGACATACATTTATGGTATCTGACAGACGTGATATTTTTGTGGGATGGGTCTTTCCTGACAGTTAATAAGCAGCTGAATTGGGGTCTATATGGCCCCTGTCTCTTACCTAGAAATAACTGTGCCTATCTTCTCTGTGCATCACTGGTCAAAGTACATTTTAGAACTGTTTTACAAACATTGAATAACAACTAAAGTTTAATGGTAAACTATTCTTAAACTGCTTTATTCTAGAAAAAACTTTTTTATTGTTTTGCTTAAAGAGTTTCCCTAGGGAAAAAAGCCCTCATTTTCTCATTTTTCACCAGACTATACAAGCAGCTGGAGTATGTCAATATTATCTCAAAGATCAGTAATCACAGGACTGATGCAATTATTTACACCTTTTATTTTAATCAGTCCAAAATAAATTTTATAACACTTTATGTCAACATTATTACAAGCATATGAATCAAGAAGTGACCTAGTGATGTTCTTTATTTGGTACCAGTGGGTAGTACAAGAATTTGCTAACAGTTGTACAAGGTGTGAAAGACACAGAAATAGCTCTTTTTACTTGTCTAAAGAGCTTGACAAAATAAAACTTTTTTTTTTTTCTGAGGAAATAGAAGTTTTATGGAAAAATAACACTCTAGCACTTTTGTTTAGCAGTGGTCTCTGATGGGTCAATAACTTCATTTAGCCTTAAGAGATAAGGAAGTACTTTTGGATCTATTACCTTATAATGAAACATATGTGTATAAAATAGTTTTAGGAATGGTTATGAATGAAGAGAAATTGAATCTACTTGTAATCCATGCTAAACTCCAATGAAGTCCGAGAGCACAACAAAATAAACTGAAAAGGAAAACATGAACTACTTTAAATAATCCATGTAATTTGTAACAACATAGAAAAATCCCACTTCAATGTATTTTCAAATGGATTTCATTCCATATTGAAATACATTTTCCTAAATGATTGGAGGTTAGAAAGATTGATGGATTAGCTGCTAGAGTTGAGGAGGTGGTCAGTTGACTTTAATGATTGCGTGGCTGGGGTCACATTGTGTATTTGATGTCATTCAGTCCTTCCTAATGCGATGTGGTTTTGTTATTTCTTTGGAATAAACTTTAATTTATGTTAGAAGCAAGAGGATTATTACATGAATTTGTCTTGCTGATTTTTTTCCAGTGTCTGGCTGTAAAGACTTCAGGTCTCTGTTTGGTTTTGCCCATGTATCTCTGTTGAATCTCCAACATCTTATATTTCTGCAAATTCATGACCTTTATACTTTCTGCATATATTTTTTAACACTTTCTTTCTCAAACGAACTTCTGTTCTGACAATATGTTTTGATCTTCTGCTCTACTTATGTGTATTTTTTCAGCTGGGCAAGTCTTTATTTGTGAAATAATGAGTTGATCTTGTTACATTTTCCATGGTATGATAAAGCTACACAATATATTATTGATAACACTCATAAGCCTACTTATATAAAAAGAAGACAAAACATGTTGTGAGAGAAGAATGAACACTTGAAATTGAAAGATAAGAGAGCAAAAGGAAAGCAAATGAAAGGAATGATAATAGAAATTAGTGGCCTGAGGATAGAGATGAATATATTTGAATTCTAGTGGGGTTTCATGCTCACACACAATCCACTTGTTGAGGCTATTTGATTTGCATTGCATTTTACTGTTGTACAAGAGCTTTCTATATCTATATTCTTGTATCCCTATGGTTTAACATTATTTTTCTCATTCTTTTCAGCCTTTAGATGTGTTCTTTTGGATGCATGTTATGTAGCTATTTTAAACTCCCAGTAAATATTCTAAATTATTTATTTGCTAGAATACATGATTTATTAGTTGTTACATTTACATTACAGATGAGTTTTTCATTTTTTAGATATCCAATAGTCATAAACAATATCGAGAGTAATGAAACTTCTAAGAGAGGTAAACATTTTATATGAAAGAATAGCTTTTGCTTAATGGTACAAAATGAGGAGAAACTAGTTTAGATGCTTATAAAAACAAACTCTGAAGTGTACAGGAGAAGTCACTACTCAATGTTTTCTGTATAGAATCTGATACTTATGTGGAAAGTTCCTGAAGATTTGTACATGCAAGAAGTCTGTAATTTTGATTTGTTCTCAGATGCAATATTGAAAAAGATATGCTGCTGAAATATGTCAGTCAGTGAAAGAAAAATACCAAACCTTGATTTTCCTTCTGAGAGAACTGTGAGAGGTTGACTGTAAAACACAGTGGTAACTCATCTGTTCATGGCCATCTGCTTATTTGCTGACAAATGGAGGTAAGAAATGGACAGTCTAAATCATCATGAGAAGAAAAACCCCTAAATTTAGTCATTCTTAAGTGGGGAAATAACTACATTTTAAACATCTGTGTTTTGTAATCAGATTATGTAGACATTTTACTTCTCTCTCCCCCATAATACCTCAACCCTACATGAGGCCAAACCAGCAGAAAAGAAGAAATCATTCAAAATAAAAAAAAAAACCCTCTGAAGACACAAAATATACTAAGCTTAAATGCATAAGGATCTCAAAGATGCTAACTGATAGAAGTACAGTTGCTTCTGAGAGCTATATAATGCTCGTTGAATGCTCTTGTATCAAGTTCCTTTGGTCCACGTACACAAAAAAAACCCAAACCCAAACCAAACCAAACCAAACTCCAAACCAAGTCAAACCATGTGAGTGATGCAGTGTTCCTGGATTCAATTCAATATCATGATTTCATGAATAATACCTGTTGGAATCCAGAATGCAGAGAATATCTCTCTGCCTGTTTTGAAGGATTCTATCCCCCTGGACAACACTGTCTTTGACCTTCACCCGTGGAGAAAACTACCTATCCTTTGGGAAGAGTTAAAATCTACACTGGTGTGAACTAGATGATAGAATGTTATGTAAGATTATCACAAGGTGAAAATTTAGGGTCTTTGGGTTTGTTAATATAGTAAATAGATAAAAGGTAAAAATCTTCAAAATGGAGGATTGTTGTTGTTCTCCAGGCCTTTTGTTCCTTCTTCCAGTACTCTATATTCTGCAGTAGAAGTAGTTTAAGGTGATTGGATAAAAAATTCCACAGTTGCTGTGTCTGTGACAAAGTGAGTTATGGAACATTGGTGGAAAAGTGAAAATATCTTTCATTTTACGTTTTTATTGGATAATTTACCTTTAAAAAGACTGTCTAATCTTGATAATGCAGGCTTCTCCTGCATTCTCTGCTATGTGCTGTATCTGGGTCACACTAATGACTCTTTTTCTCTGATAAGACTCAATAAACAGCTATCTGAAAGCAGAGACTGTTGAAGTTCCCATTCGTCTCCTGAATTCCTGGCAAAGACGCTAAAACTCTCCCCCATCCGGGGAGGCATTAACTAAGGCACGGAATGTGTCAAATACCAGAGTGTCAAATACCAGAGTATCAAATACTTTGAAGAAAATGTGCCTATTCTGCTATTTGCATATTTGAAGGACACGGAGGCATGGAAATTTCCCTTTTGTTCCTTCTCTTCCTGTGGAGAGCAGGGGGGGAACACGCCCAGGCTCCAGCCTGGATCCTGCCTGGGCTCTCTCCCCCAGTGTGGTGGCATAGAAGAAGCTGCCAGGGAAAAAAGCCTTCCCGAAGCTGCAGGCAGCCGAGAAACAGCCATGAGCTGCCGCACAGCTGGGGCCACGCGGCTGAGATTTCATCTGAAGCCGCTGCGGCCCCACATGGAGCCAGCGGGGGCCGGTGGAGCCTCTCTGAAGCCAGCACAGCTCACGCTGAATCGAAAAGAACACCACACGCAGCTGACGAGGCCACCTTTTCTTCCAAGTCAGCGAGAAAGAAAAGTAAGTCACGTGAGGGAGAAGAACATGGTGACTCCAAGGTCAGAAAGAAAGGAAAAGTAAAGTCACATGGGAGGAAGCCAAAATGGCGGCGGGAAAAGAGGGCAGAGGCGCTTCTAGCACTGGAGCTTAAAATTCTCTTTGCAAGTGGTGGTGAGGACTGTAATATTACAGACTTTTTTCTCTATAACTCATTAAAGTACATGGGGGGATGGAAAACCCACGCGGGGCCTATGCCAGGTTATATAGACGCTGTGAGAGGCTTTTAGAGATTTTGAAGAAGAGAGCCTTTGTTTTCAGGCTAGAATAACTCATCCTTAAAAGACTAAACCCAGTGGTATGGCCCATGACTGGCAGTGGGAGAAGACTGTAAGATTTCATGGGAGAGATTTTTTTTTCTCTTCAGCAGATTGTATTTCCGGGAGGACTGCTGGGTTGTGAAGAATCCCACGGCACAGCAGAAGAAACTCTTTTCCTTAAGCATAAAAAAGACTCTTAAGAAATGCAATACTGACCAAATCCCATGTTTTGTTATCCCTGGCGCAGGTCGGTGGGAAGGAAGGAGGCACTGGGAAAGAAAAGATTTTGAAAGTTTGCCTTAATTGTCTTATTATCTCTTTTCACTTTTCATTCTGATGGTAATAAACTTTCTTTATATTGTAACTTCTTAAGTGTGAGCCTGTTTTGCCTTGCAGTCTTTTCTGCTTTCCTCAATAACCCTTATTTCCCCTTATGCAAATAATTAGATACCATGTGCTTGGCGTTTAGCCGCGTCAAACCACGACAGTCACCCTATCTATTATATGTGACAAGCATAGCAATGGAAACTCCTGGTTTCTTCTCCCTCAAGTGCAGGTCCCTTATAGAAAAGTAATCAAAACTCTACTTTAAGTGGCTTTTACCATGAAAATATTGAGACTTATTGCAATAGCAATTATAATAACTGTGATTATATGAGTGTACATGCTACAACAATCACAAAGTACATGTATGTGAAGCCAAGTCTCCTAACAGATCCATTTGGCAAGACAGTGTTGAGTACAAGTGTACTGATTTACCTTTTGAAGCAAGAAGAAGTGGCATGTGCTTGCCTGGTTGTGTATTTCATCATATTTCTCTCATGTATTTCTTCACCTTCAAAACAAATTTTGATTTTTGATAAAAGAATGAGAATTATGCCCACCCCATATTCTTTAAGAAGTGAGATAAGGGCAGTGGGAGGAAATACTGTTTATTAAGGAATGGAAACCGTTATCTTTCCACTATTATCACAGCTCCTTTCCTGTGTGCCTTGCAATCAGTATCATCACCATCACAGCAAGCTTGGCACCAATTCTCCTTTCAGTCACTAATTGTGTGATTAAATGCTTTATGTATTCAAATGATTCCTTGCCAATCCACCATTGCCTGTCACTTTTCCATTTAAAGTCTGTATCACTGCTTCTCTCTGTTTTCTCTTAATTTCCCTATACCGTTATTTCTTCTTTGATCTCTTTTCACGACAAGCAGATTTTCCATGTTTCTATGTTCTTTTTTAATAATAGCAAAAACAATTCTGAGAAGCCTTTGGCAATGTTAGGCAATGGCTCAACTTATGTGCAAGAAGGATTAGGTCCTCAACTACACACTATGTCATTGTTAAAAGCAGTGTAGTTCTCAAGCCTAGTACAACTCTGAGGCTCCCAGGAGCAGTATTTGTTTTTGTTCTTGCAAAGAATTCAAGAGCCATGAGAAAAAGAAAAACATGTCTATGGAAAGAACTTCCGACAATTATTTCTTTAATAGTTGCTTTGTAGCCTTTCCTTCTCAGGGCTCAGGGTTTGTTGAAAACCCTTTTTTTGCACTGTGGTGTGTTGCCCTTGGGTCTGTGCAAGGTGCTCTATCCCTAGATCTCCTGCTCCAGGGACATCTATATAATCTTCCTTCCCTCAGCAGGACAGAGCCTGGGGAGAAAATAAATAGAAAAATATCTCATGGGTCAAGATAAAGGCAGTTTAATAAAGCAAAAGCAAAGGTCATGGGTGCAGAAGCAAAGGAGAAAAAAGATTTTATTCTCTACTTCCCATCAACAGCCAATGTCTGACACTTCCCAGGAAACAGGGCTTCAGTACACACAAGGTTGCCCTAGAAGACAAATGCCATAAAAAACTGAGTGCCTTCCAACCTCTGCCTTAGCTTTCATTGCTGAGCAGATGCTGTATGGAACGGAATATCCCTTTGGTCTGCCTGGGTCAGCTATCCTGGCTGTGTCCCCTCCCAGGCTCCTGTCCAAACCCAGCCTAATGGCCTTTTGGGGCTGATGGATGTTGATTTGGGCAGACAGCCTTGGTGCTGTGGGAGCACTGCCCAGCAGCAACCAAACACTGATGGGTTCTCAATACCTTTCTGTCTGCTCAGCACAGTGAGGTCTGCGATGGGAAAATTAGCTCCATCTCAGCCAAACCTTCATACAGGTCTGGTTTTCTTCCCACAGTACAAGGCCATGCCTGAAGTACAGCCTGTAGAGATTCTCTCATCTAAAGCTCAAACTTTGACTCTACCTTGGAGTATCTAGGGGAGAAGGTTTGCCTGCCATTGCTCCAAAGTTATTAAAATTCATTACCCCTCTACATTAAGTTAATGAAGATTTCTTTCCAAGTTCCTCAGGAGACAGTGCTATGCAAGAAATATTAATGTGATGTGCTTTTCTGTGGGTTTTTTTTTTTAGTTTTCCTTCTTGAAGGTGGTGTCCTGACTGCTGTGTTGAGTGAGGAGGAAATTGTGCTAAGTGAGAATCACAGGGAGGGAGGACATCATGCTCAGAGCTTGATCACTACCTTTACTGACAGAGACCATCAGGAGAAATCTGACATCTACCACCACAGAGCTGTAGCAAATACCTTTTGGTTAAAGGATTATTCACACATTCCTATAATGGTAATATTAAAAAAAAAAAAAAAATTGGAAAGGTAAAAATACTTGGAAAGGCACAATCTGCATGGCATTAGAGCACAAACATTTCAGTTACATCACATTTTGGTTTTAAATTTGTTTTTACCTCCACACTGTCTAAAATTTAGGAGATAAGGAGAATTTAAGCTAGTAAATGATTCACTGATACAGAGACTACTCAGAAGATAATACAGTAATTTTTTTTATGTCAGATCGGTGCTTGTATTGTTATTTATGAGTCACTGGCAAGACCTGAAAACAAGAAGTTTCAGGTTTTTTTCTTGGGAATTGGTCAGTTTTATTAATGTGCTTGAAGTTGATGTACTATCTTACAGAGACCACAGGAAACTGAACTCTTAAATATGCAATTTATTGCCAAAGAATGCTGTTTACACAAGTATCTGCCCTGTAGTAGAAGAGTCATCATTATCCATGGTTGCAGCTTTTAAAAATTTAAAAAAACTAACTATAAATTTGTATTGCCTCTGTGCTATTTCAATAGATTCTTCTCCAATCAACATGGAGTATCCTGTGATTGAAATGGCTATTTACTCCAGTATGAAGTAATTAGGACTGAACTGTGTAAGAAAAAGAAGTTGTTCAGCTTCTGGGCCTCTGGGCATGGAGAAGAAGGGAGAGCAAGAAGCCGAGCTCTTCTGCTACTCAGTTCTTTCAGAAGAATGCCTAAGAGAATCATATTCTCTCAGTTCCACTCACACACGCAGCATTTTCCCAGGCTTCCAGGATTTTCCAGTGACTTCTGGAACCCAACAGGTTGTTTTTCTCACTCTCATGCAGAAAGGAGTTCTCCCAGGCTGGCACAACATCTGCCTTCTGGCCATCACAGATTTAATTCCTCTTGCAATATAAAGCTGACTGTAGTACCACTTGGTTCAGAAAATAAATGGTTTTATTATTTTAAAAAAACAAAACAACAAAGATCTGTACATAGTTATACTATTGCTTCTTGGAATAGCAATTAAAAAAAAAAAGTTTAAAAATGCCATAATGAAAGAAAAACACATAAAGCTGTTAACTGCTTTTAACTTTGTTATACATTGTGTTATATATATTGTTACTACATCTCTGTTCTGTATGTGTTTGTAAAAGAGCTGTTGTTAAGAAATTCTAACTCAACATACCATGATTACTGCAATCTTTACATTTTTAAAGGTGACAAGAGCTCTTACCTCCAAAAGTACCCACTTCTGGAACTACCTAGAAAAATAATTTCACTAGCATGTATGTTTGCATCCCCCATCACCTACTCTTGACCTGGTTGTCCCTTTGAAGATTATTCCTGTTCCTGAAATAGATATGTGCCCACATCTAGGGGTAGTGCATTCACAATTCTGTTACAGAATCACAGAATCATGTAGGCTGGAAGAGAGTCTCCTCTGAGATCATCGAGTCCAGCCTTTAACTGATCTCAACAAGACCATGGCACTGAGTGCGACCTGCAGTTATTCCTTGAAGACAGATTGACACCATCAGGGCCGTACCTACTGGCCCAGCGTGCACTTTGGCCCAATGTAGGCACATACAGAGCTATTGCAATTAGTCACCAAATTTTATACATGTATGTGTTTGTACCTCGTTAAAAGCATTTTTCATCCTTGAAAAGAGGCTACTAAATTTCTGCTTCGAAAGTAACCAAAACAGAACCAATGTTATTGCTGATGTTACAAGAGATGCTTGTCTTCTTATTTTCTTTGAAATGGCGTATTTTCATAAAGGTGATTTTATTTTCTTAGGGTACTGAGGCACGGTGTAAGAAGGTATTTAGCTGCTGTTTGTCTGTCTTGTCACTGTAGTTTCATATTTATCTTTTTCTCTGATATTACTCATATGTACTTGAACAAGGGGTTTATGATCTAATCTCAGAAAATAGGAATGAATGCCTGCCAATTTTCTAACCTGTTCTATTGCTGACCCATTTAATATTTTCTGTTAAGGGAAAAGGTATTAAAAACATCTAGGCTGAACACACAAAAGACTAAGAAATTTATAAACTCTGAATATATTCAGAGTTTATATATATATATATATATATATATATATATATATGCTTTATTGTAAACTCATTGTCAATACTTGATTTTTACATAGTTCAAATTTTGTCCTGCATAATTAACGCAAACACATTTTAATTGGATATATATTTTTATATATACTTAACTATGTATATAGCTTAGTTAAAAGGTTGCTGTACTTAGATCAACATATTTAGCTTAAAAAAAGAAGCAGCAGCTTGAGGTTTTGCTTTTAATAACTGAAACTACTCTTATAAATGCACATAAAAGTAACATTTAATCTCTTGCAGTGGCCCAAAAATATTGGAAAGATCACTGTTCCTCTGTAAAATGAAATTTTAGAAGCTCTTCAGAACACTCAGACTGTTAATTGTGTTAAAGTGCATGCAGTAAATGGTTATGGTGTGCTATTTTGTTTTTATTGAAGACTAAGTGGAGTTTAAATTACCCCTTGAGACAGACAGCTTTGTTATGTTTTATTATATTTTTATATAAATCTCAGTAATTCTGTTTCTAAGGTGAAGATAAAGAAATTTTTATCTGTTTAGAATATTACAAAGAAACCAATTCCTGCATATATTTAAATGACAGTAAATGAGGCATTGCAGAATCTCAGCAAAAACTCAAACGCTTGGTGATTTTGAGTACAACTGAGCTGGAAATTATACTCATGCCCTCTAGTTTTTGAAAGATGAAGATGTGTGAGAAAGATGGACACTTGCAAAGGTCTAGCAAGGGACACTATTGTCGAGGCAGAGACCTGAAAAGCAAAACACCTGTGCAAAAGCCCATTTCTCTTTCTGTTTCAGGTCAGCATTTGATCCTTCACTAATGCTCATGACTGGTGACTTCCCAGCCTATCATTCTTCTGAGATAGATATCTTCCAATCTCTTGTCTTTACTGACATCAGAGTTGTACTCCAGCCTTTTCTTGCTCAGGTGAATCCCTGAAATATAAAGTTTAAGAGCCAAGAAACTGACAATAGTCCTTACCTAGCTGCTCAGAAGCGAAGATGACAGATAAAGAAAGGTGTCTGTGCTGTAGCCAAAGAGGCACCTGAAGTGGAGGGCTGGACCCAATCTCTTACAAGGTGTTGCCCTCCACCGGTTTGTATTCATGTGACTGTGCTCCAGGGCTGTGTCAAAAATAACTGATAATCGAAACATATTGATAATATTCTTCCAACTGTCTGGTTCAGGGACCTCCTCCTGGTATTTTCCCATAGAGATGTCCTCCAGCTGGCAGCACAGTCCCAGGATGCCACCTTGCTGTGATCCATAGAGACATGCCTCTGCCCGAATTAAGGTGCAAACCAGATCATATCCTGAAGTCAATAGTATGGATTTTATTTAACAGGAACTGTGAGGAAGACAGAGAGACAGAAAGAAATAGGAAAAACAGAAGCGGGGCAGGAGAGAAAGAGTGTGACAGAGAGACTCTCTGGATCCTGAGAGCATCCAGTCTGTCCTTTTCTTCTGGTCTTCTTGAAGGGTCCTGTGTAACACAGCGTTCAGTGGGTTAATGCATTCAGGTATCTGTGGGAATGCCCAGGTGCCTCCCATGGGAGGGGGGAAAGTTTTGCAGCGTCTTCTGCAACAGACTCTGGATCTATTGCAACACTTGTGGATCACATGCAGTCCTCTGGTGAAAGCCCTCAGGAATGGGTAGGGGGCAGTTCTTTGGGAGTCTTTGGTGGTTTGTGACACATTCTAAGACATGACAGCTGCCTCTCACATGAATGTTCAGGGTGAATGTGACCGTCTGCCAGGAAAGACAGTTCATGTAAAGGAGGACTCTGCAGGACCTGCTTCTTTATTTGGCTTGTGGCCTCTGGTGATGTATTCACCCACTCTGTACCAGAGGTTTTGCCATCACACCCTCAAAAACTCTCTCTCCCTCAGCTGAGGGGGAGAGTGTGTGCAATCCTGGCCTCAGCAAATGAGTCTGGGGGCTGTGGCCTCCCCCCAGTCCCAACCAGAGATGATTTTCAGCACAGCTGCCGAGTTTGGCTTTCTTTGTGGATACATTCTTTCCCCTCAGCCTTGTTTACGTCTCCCTAGACCTGGGATAATTGGACAATAGTGTCACCTTTATCTCATCTTATTTAAAGTTCCTGTCAGGTGGCTTAGCTCACAGTCCAAATTCCTCTCAGGAGGCATTTTCAGGGGCTGGGCTTCAGCAATCACAGCTTCTTCATACAGGTCCCCAAGTCCTTTGTCGATCTTAACTCTGTTTAAGGCAATTATGATTTTTAAGTCTCTTACACATCTCACCACCAGCATCATCCTGATACAGCTGGACTCAGCTGGTACAGTGGCTTGTTGCCGTCAAAAGGGAGATATCTCCACTTTACATCTCTCTGTGTTTTCTGGCATTTCTTTCCTGCTGACTTTTGCACTCAAATGATCAGATAACAAACTCCTTTCAATTGCTAAATGGCAAGAAAACTGAGTTGCAAAGAAAAGGAAAAAAAAATTGTTGCCATGTCAGTAAACTGAATTAGGTAAACTAATAGTCACCAAACATGAAACATGAGAAGAGAAGGCATTGCATGGCTCGAGAAACAGAGAAAGAGGAGAAAGGAAGTGAGCTTTTTCTCTTTTCCACAGAAGAAGATTCCTAGCTTGTTTTGAGTTGTAGTTTGATTCAGCCATAACATGAAATAGCACAGTTGACTTTTTCCTCCTTCAACATCATTAGGCTTCTCTCCACAAAGGAGGTTTAGAGATACAGTGTTCTGATATTCTCCTGCATTTTAAAAAGGCAGATGTTCATCATAGATATCTTTTGAAGGGATTTTGCAACATTATTAAAGAAACTAAAGTTCCAGACAAAGACTGCATCCTGCAATGAATTGCTTGATATTTAAAGAGACTTTAAATAAATTTCCCACCAAATCAGCCTCATTTAGTCAGTGGTGTCCAAAGCCAGTGATCTGTGACACAAGCTAAACCAGCAGTTTATTTCTGATAGTTTTATAGTTAAACACAAAATTAATTCAATTATTTTTTCTTTTACTTCTCTTTTCTTTTACTTCTGAAACATTCCGAGGTCAGCCTTGCTGTTATTTCAGGTAAGGTCAAAAAGAAGTGCATGGGTACTTCAAAATCAGAGACTGCATTTTCTGTACTAATCACAAGTGCAATCAGACACCATCACTTAAGTTCTGCAGGTAAAGACTAGAGAATTCCATGCTACTTTCCTTGAATATTAGATTAAAAACTGTTTTTCATTTTACTTATATCAGCCAGATAGGAGGTAAACTAACCATAGATGAAACAATAAACAATGCTGCTAGGTGAATTTTGAAGATTGTGAATTTTTGGGTAATTTCTTTTTTTGTGTTTTAGGAATTAAATTTATGGTAAAGGTATCAGGTCTCAAAAGTATCTACACTGTTTTGTTTAGTTTTTTAATTTTTTTTAATTTTATTTTTATGGACCTCAAGACAACTGTGTTAGATTGTGAACTTATCTACCTTATCTGGTGCCATAGATATAACCTAGGGAATAAATATGAAGCAGATTAAACATTTCAAACTATTTTTCACAAAGTAAAATCACAAAAAAACTTCTTATCTGCATAGACCTGAAAACACACAATCATGTACCCACACAAGGTTTTTTCTGGATTTTTTTTGTGGTTCGTTGGGGTTTTTTATGGCCTGAGTTGGAAGGAATCTTAAAGATTATCTTGTTCCAATCCCCCTGCTGTAGGCAGTGACACCTTCCACCAGACCAGGTTGCTCAGAGCCCCATCCAACCTGGCCCTGAACACTTCCAGGGATGGGGCAGCCACAGCTTCTCTGTGCAACCTGAGCCAGGGCCTCACCACCCTCACTGCAAAGAATGATTTCCTAGTATCTAATGTAAATCTACTCTGTCAGTTTGAAGCCATTTCCCCTTGTCCTGTCACTCCAGGCCCTTGGAAACAGTCCCTCTCCATCTTTCTTGCAGGCTGCCTTCAGGCACTGGAAGGACATAATTATATCACCCCAAAGCCTATGAATTGTACAGTTCAAAATTACAGACTTTGGTTTCAAAATTATTTCATTGTCAGAAATACACAAACTCTTTATTAAAATAAACAGAAAGAACCCAACAAAAAATACCCAACAAAAGAAACAAAACCCCCTCCCCCAAACCTAAAAGACACCTAAAATTAATATGTTAAAAAAAGTTATTTTTTCCAAAGACAGCTCACTATTATATTGAAAAATCATCCTTATATTATATAGAGATTTTCAGGGACTGAGAAACCATCTGCTTGACTCTCCTCTGCTACCCTTGTTGTAGGCATAGCAAGAAGCATCATGAGATAGCTGAGCTACTGTGTGTCTCAGGGGAAAAAGTGTGTGCACGATTAGCATGGTTACCTTCTCTGAAAGGTAAATTATGGGTAGAATCAGGAAAACAAAACATGTAGCTGGATTGTGTAGACAGTCAGTCAACACTTTCCTATGGTGCTTCAGTCAGCTGAGGAATGGTGGGAAGAGGCAGGGTCCACGCCAGAAGACAGTGAGTGTGTCTGTGTGTCTCTGTGTGTGTGCGTACATGTTGGTGGGGCTCTGGAGCGGTTAATTACACAGGTTAATTACATTTTCCCTCTGTCTGATCAGTAGTTGGGGAGCTTTGTTTGGAAAAGCATGCTGATCCTGAAGTCATTTGTACTGTCCTACAAAAAACCCCTACTTTACAAGCTTCTCCCACATACATTTTAACAGCTAATATCTCACAAACACTGGAGTGAAAGGTAAATATTTTATGCTACCTGGAAACTGAAATTCCAAGCTGACTTGAGGAATTAAAATGGACTTTTCTAGTTCTAACACTTCAGAAAGTAATGCATCTTCAGTCTGTGATGGTTTTCTGAGCATAGTTAGTTTCTACTGTTGGTTTTGAACCACCTTATTCCCAAATCATGTCAGAAAAAGAAGAGAAAGGGTAACAAAACCAGAAAGCAATCATAATACAATTATCTAAGGTCTGATCTCAAGCCTTTCTGACATAAAAAATAAATGTTTAAAGCTAAAAATGTCATCCTCACCGGGTAGGAAAAAAAAATCCATTTATTGTAGTTTGCAGGATATTAGATCAGAACAAATAATAGTTTTGTGGTTTCTCAGTACTTTTTGTCATTATAAAAACAGTAAATACAGCATGAACTGGTCTTTTAGACCCAAGAATTTTTCCCATTACCACAACAGTGAAATAAAATAGAAATGAAAGCACGTTCTGTTGAAAACAGACTCTGAGCCTCTGCTGGAAAAGCTGTGGCTCCTGCAGGCAGGCTGGAAGTGTCTGGGGCAGGCAGGCTGCACCCCTCCAAGGGGGAACCAGAAGCCTCTCAGCATTCCTCTCTCCCAGGCAACTGGGGACATGGGGACCAGGTGGACCTGGTGTCTTGTTTTCTGGCAAGCAGTGGGATCTCATCCTGGCTCAGCACAAGAGGCTAATAAGGCAATTTATAGCTTGTCACTTCTCATTGCTTTTAGTAGTATCTTCCAAAAACAAAGTGGCATTTCTTGTTTGTCTCTGTATTAGACAGGTAAATGCAGCAATATTGCTTTCTTCTGTCACAGAGGGATGTGCTGCCTTAAAAACATTAATGGTATGGCAAATGTCTCTAACTAAGGACTGAAAAATGGTAGCTAGACATGGAATTCTTCTTCATAATTTTTTGCCTCATCATTAAGATAGTTTCAGAGTGGCCCGAGCAACTTCTATGGTTTTGTCGAATTCATTGACTAATTTGCATGAATCACAGAATCACAGAATCATTAAGGTTGGAAAAGTTCATCAAGTCCAACGTTACATCACCATTGTCAACTATGCCATGGCAGTCAGTGCCACATCCAGTCGTTTCTTGAACACCTCCGGGGACGGTGACTCCACCACCTCCCTGGGCAGCCCATCCAAAGCCTAACAACACTTTCTGTGAAGAAATCCCTCCTGGTCTCCAGCCTGAACCTCCCCTGGCACAGCTTGAGGCCATTTCCTCTTGTCCTGTTGCTGGTTGCCTGGGAGAAGAGCCCAAACTCCACCTGGCTACAACCCCCTTTCAGGTAGCTGTAGAAGGGTGAGGAGAACATGAAAACAAGTTTCAGAGCTTGCATGCTGAAATATTCTATTTCAGATTCTACTGACATCTGAAATAAAAGAAATTATAGTAGCAAAAACAGAAAGAGGATAATACAGATTATTTTCTTTGGCATGTAATATTTTTATGTGGGATCTCAAATGATCATACTGACAAGTTAAAGAAATCATTTCATATTAGTAACCAGCAATCCTCCCACTCCAAAATACTCTGTCGTGAGAAGGAACAGGATAGAGAGAGAGATCAGTGTAAGTCAGCCCTGGTGCATCCCACCTCAGAAGGCCATGACAGCCGCACAGTTTGAGATGTGTAGGTGTTTTAGGTTTTCTGTCTGCTGCTCCTGCCCTGACACAGCTGTGTAATCTAATGGTGCAGGGGAATTTGCCAGCATGGCTTCCACACATCACTGAATTTCACCTGTAAATGAATGCTTTCAGGTCATCACAGAAAGGGATATGCTTTGAAGAAGCCAGCCCTCCCTAGGATCCCTGAGGGGAGATAGGCACCTCAAGCAGCATTTCACCATAGGAACAGGATTTTATGTTCTCCCCAGAGGGGCCATCTCTTTATGCAAGCTATAAAAGAAAGCCAGGGAGGCTAACCTGTTTAAGCTGTAGGTACCACTTATAACTTCCCAAAGTTTTCCCTTTTCCCACCTGGAAGCTATTTTATACACCATAAATATTTTAAAAATGTTCATATTTTTCAATTCAAGATTTTTTTAAAAAAACCTCAAAGCTCAAGAAGCAAAAGATTGTATCCACTCTGGAGATTTACCCTAAGTAAAGAGCAGAAGTGTCTTTTTCCAAGCACAATATATTCATGAGAAGGGAGAGGCTGTGCATGTGGAATAACATGATACCTAATTCTTTTCTTCATGTTCTAGCTTGCATCCTGTCCCTTTTTATCACCAGTCCTGTCCTGGCTGGAAGTGTAGCTGTGTGTCCTCTTGCTCTATGACAGGACTCCATCCAAGTCCTTCACTGACTCACAGTCCTTCATAACCTTGACAAGAAACGGACACAGGAACACCTAATAAATCTCTGGGCAGACATTTGGCCTTGGTGATCCAGGCATACAGTGAGTTCCATGAATCACCGAAGGTCCAAATTCTCTTTAATACCTGTTGTCCCACCATAGGTTGTTTGAACCAGGATGGAGGAATGGCACTGCAGGATTGCTTCTGAGCTCACACTCAGTTGTCTGCACACTGCTGGCTCTGGCTTGAGCAATCCTCACATGGCAGAGGTCCTTTGGGAGAAGTTTCCTCCCTTTTGGCACAGGAGACCTGGCAGCAGCACTCGGTGATATTAGCTGCCGCCCTTTCAGAGCCAGGCAGATGGCGTGTGGATCCCCTTAACTTCACAAATGGATCTGATGAGAACTCCAAGCTCCAGAAAAGGTCTGTTGATCATTGTGCTGCATTTGCATACATTTTAGGACTCTCACTTTCCCAGGGCAGCAAAATCAGTAACAAAGATGCATTTGAGAAAGGCACAAGCAGGAGAATGCTGTGTGTGCATTAGCCCAAAAAGCTCTTGATTAATGTCAATGAGTCTGACTGGGGTCTGTTCCAGCTCACATTGAGCAAGGGGGAATATTGCTTAATCCAAGGCTAGACTTAAAGATCCCTGTGCCTTCAGCGGTGATTATGGCTGATTTGTGTCTGTCATTTAATGCACAGGAATAATGAAAAATGGCACCTGTGTCTCTCTACATTAGGTGATTTGCAAAGGTCAGGCTCTTCTCAGTGGTCATTACCTAATTTGAGACAGAAAGGACAAAGGTAGTGTGTGTCTTAAATCTGTGATTTCTTATTCTTAACCTAGTAGCTCAGCAAAGCTTTAATTAGAAACAAGGCTGTGCAAATTGCTCATCCTAATTTTCTTGTGTGACCTACAGCTATGTTCCTGAATGAATGTTTGTGTTGGATTCATTGCTGCAGCTCTCAGCACTTCTTACAGCTATCTCCTGGTGACAATGTAGCATTCAATCAGTTCCATGACCCTCTGCTGCTCTAATGACAGGCAGATGTCCCCTTGACTCTGTTAATTCCTTGGACCAGCTCCATCTGCCTCAAAAAGCAACCCACAAAAATATCAAAATGAACTCCACAAGGGTGCCATGTTTTCTCATATCCCCAGACATTTTTGTCTTTCTGAAACACATAGAAAAGGGTTGTCACAAAGCCATGAACACACTTGTATTTCTAAATTTGACAAGACTATATCTGTAGTGCCATAGACATTAAACTGAATTTTCCTGTTTCTTTCTTTTAGCACATTTTAACAACACTAAACCTCATAAGGGACACTATATAGCAAACAATAAAGGAATAATAAGATGTATTTTTTGCTCAGTTTTAAATTTTTAGCCTTCTGCAGTGACTAATCCCTTAGGGTGATGGGAAACACACTGTCACTGATCTGGTAGAGAGATTATCTCAAAGGTCTTTTCCAACTTAGTTAATTCTATGATTATGTGACAATAAAATCATATATTGTAAACACAGAATAATAAAATATCCTGAGCTGGAAGGGACTCANTTTAGCACATTTTAACAACACTAAACCTCATAAGGGACACTATATAGCAAACAATAAAGGAATAATAAGATGTATTTTTTGCTCAGTTTTAAATTTTTAGCCTTCTGCAGTGACTAATCCCTTAGGGTGATGGGAAACACACTGTCACTGATCTGGTAGAGAGATTATCTCAAAGGTCTTTTCCAACTTAGTTAATTCTATGATTATGTGACAATAAAGTCATATATTGTAAACACAGAATAATAAAATATCCTGAGCTGGAAGGGACTCATTGAGTCCAGCTCCTGGCCCTGCACAGGATATCCCAACAATCCCACCATGTGCCTAAGAGCATTGCCCAAACACTCCTTGGACTCTGTCAGGCTTGGTGCTGTGACCACTTCCCTGGGAGCCTGTTCCAGTGCCCAACCACTCTCTTTGTGAAGAACCTTTTCCTGATATCCAACCTAAACCTCCCCTGACACAGCTTCAGGCCATTTCCTCGGGCCCTGTCACTGGTCAGCAGAGAGAAGTGTCTGCACTGCAGTGTCTGCCCCTCCTCTTCCTCTCATGGAGGGGATATGAAAATATCCTCCTGGGATGTATGAAACAGTTCTGTATCACCCTCAGTGACTGTGTTTGGGAAGAGATAAGTGGAAAAATAAGAAAATAAGAATAAAAAATAAGAAAAGTGTGATTACATATGCTGCTACAGATACCACTGAGACCAAAGTTTTCACCTTCAGGCCAACTTGTGATTATTTCCAAAATCCCAGGGTGATTCAGTTTTCTGATACGGGCGCGCTGTGTGATGAGGGCAATCCATTTGCTCCATGTGGCATTGGTAGCATGGTGGGTAGAGGGAACCTTTGCTTTGAACATCCACCCCAGCACCGGTAGTCGAGGTGCCAGGAGGAGCTGTGTTGCTGATTACCTCTGAGGCGGCTTGGATTCCTTCATAGGCTGCCAGGATTTCCCTCTCTGTGGGAGTGTAGTTGGCTTCAGACCCTCTGTAGCTTCGACTCCAGAATCCTAGTGGTCGACCTCGAGTTTCACCAGGCACCTTTTGCCAAAGGCTCCAGGACAGACCATGGCTCCCGGCTGCGGAGTAGAGCACGTTCTTTACTTCTGGTCCTGTCCTGACGGGGCCAAGGGCTACTGCATGAGCGATTTCCTGCTTGATCTGGGTGAATGATGAATGACTCTATGATGAATTGTCCAAGTGTTTAAAGATTCAGAGGTCAGAGTCTCAGATGAGGAAAACAGGCATAGCTCTTAGTCGACAAATATATACATCTTGCCGGGCACTGTTTCCTGTTAATGCAGGTTTGCTTTTCTTTCTTAGTATTACACCTCTGTATTTTCCTTCAGTATTGTCAATAGACAGCTTTTGGGGAAAAAAAAAAAAAAAAGACTAGATAAAGATTGCAGCTTTTGTTGTTTTACATCATCTTATGTAAATGTTAAAGTAATTTTTCTCTCCTTAAAGAGTTTTGCTGAACTCTAAAATGCAAACCTCTAAACTTTGTATGAAACTGGTAAAGTAACAGTGCATAGAATATAACTGTCTTATAAAGTGCCAGAAGAAAGAAATAACAACCTTCCTGGATTTTTAATCTAATGTTTTTTATCATAATAAACTGTAAATGTATTAAATATCTTTTCTGATCTGAGTTTTGTTCAGTATTGTTATTGCTAGCTTGCTACTTACAGTGCAGAAGTTTCTATTTGTGTTGAAGAGGAGCTGTCATGGCATCTTACTTCAGCATCCAGTTTAGAAATTGCTTCCTGAAAAGACAAAGATGAAATATATCCTGCTGCTTTCCCCATTACACATCAAAATATGTTTTTTGCATAGTGACAAGTGCTTTTAGGTGAAAACATCACAGTAGAAGTCAAAGGCTCATTTTTTTTTTCACTGGCTAATACTAGTAACGTGATGATTTTTATTACCTTTTTTTTTATTTAGAAGAAGTGCTTAAAATTAAGTAGGCATTCAGTGATGGTGACAATCATAAAACACAAAAAGCTCATCTTCTTCTTGACCTGCTTCATGTTCTGAGGTCTGCACTCCTCCCCCTGCAGCTGCTCTGCATTTCACAAACACAAAATTTCCTACGTCCTCCCACAGAGCTGCGGTTTCTTATTTGAAATCTGATATTGGTCTCTGACAAGTACCTCGGCCCATTCTCCTCGCACCACCCCCACCTAATAACAATTCAACAAAAATAAATAACACCTACTGCAGAACTAGTGACAAAAAAGTCTGTATATTCATGCCATAGGTTCAGGATCAGAGCCTGATGATATCTACAGGAAAAGTCTCTCCAATTGTGATCCTATTTGCTCATTTTTATGGTTTTTTTTTGTAGATGTCATTAAACATACATAGTGAGAAATTTTATTTTCTAGTTATAAAGCATTAAAACACATTAGATAGCAAAAACTGACATCAACAGCAGGTGTTCTGCATTTTGGTCATCTGTCACTCATCCTGATTCCTTCTGTCACATTCTGGCAGGTGAAATCACTGAGAGTTATGCTCAGTCCATGAGGACTGGGTATGTTAATGCACAGAAGAGAGAAAACATTCAGGAATATGGTCCCCTTAGATGCTGTTCCAGGCATGAAAATAAGGAAGACCTCACATTTTCTTGCAGAATTCATAGAAAAATTGCACTGCTGCACATAGCATAAGAAGATAAATTCTCCACCAAACTAGTTAGAAAAAAAATGAGTAAGTGGAACTACTATCAGACTTGCTCAGGAAATGCTATTTGCATTTAAACATTTAAAATCCTGAAACGTTTATTTATATTATTTAATTTAAAGGGTTGATTGCTTTTTTAAAAAAATGTTGAAGTCCTTGAATATATTGATGACTTTTTTAAAAAGCCAATTTTTGTTTTTAAAATTAATGAAGAACACTTCGCAAATACTAATTTGCACTTAGGTTTAATTTAGATGTAAATAGTGGCCAGGAAATATATGGAAAAGTTTTCAGCAGGCATATATAGAGGATATGAGGTAGCAACTTGCTCTTCGTTGGTAGTTTCTGCTTGTTAATAAAAGAGGACAACTTTCTCCAGCTGCATGGACGCAAGAGGAGGGAGCCCTTTGTGTGCATGTTCCTGAACCACTTGGAGGGTTTTTGCTGCCTACATTTTGTCATGTCACTCTCCTGTGTTACGGGGAAGGCTTTAATACCCACTAATCATCTGCTTACTTCTGAAATAAGGCCTTTGCTAGCAAACATGAACACGAGTCAGCAGTGCCCTGGGACCCAGGAGGGTCAGCTGTGTCCTGGGGTGCATCAGGCACAGCATCGCCAGCCGGGCATGGGAGAGATTGTCCTGCTCTGCTCTGCGCTGGGGCGGCCTCACCTCAAGTTCTGGGGGCAGTTTTGGGCATCATGATATAAAAAAATACATAAAGATATTAGAATGCATCCAAAGGAGGGTCACAAGGATGGTGAAAGGCCTTGAGGGGAAGCCATGTGAGGAGTGGCTGAGGGCACTTGGTCTGTTCAGCCTGGAGGAGACAGAAGGGAGACCTCATTGCAGTTACAACATCCTCGTGAGGGGAAGAGGGGCAGGTGCTGCTCTCTTCATTCTCGTGACCAGTGACAGAACCCGAGGGAATGGCCTGAAGCTGAGCCAGGGGAGGAACAGCCTGGATATCAGGAAAAGGTTCTTCACCCAAAGGGTATTTGGGCCTTGAACAGGCTCACAGGGCAGTGGTCACCGCACCAAGACTGGCAGAGTTCGGGAAGCATTTGGACAATTCTCTCAAGCACATGGCGAGATTGTTGGGGTGTTCTGTGCAGGGCCAGAGGTTGGGCATCTCTTGTATCCCTTTATCTGTCAGCATCCATGCTCCACCTTTCCAAATGACCACTAATAGAACAAACTTACGTGACCACACAGCTGCAGTCATGCTACAATGCCTCTTGGACCTTCTCCTTCCTTCTCCTCCCATTAGGTAGTACCTGAAAACTCAAAGTAGATGTGAGGGTTTGAATCTGCTCTCCTGTGTCCTGGCTTGATACACGGCATGGGAAATCCCTAAGGCTTACTTAAAGATGAGGTTGGAATGGCTCAGTACCTGATCCTCAAAGAATGTACAATTACCAAGATGTAAAACCTGCTTTCACAGTAGTGCACTGAACACGATTTGCACTGACAAGTTAAACACGTTTTAGCCTGTGTTAGGAACTTGAAAGCAAATTTCAAGAGTGGTTCTTGCTTCCTTCATCAACAGACTGTAGTGGATGTGATTAGTGAATTGCATGTGGTGACCAGTGTTTCTGGGATGAACCACCACCCTGGGTTTTTTGAGGTTGTGGTCCATCATTCTGGGATTTTGGTACTTTATTTTTTAAATCCTTCTCTAAGACTAACCCTTGGTTTTGAAGACAGAATAATTATTTTATTATACAGTAGTAGAGTATTTGTGAAGAATTGAAATAATTAGTTACTCAACTGGCAAATTTAAGATAGTCATGTAGTTGTAACTCGTTAATAGTTTAAAGCAATACTAGGTATCTACTTATTGCTAAGAAAGAACGAAAGTGATTTTCTGTTTTGAAAAGGACCAGATTTTATTTTTATGTTAAAGTCTTAGTGTTTATGTAATTCCAAAATATTTCTCATCTTTGTAGTATATTTCATTGCAAGTGCTTTATGAAAAAAACCCGAACAAGCCAAACCCCCAAACCCTACAAGTTAATAATCCTGAAAATGTGTATAATCTTAAGAAAAACAAACTAACAGGCAAACAAACAAAACCCCAGAAAACCCCAAACCCCCTAGTTTTATGTGTTTGAATTTGGGGTCAAAATTAGTGAAGAGAGAGGAAGAGGAAAAGTGAAGGGCTTTTCAACAGTTCTAACATACATCTGAAAGGATTGTCTATATAGTGAAAGGTGCAACAAGATAAGTATATTTGTCCCGTGCCATAAAGAAAATGTCATTAAAAGTTTGACAGAGAATCAGTCAGCTGCTAGCTATTAATGAATTCAAATAACTATAATTTTCTTCAGTTTTTATTATAGGCAGCTGGGAGCTCCTAATTATAATGGAAAGAATTGACATAAAATAAATATTTCTCTCATTTTGATAAATTAAGGAAATATGTTAGGGCATATTACTGAGAAAACTTAGGAAAAAGATGCCCATTCCAAAAATTGTGTCATCCATACACACTCATTCTTCTCATGGTGTTTAATGTTGCTGGAGATCAGACATTAGACTATGCTGTCTATTGCAAAATGACAATCACTCTGCATTTCCTTGAGACAATAATTTGTAGAACTAGTTGTTTATCCTTTTCTGTTGGTACATTATTGACTGATGTCTATCTTTACTTTTAGTTTCCTTTTGTGATGTAAGAGGACATGACACTTTCAACTTGATAAAATGCAATGAATAAATGTTCACAGCACGGAAGTATTTATAGTGTTAGACTCTTGATAAGGCCCTGGTAAAAGGTGTAGCACACATGACAGCTGCTATCATATGCTGTCTGAAATAAAAACCTTTTGACTTCTTATGCTGCTCCCTGTTTTTCCTCATTCTTCCCAGTCTAGTTGCAATGCTCTTGTTAAACTGTGAAGTGCATTGTTGAGTGTTTCACCAGAAAATAAGTTCAAGTGTCTATTTGCCACTGCAGCATCACCAGTCAGAAAGGATTGGTCACAGCCTGTTCTGAAGAAGGTCAACAAACAACTCAACCACCAAAAGGAAGTTAATACCTCTTCAGGGAAGTGTATTTCCCTGAGGAAAAAGACAAAGACAGCTACCACTGAAAGAGGAATTTACTTTCTGAAATCATGGCAAAGGCTCAGACAGTGCTATAACGTTAATTTTTCTTTTGGAAGTGCTGTGTGCAAGGCCGGGGAGCAGCGACGCTTTGGGATAACATTTGGCTATGCATTTCCAGTCTGGGACCAGGTATATGCTCCATGGCTTTGGGCCAGTTGACATTGTCCACACACCTGTGGCTTATCCAGCCTGCAGTGGGAAGTGGAGCCAAAGGCCAGGGTCAATTGTTAGCCTGGCAAGGGCAGCATTTGCTGACAGTAAAGCAGAGACACGTATTCTAAGTCCTGGTGGCCAAAAAATCCTTCAGAGGCTTGAAGCAATTTTTTTTTAGCATGGTGGGAGGAAGAGGTTTTAACAGAGGAGAGAGTTTCTGCCTGGGAAAAATATATTTTCTGCAAATTGTAACAGCAGACATTGTAAATTACCAAAACTGGCAAAGAGGTCCCAACAAGAGCAGCAATTGCACTGTAGCACAAAGGCAGATGCTATTTGGGAAAACAGATGCCAACTAAAAAATCACTAATAAGAAGCAGTTTTTCTTCTCTAACTTGCCCTTCAGCTTGAGCAATATCTAAGATTGCATTGTTTTCAGCTAGATCACTTGAGAAATAAAGAGTAATTTATGTAATTCATCCTTTATTGACATAGATTGTGTAAGCAGCAGACCTATATTAAGAAATCGTTTTCAACATTGCATTTATACACAAATAAAATTAGACCAACTAAAACAAAGATAAGCAAATAAAAATTAATTAATTCTTTCCATGAAATGACAAAATAGACAACCTGCTTGGTAAAATTGCAGCCGTAGGTGATGTTTTAATAGAATTAAAGGACAATTTGACAAAATTATTTTGCTTTGTCTCAAGAAACAAGATCAGCTAACATATTTTCACTTCCATTTTCCACTGCATATCTGGAGGCTGTCTTAAAAAAAGAGGGAAAAAAAATAAATAGCATGTTTAATTGGTTTTTTGGTAGAGTTAGAAAGGGAGGGTTGTTTCAAATTAAATATATATATATATTATTGTAGTGGTGATGTCTAGAGTCAAAAACATATTTTTTTCCTCAAAATAAAATGCCATTTGATGCAATGAAATTTATGTATATTAGTATAATATCAGAGTTTAAAAAAATCCAGAGCAGCTTTTTCTCACAGACTGAAAAATAAGTTTTGCACAAGTGGCCTTTCTGTCTCTGAAATATGCGACAATAAGGGAAAGTACTGAAGAAGAAAAAGCACTGTCTGAGCAACTATTATCTGCAGGTATAAAAATAAGAAGTGCCTTATAATGTGTTTGAGTGTTTGGGAAACATTTTATTGTGATTAAATTTAATCTAAGCAAAAAGGAAACATTAAAAAGTGTCTGCAGGCTTTTTTGTCTCTTTAAATCTACTTTTCACAGTAATGGGCACACAGCTATACCATTTCCTAATGTGCATTCTGGTTTTGGATACCCTTATTTGTTCAATAAAGCTAAACATCACTTCATATTAGTTTCAATTGCTGAATAAAAATATCATGGCTAAATGCCTGTGCTTCTAGAAACAGGGCTGTGAGACCAATCATTGCAGTTCCTGTTTCTGGCATATTTCAACTCTTATAAGTCAACTCTGTAAATCTTAGAACAGTTTCTTTTCCCTTCTTTTTCCTCTATAAAGTAAGAATATAATTGCCATTTTTATTCCCTGCTCTACAATAACTGTCATTGGATAATGGGAGAATCAATCAAACATCTTTTTTTCATGTCCCTGCAGCAACAGAACTTTATTATTTTTTACTTCACTGACACTGAGAAGCCTGAATCAATATTGACAAAGCATCAAATAGTTTTGAAAAGTTTAGCTATGATGTTTCTCTCAACCATTTCACATCTGTCACAAATGCAAAGAGTGAAGTCCCAATCTTTCTTTCAGACGCGACAGTCCCTAATGCAGCTCACATTCTGGAGAAGTATCTGCAGTGAAAACAAGGTAATGAGACAATGTCAAGATCTGGCTGCATTTCATTCATTAATAATAGAGCTATTTAGTGTGTTAACAGTCTCTTTCCTTCTTCTCCACTCAACACACCCCCTCGCCTCAGTGGTGTCACTACTGTGGCAATGCCTACCTACAATTACCCTACTGGGGGGACTAAGAGAAGGAATGCTTGTTTAGAGTCAGAAATTCCAAGATGAAATGCTTTTTGAATCTCTTCTTGTACAATTCTTCTAGCAGCCACCTACCCTGAAGTTGCCTTCAATAGTGAATTTCACACTCTGTAGGAAGAAGTGGTGGTGGTGAAAATATGCACAAACAAGTCTGCAAGAATTTCAGATATGAATAGCCCTTACGAGGGGTGTTGTTGCTCTCCAGTGCTCCTACAGACTTGTTGGAGGTGGATATACAGGTCAGGACTAATGACAAGATGCACAATATTTTTATAACAAGGTGACTACGCTAAACCTCTGCCCTGTGGGCTGCAGCCTTCAGTACCACCCATCCCCTCTGTGCTGTGTTACCCAGTGCTTGGCATAAAAGGCATCCTTACCTTTGAAAGAAGTACTAGTAAATCAAACTGCCTTTTCCGGTGATTAATTTAGCTAATCTCTACCAGAAACATCCCACACAAACCCTGCCTGTTTAACTAGATAAGCTCTAAAACAACTGGGTGAGCAACCCCGTACCATGGGGAGACCATGTCTGACAGGAGCACTCATACACATGTGCACAAACGTGTACATCCAAATATTGAACCAGTTGTGCAGTCATCATGCCTGTGAAATGACGATGTGTTGGGCGAACCGTAGAGGCAGATACAGACTTTATAAAAAACTGTGTATATGTGGCCACCAGGAATTCTGGAAACGTGTTACAACAAGGAGCTGATCTACATTGCGGTAGTGGTGTGTACAGTTGGTCAAAAAATGCATACATTCAATTAATGAAATTTTCCCCCCTTATTTTTTTTTGTTTCCCGAATCATAGAATCATTAAATCCTAGAATTATTAAGGTAGGAGAAGAATTCTAAGTCAGTGTTCAAAAAAGGAGTAGATATGGTACTTTGCAATATGGCTTAGTGGACACAGTGGCATTCAGTCAAAGGTTAGACTTGAAGATCTTGGAGGTCTTTCCCAACCTTAATAATTATCTAATTTTATCATTGTATGATTAACCCAGCACTGCCAAGTCCACCACTAAACCATGTCACTAAGAACCACATGTATCTTTTAAATACCTCCAGGAATAATGATTCCACCACTTCCCTGGGCGACCTGTTCCAATGCTTGACCGACATGTCAGCAAAGAAATTTTTCCTAATATTCAGTCTATATTAGGAATAGACTCTCCTGGTGCTCCCTGAGGCCATTTCCCCTTGCCCTATTGCCTGTTACCTGGGAGAAAACACTGAACCCCACCTGTCCACGACCTCCTTTCAGGTAATTGTAGAGAGAATGAAAGGAATTGTAGGAATTGAAGTCTCCTTGTATGACTCCTGGAATGATGGCTCTTTCAATAATTTCTTTATCTAGGTCTGGTGCGAAATATTAATTTTCACAACTCCCAGGCAGGTCCGGTTTGTATGGAACAGGTGACAAAGCCAGAGGAACATTACACATTCAGCGGTCTTGTAAAGTGCAATGTCTTAGCTTACACATGCATTTGCAGGGATACTCAATATTTTTTTGGTATATTTTGTGGAAGACTCCAGGTATTTCTTAAATCACTGATGATACACATTAGTGTACATATTTTGGAAGTGTGTAGCATTTCGACGTCTACTACCATGTCCTTAAAATTTTTCCAAAGGCTCCCAAAGTTGACAACATCAGTCAGAAAAAATAGTCTTTCCCTCTTTTAGGACTGTCTAAACAACAGATGTCCTCCAAACAGGGTAGGATAATGTTTCAGGTATGTGCAAATGTACGTATTGTAAATTAGCACTCAAGGGAAAACACTAATATTTCCCTACAAAAACATCCTCTCTGCTTTTGCCAGGCAGAGTGTCCCAAGACTGCTTTCTTTTATTTGCAATATAGATCGGGAGCTGGTCTCATATCACAGATGCCAACCAAGTTTCATGTAGCATTTGGTTCTCTAGAACAACTCCCAAGTGTTTTGAAAGACTATTCCCAAACCTGTCAAACCCTTGCATTTCTTGCATAGATGTTCTGAATCCATACTGCTTCAGTCTCAAAGGCTGAATAAAGTAGTTTCTGTGAAGCCAGAATTCACTTATTCAAATTAATGTTACAAAGACATCTTGGTAACCCACATTTTATGTTTTAGACTGGGCAGCACAAGAATATGATTTTAAGCATTCTTCAAATTGCTCTCTCAGGTTGTTTTGACTGCTGTGTAGCATACTTTTTCTTGGTTGAGGTGATTTCATCCACTGCAGCTCAATTTTCTCTGCTGGTTGTTATCAAACTTATATTTACTGTGTTAATATAAAGGTGCATAATTTCACTCGCTTAAAATACAGTATCATACACTATGAGTTAGTAAAAGCTACTTTCCCCCTTACCTTGTATGTCCTAAACCAGTAGGAAAATAAGACCAATAGTGACTAAAATTGTAGTGATGTTTGTCACACTTTTAAGAATACACGAAAGAGTGCTGACAAGCACAAGACTTTATTAAGAAGTAGCAAATTTTACTCTGTAAGCCACAATAACATTTATGTCACTCCTTTACTGCATTATGATTACAGTATTTAAAGATTACCAAATAATATTTTTAAGCCCTAGGATCATTTAATACAGATGCCTTGTAGGGAACATTTTGCTTTTTCCTTGCCACTGAGATAATGGAGCTCGTGCAGGTACTTGTTCTGCCTACACGTACGTAGTTTATTTAGTAAGGTTAAGAAACCTTGTCAGTCACTGTGCTTCTAAACATTGTTCAAATATATGACATAGATAAAGGTTGATGGCTTAAAACATTTGATTTGATTCTTGCTTTTACACAGGCATTCTGAGCATCAATATACAGAAAAGTGAGCTGGAGGGTTAGACAGCACTGTGCTTGAGACTTGTATTCTAGAGCTGCAAGAAGTGTCCTCTGTTTGATAAGGCCACAAGTTTTTCCATGGTAACGTCAACAAGCTCATATTACGGGTAGAGCATTTAAAGTCAAAGTGGGTTTCAGGAGGGTCACATGGCCTTGGGGAAATAACTTAGGAGGTTCTGCTCTAGTTTTCCATCTTCAGAATGAAGGGAAGAAATTGACTTAAATTCTTCCATCCTTGTCTGTATTCTGGGATAGAGAATGTATTTGATTAATATTTGTGGGAAATAAACCCACAATATTTTTTTCCTGGCTGTATCCCACCAAGGCTACAATCTTTTAATTACTACTCAAGGAAAAAAAAGTAAAAAGGCAGTCATTTTTCAAAATAACAAGTTAAAACTGCTGTTGCAAACACTAGTCAAAAATACGCTACAATTTGCACTAATGTTTCTGTCTGAAAGGTCAGTCATTAGAAAGGAAACTCTTGAAAGGCACAGCAAACCATGCAATTCACAAGTAATTAACAGTAACAGTGATGTAGATAGGACTCCCTATAATAAATACAGATATAATGTGAAAAAGAGTTTTGAAAGACAATAAAAAAGATTAAACCAAACAGGGATATAAATAAAGAGCATGTAAAGAGAGATACCACAATTAACAGATTTTTATGCCATTATGTTTGTGTGTCTGAAAACATAAATTGTTTCATAAATGGAGGAAGTAGCATGATTTAAGCACTTCTGAAGCAGAAAACTCATTTAGCTATTTTATGAGGTAAAGACACTTACTGTAAATCAATTCCACACTTGTAGGAGGGCAATATAAATTGCCTTGATAAGATACGACTGATTTAAAATACACTTCTTGAATAGCACTGGCTGAATATAAAGCACCTTATAACTAGATGTGCTCTGAATTCTGAAACTGGGAGTTCATCAACATGTTTGAGTGCTTGAAAACTTTTTATTGGTGAGACCGAGAGAGAGAAAAAGTGAAGCATGCTTCTAGAAACTCTTCCACATTACTGTAATCATTGGACAAAGCTGCAGAAAGTAATTTCAAATAAACCTTAAACCATTCAAAAAAATTCTTCAGTATGGTGTCTTATTGTATTATACCTCTTTTCAGCATATATGTATCCAAAACAGACAGCAGTAGATTATAAATATACTCATCAGGACAACTTGCTCTGAACCTGAATATAAAAGCACTGTGGAAATGGAGCAAACCATGTTGTATATTTTGTACCAGTGTGATGGCAACATCATTCATGAATGTGTCACATAAGCACATGAGCAATGTGACCCTGAAAGGAGCAAACAAGGATGGGTGTTGTGGCACATAGGAGGTGTCCAAGGAACCAAAAGCTGCAAGACAGAGAAGATAAACATGAAGGACAAATGGGCAGGAAATGCTGCTGAAAGCAGAGGATGACTGGCATCAATAAAGAATAAAAGATACAGGCAGCAGATGGCATTTCTTTTGATAGTATCAAACACCAGATATCAGCAAGGAAACTCAGGGAAGACAATCCCACCTAAGTTTCAACTTCTCCCACCAAGGAGCCGTAAAGCAAACTCAAACTTGGCAAAGAACCACTGAGGACCCCAGCCATTAGTGATAACCATATGACACCATGGTGGTGTGTCCTCACAGCTAATTTAAAATTCAACTGCCAAAGACAAAAAATTTTATTCAGCTCACGATGATAACTAATAACATATAGAGTGTCAAGTAGCAAGAAAAATGTTGGTGAAAGATTAATTTAATAAAATTTTACAGTTTAAAATACAGTTTTGCCAGTCTTCAAAACATTCCCATGACAGATATTTCAAATTCTCTAGTACATATGTATACATATATCCAGATAGAACACATGCAAATGAATGTCTTCCTTATAGGAACAATTTCATTTTTAACTCTTTTTGGTTATTTGATTTTACTTTTGTGGATTTGGGGGTTTTTTTTCCCCTCACATGAGATACATATCTTTGATAAAAGCTGTCAGAGATAATATTTGTTGCTCATTTCAGATGAAATATAGCAATATGAAGGCTAAGTGAGATCTGATAGAGCAATAAAGTTTGTTTATACCTCAAAGTGGAATCATCTTTCAGTCACCCTCTTGATTGACAAGAGTGTTTTTGGTTTTGTACTCTGATGCTTGAATCTTGCCCTCAGTCATAGCTACAAAATTCATGTACTTTAATTGACTTTGGTAGAACTACACTCATTTATCTCATCTAAAATACTGGCTTATTTTTTCTGATAAGAACAATAGGCTATTCCGTTAGACTTCTAAACACTCTTTATCAGTCTCTACTATAGAAATCATTTCAGATATAGACTCTCAAGCATAAGTAGAATATTGAAGCTTCAACAAGTCTCAGAAAAACAGGTTTATTAGCTAAAATATCATATAAATGTAGAAATGACATTCCAGTTCATTGTATAGTAATGCAGATAATAGAATAAAACTGCTGAAGAAAACAGTAAGACTAGATTTAATGAGATGTGTAAGAGCAGAAAGGGAGGAAATAGATCATAAAGACTTTTTAAAACAAACAAATATTTTGCAAAATGTGTATTTGATACTTTTGTATGGACTTGCTGAAAGGACACTGGCTTTATTAAATAGTTGTTATTTATAGTATGTATGCCTACAAATAAACAAATATGATTAAGAGAAAGTTAATGTGCCCTTAAATGATAAAGAGAGGAGCCCAATAGTTAAGAACTCTGAGCATATTTTCTCCCCCTTTCCAAGCTATTTAAGTGCCTGTCCATCTACTCTCTTCACAGAGGAATGGCTCTTTATAATTAGGTGAGATATTTCAGGCCTGTTTCTGTCTGTTTCTGCGGGTTTCACAAGAGGCCCGAGTGTGCCACACACAGAATCAGCAGCTGTATCTCCACTGCAAGATTTATAGAGAATGAGAACATACTACATGTGCCATGTCTTCCTTCTGATTAAATATGATGTGACAGGACAAAACTTTTCCTATCTTCTCTTGTCAGTTCTGGTTTGGGATACTGCTGGAAATGAGAAAGTACAGACCTGGATAAAAATGAGGTAATAGCCAAGAATATTCAAAAAACTTGTTCGAAAAGTGTAGTTCGAATTAGGTTTGAATTTCTGGAATGAGAAACAGACTTGTATTCTGTTCTATGTGTAATTGGTGATGAACCCTGAGAAGCAAAGTGATGAGAGCACTACAAATACTACAAAACAGTCACATTATTACTATACTTTAATGAAAAAAAGGATGGGATGGATCTAGGGTTTTTTTTGGTGTAAACTCACTGTGAAAAATTGCTTGTATTTGACACTTGTATAAGGTGATTAATGCATTCCAGACAGCCATTTTATGGAAAAAATATTTATTATTGAAAACACAGGATGTTCCTCCTACATAGTAAATAAAAAATTACAGCATTTATATTGGAAACAATTACAAACAATAATTTAAAAAATATCAAAGGCGAGCACTTTTGTCAAGGACCAGCTATGAAAGAACAGACAAACACCTCTCATCAATGGAGTCCTGAATCACCTTACTTCACTTTTGTTATGCAACAGATAGTCTCTGAATTTTGGGACATTTTATTTACTGTAACAGATAACCTCAAATTTAATAGGGGTATCTATTATCTTTAGAAATGCAACATTCATATGTACAAACCACATACAAACCTCTTGCATTATGTTCATAATTTCATTTCTCATTGTTGGTTTTGAAAATCCTCCCTGGATCATCTGCTTTTGATCATTTTGCTTGATGTCCCATGAGAAAGTCAACTACACAAGTCTTCTGCTCCCCTTCCTGAACCCACTTCCTTCTGCCACAGGGGCTTACTTTGAGCTGTGAACCAGTCGTGTTTGAAGCCCTATGAAAATAAATTGATCTGCTCGACTTCACTCTTTACAAACAAATTTCCTAAAAAACTTGTTGAAATAAGAGTCATCTATTAAGTAAAAATGAGAAAGAATAACTGGATATATCTCTTTATAGAGCTCTGCAAGTCATCTGGTTCATCTTGTATCTGATTTGTACTGTTTATTTTGACTGCTTATGACAAGAACACATTTTGCTTTTTATACTGTATAAGACCAAGCACTTTACAAAAACAAATTCAAAGATTACTCCAAAGTCCATGTTTTGGAAGAAGCAATGGAATGCTGCCAATAAATATACAACCAATCATAGGATTGTATTCCAATTATTAGTATTGGTTGAGACAGAAGATAAAACAGGAAAACAATTCGAAAAATATTCTTATCGTGGCTTGTCAAAATTAGTTTTTACTCATAACTTAAAAGATCCTTGCACTTCTGGATATGGTAACAAGGAGTCAAGAATCTCTTTCAATTTCTTCAGAGGCATGAAAGTGAAATCATCCTATAAAGAAATAACTTACTTTACTAGGTTCATTTAATTTTGTTTTTGGTTTGTTGTTTTGTTTTTGGTTTTTTTTCCCCGAAATTTGATGAAATTTCAGCATCTCCAAGATTTCCTTTGATCTTTTATAAAAGAAATTATCTCTAAAACATATTGCAAAAGCTATGTAACAATAATTTCAGGATTTTTTCCTTGAAATTTGAGTTTTTAATATGAGCAAAAATTGCAAATCAAAATATCAGCAACAGATTGATTAACCTGAACATATATGTTCTAGAGTATGAGATATCTGAAATCTAAAATTACCCATCTAGAAATCAATGGAGGATTAAACTAAATGAACAATCCATCATCACTCAGTTCCTGTATGGAACTGGCAGAATAAATGAATCATCATAGCTGCATCTTCTTTTGTGTAACCTGAGTTCAGTCGATAGACTGACAAAAATTATTCTATTAGGTCTCTACAAAAGCCTGTGGAGTACCTCCTTAAAAAAAAAAAAAAAAAAAAAAAAAAAGAGGAGATGGTAAAATTAGATGAAAGTAAGAAAAAGAAATCCTGTCACAGTGGTCTTGGAAACAAGAACACAGAATTCAGACAACTAATAAAAAGATTTTTGAAATTATTCTATCATAAGTGTATATTCATCAACATATAATAAAAGACTCAAACTTTTTCCTATTTATTTGATGGAAAATAAGGTAATTGTACCTGTAGAGTCTGTCTATCTACTTTTTTAAATTATTATATGGGGTAAAGATTTTGAAACTTATGTATTTTCATAACATCTTCTCTAATCTATGGCATGTCTTATTTTAGCTTGTGTCTTTTTGACGGTATTTTTGATGATGCAATGTGTGCTGAGTAGAATTTCAATGAATCCTCTTTATCCGAGCCTCTTCCATTTCAATTACTATTTTTCAATACCTGATGCCTAGTTTTGAATCTTGATTTATTCAATAAATTCTCAAAGAGTTTATAAACAGAAACACAATGTGACAGCTGATTTTTCTTGGTATCTCTATTTAATGGCTTTTTAGCTGAACTATCTTTAAGTCTTTTTAGTATATGATAAGAGGTAACTCTCCACTGCTGTAAAGTATCTCTCCCACATTAAAATAAAGCAAATGAGAAGATAGAACTTGCCTGGTTGTTTTCTAATCCCATATTTTATGACATGTTGAGGTCAGTGCATGCTGGGACACCTCTGAACTGAGCAAGTGCCAGAACAGGGCAGCAGATATAGAACACCTTGCAAGAGACATTTCTGATACAGCGTTGGTGAGGGAAGGCCATTGGGAATGGGGAAGAGCAGATCCTGGCTCATGAGACAAAAGAGCAACATAAAGTAAAAGCTGCAGAACCTGGTAAGAGCAAAAATAGAGAACTAAATAACAAGAAAGCAGATCACAAACTTCTTGGATAACAACCCTAAGTTTCAAATCTGCGACCGAATTTAATTTTTTTAATGTGTATCTTGGTGCAAACTTTGATGCTTCATGTTTTATTGATGCTGTTTCCTATTTTCTCTTTTCACATGAGAAAATAGGGAAGACGCCTTTAAGATATGTTATAAAGGGAAACTCACACAGTATTTGTCACCATTTCAGAAGAAAAGAATCAAAGGCCAGGAAAAAACACAAAAGTTCTGACTTTTATTTTTTAATGTGTGATGTTTCAATTTAATTCAGTTTTACTTTTCCTATTTTTTCTTGTTTTATGTGCATCCCAAAGGGCAAAATGTGTCTCTATTGCATTTTGTTAGGAAACTTCCTTGAGGGAAGGTTCAATATTTTCTCATTCACAAGAAAATTACAAAACACAGTATAAAAAACAGTTGGATGTTTAAGAAAAGAAGCACAAAATGGCCGAAAAGTATTGAAAAACCAAATCAGGAAAACAATACTTCTGTTTGTTTTGCAAATAAATAACTCCATTTTACTCATAGAAAACACCGTATCAGAATCATTGAATCCTTAAGTCTGGAAAAGATCTTGAATTCAGCTGCTAAATCAGCCGCTCCATGTCCACCAATAAACCGTGTCCCCAAGACTTATGTCTGTGCCAGTGGCAGCAGAATTTGTCTTCTTTTCCCACGAAGATCACCTGAGCTATGACGTCTGCTCTCTATAAACTACCCCGGGGTTAACAGAGATGTCACAGACAAACACTTCTTTGATACCCAGGCTGGCCACGAGTGATGTGGCTTCTCCCCAGTAAAGGAGCTATATCTGTTGCCAACTAGAAGGAAGATACAGACAGAAACTTCTTTAGGCAGTATTTCTAACTAAAATGCCTACCAGCTTGATTCTGCTTTCAGAACCTTTGACCGCATCTCAGTTCCACCCAGAAGTTAGTGAGGAACTTATGGAAGATCCTTCTGGTGCTTTCTTTCCCCAGAACATGTGCTCTGGGCTTTACTTTGACTAAGTCTGATCCTATAGTAAAATTTTTTATGTTAATTCTACAACACTGTCCCTTTGGTGGGCTTTGGCATGTATATTTTAAAATAAGATTGATCTGAGGTAATATTTTTATTGCTGACAGACGTACAGAACTCACCAAGGTACAGAACCAAGGCCAGGTTAAATGGTTGCTCTGAGGAACCTGGTCTAGGGGAAAGTGTCCCTGCCCATGTCAGGGAGCTTGGAAATGGATGTTCTTTTGGGTCCATTCTAACCCAAACCATTCCATGATTCTATAAATGTAATCACTCAAGGTTTAGTGTGGCAAGATCCAAACTCTTCACCCTCTCAAAGGATCCCTCTCGTTATAATTTATGGAAAGGATATCAAGAGAGTCTGAGTGTTCATAACCCCCACTAAGTGTTAACATTTCTGGACCATCCCTTTCTCCATCTTCTCAACCAAAATGTTGTAGTCTGTAATTAAGTACATTCTCGCCTGGTCTAATTTTGGCTAGGATAGAGTTCATTTTCTTCATGGCAGCTAACAACCTCTTAAGATAGGATCCCTCTTTTGGAAACAGCAGAGCTCCATGTTTCTGTCAGGTCTGGAGAGGTTCTCCTGCCTGTGATGTTGCAAAACAGGCAGGTTTGGAGACCAGGTTTGCATTTTATGGTATGCACCAGTTTGAAGCCTGCATTCCTCCTTCACAAACAGAAAATATCCCTTGAGCATGCTCTGCTTTTTCTACCATCCATTATTAATATAAAGCAGGATATCCTAATTTCTCTGGAGAGAAGCAGGAAAGAAGGACCCTGGAGAACAGCCAGAACTGTCCTGTCTGTCAACGTATGCCAGACACTGATTTGAAATCACTTGGAGACATCAAAAGCCCCATGGACAGGTGAGGGAGGGGATTCTGCCCCTCTGCCCCGCTCTGCTGAGACCCCACCTGCAGTGCTGCACCCAGCTCTGGGGTCCCAGCACAGCAAGGACAGGGACCTGTTGGAGCCAGCCCAGAGGAGGCCACCAAGGTGATCAGAGGGATGGAGCAGCTCTGCCATGAGGAAAGGCTGAGAGAATTGGGATTGTTCAGCCTGGAAAAGAGAAGTCTCTGCGGTGACCTAATTGCAGCCTTCCAGTACCTGAAGGGAGCCCACAGGAAAGATGGAGAGAGACTATTTACAAGGGCCTGGAGTGACAGGACAAGGTGGAATGGCTTCAAACTGTAAGAGAGTAGGTTTAGGTTATATATCAGGGAAAAATTCTTGACTGTGGGGGTGGTATGGCACCAGAAGTGGTAGTGCAGAGAAGCTGTGGCTGCCCCACCCCTGGATAGGCCTCTGAGCAACCTGGTCTAGTGGAAGGTGTCCCTGTCCATGGCTGGGGGATTGGAATGAGATGATGTTTAAGATCCCTTCCAGCCCTGGCATTTCTACGATTCCACAACTTCATGATTTTCAATAAACTGCTGATAATACCCATAATGCACGTCTGTTTCCCAGCTGATTTTTTCACTATGTAGTCCAAGCTCACCAAAGAGGTGATCTCTGCAATCAACAGGTGACAGATCTGGGAAACACGTTGGGATCAAAATCCTGAACTGGGAGCAATTAGAGTCTGGAAACTAGGCTGAATTAATCCTTCTGTGCAATTGTTTAAAGCAGATATATCTTATGATGCATTGAAGCAAGTTAATCCAACAAAATAATGGGGAACATTAAAAGCAGAGTGAGAAAAGGGAAAGTGTATGGAAGGTTCAAAGCAAAGATGCATCCGAGGAAATTGAAGATGTATTTCTAATTATCTATTTACTGTTACTATTTTTTTTTTTTACAAAAACCAAAACTTCTTTCTACCTGGAATCTGTGTCTCTATACTGATATACACTGTCGTCAGGTGAATTAAAGGTTTCATTTTGCATGTCTTACTCGTGGGAAAACAAACTCATTTTGGAAGGAAACAGTAGATGCTGACTTTTAAAAATAATCTAAGTTATAATCTCTAAAAAATATTCAACAGTTGGTGTGAGATTTATTATTTGAAAATGAGTGCTGAAAACTTTTAATATAAAATTTGATTTTACTCCAAAAAGAATAAACTTCTTTAAAGTATACCTTTTGCTATCAATGAGCTAGACTATAACATTTTGATTATATATGGTATATATTAGTACAACACCACACTGTTACAATTGAGGTATTAATAATAGGAAAAAACTCCAGAGAAGGAAAAGGAAAAAGACATTAAGTTATCATTAATTGCTAATGTAAGGCTGTAAGAAGAAAGAGACATATTTGATAAGAGAAAAAAAGAAAAAAATAACATTCATTGAATACTAGAATGTTCAAGATCAGATAAGAATTATTACAATTATTTGTTCTGAAGTTTCTCAGTCCCTTCATCTTTCCTAATGAAGATAAGTGTGTGTAGAAAGTAAAAGGCAACGGTGGCAGGGTGAACTCTAGGGATTGAATTCAGCTGAATTTGCAAAGCTAATCAGAGATGAAAGAAAAACTAAAAACTTTAATGGTTTCTTTCCAACAGATTTCCACAGGCTGGATTATGTCTACAGGTAGAAGATGAGGGCAGGGAGAGAGAAACAAAGTTCTTACTGACCTTTTGAAATAGAGAAACAGGATGATGAGCCAAGGAAAGTGGTTTTATCAAGTACAGAAATTAATTGCCACAGAACTGGCAATTCAGTAGTATCTATGTCATATCTAAGGGCTGTCTTTCTGAAGATCATCACAGTTATTTCTCCTCTTGGCCCAACGTCCTCAAGCACCCATCTGTAGTGCTGAACTTTTTTCTAAGGTCCACCTGTTCCTTCTGGCCCATCCTATTCAGACAGTCCTGACTTCAGAAATGGATGCTCACTTGGCTCAGAAATTAGCAAGAACTCCATAGGCAAACATCAAAGATTCATCCATTTACTCAGTTTTCAAAGGCTCATTTCATCCCTTTAAAACTCCCCCCAGGAAAGTCTTTACAACCGGAATGGGTTCCACAATTTTTGCAGTCACCAATTATCAAACACAGGCTTATTCTTGCTAAGAAAAGTAGTATTATAACCCCATCAATCAGCATATCTGGCCAGGATTTCGAGATGTACATAATAGTTTAGTTTAGAATGGTACTTTAGTGTTCCTAAAAATTCTCATCAGAAAACAGCTTTAAAAATGAGAAAGAATTAATTCCAAAGAATTGGAATTAAATTAGTATATATAATAGTAATTACTGAGATTCATCCAGAGAGCAATAATTCCTATTTTTGCAGAAAGACGATTAAAATTGAAGTATAAATTTGAATCATAGCGTTGGCGCAGACACTATAGATGAAACCAAAACAAAAACAGATTAAAGAATGACTTTTTTTATTGAGTGGAAGGGTTTTTTTATGGATGTTGTTGTCTCTTTTGATTTCTAAGCATTAGAGTTATGGAGAAAACCCTTACTTTATTTTAGATTGTAATTTCCAACATGATGTTATATTTCCCGTAGTTTGGAAAATGTGGGTTTTTTCTGATTTTTATATTCATTCCTGTGAATGAAGAATACCTTTTTTCCTGCTTCTGGATTTTACAAAGAGAAGAACTTGGGGAATTTTATCCTCTCCTTTTGTTTTCATTGCAATTCAATTAAAAATCTTCCTGTGCTCTTCTGTTAGACTCTTATACAAAGTGATTTCAGATTCACCCACTGTTTTTACCAATATTTATGTCTGTTTTATAAAGTAGACTTTTTATTCTTTAGAAGCTAAGACATGATGCTCTAGAACTTTTCCTGTTGTTAATGTCATATGTGTATATTTATATATACATACATATGCATATACATATGCATATACATATACATATACATACTTTTTTTTTTTTTTTTTGTGGCTATGACATTTTAAAAACATTCCTGAAGGGCAAATGAACAATGCATCCTGTTATATTATTTTCCATCTTCTATGTTATTTTTTAGATTACATCTCACTTTGATCCAAATAAAAGGCAATATGGAGTGGACACATCTGAAAAATTTAAAAATTCAGATTTTTGTGCCCCTGGCATCATAGCGCATCATTCAGAAATGGAAAACATATACTTACAAATGGTGACCACAACAGGACTTTTAAGCTTACCATAGAAAAAAAGTTTAAAATACCAGCAGCTAATTGGAATTAATTTCAGACATTGATTATCTTCCAATAAATTAAAAAAAAAATCTTACATCAATTCCTGTGCTTGACAAAAATGAATAAATAAAAATAAATTACTGCACTGAGCTAAAAGTGCAACCATTTTAGGGGAGCATATTTACTATCTGCTAAAATGGAGAGCTATGTGTTTTTCAAATCAGCTGGAACAGCTTAGCTATATTTCTTAAGGCTGCTGTAGATTTTGTGCTGGAAACCTTATATCTTGATAAATGGTTTGTTTATCTACTTGCATATTTGGCATCATACACAGTCATTACCTAAATAGATGGTGATACTAAATCCTCTCTCCTGACTTCAATCAAACATTGCACTTCACCATAACAGACTGAATAATCTTTTGCTACCTTGCCGTAATAAATATAGGAAATCTGATGAGATTTGCTTAAGTGAAAAAAAAAAAAGAAATACACCTTTTCTGAGCATCTCAGTAGTTTTTGCTCCAACAGTTACAGAGCTTGGAAGAACATACTCTGTGTGGTGAAACCACTTGTGCAGATACTAAGAGCACATATCTGCCTGATGGTGACCAACTTCTGTTTCTCCCAAAGAAAAACCCACCCAATGAAAACATTTCAGGAGAAATTAAGTGTTGTGAAGCTGTAATGAGTTCCCTGACATCTGAGGAGTTTGCCATGATGCAGGTGATCTTTTTATAGTTCTTCCATTGGTGGTTATAGAGCTATTAGATAATAAAAAACTCCACATGTTGTGCAATTCAGACTTGAAAACCCAAAACTTAACTGCACCAGACACCAAAACTGCTTAGCTACTGCACTGAGGGTTAACTTAGATTTCCTATAAATCTAGCTTCTGAAATAATAAAACTCTTCTATTTGGCTCTTACTGCAAGTGTTTAAACACTGCCAAGGTCTCTTGTCATAGTATTCATGACTGATTTATTCCCTTTCTATAAATCAGCCAAGAGAAAAGTTTTATGTTCTAACAGGATAAGGAAAACCCCACAATAATTTTCTGTTCTTCCACTCCACTCCACTCCACTCCACACGAATACATTTGGAAAACATAAGTGAAAAAGAAAAGACAGAAGGAAAATCAATAAAAAAGAGGAGTGAATAATGTGTGAAAGTCTCACAATTACATTTCTAGACTGTGAGCCCTTGGTACAGGAGGTGTTATTTGCTCTGGGTTTATTTACACCTAATACAATAGTTCATGATTAGAGCACAAAACCCCTACTATCACCAAAGAGCAAAACAACCCATTAACAAGTGTTCAGGAAGAGCAACAGATAGGAATGAATGTCAGAAGAGACCATTAAATCAAGTAGTAAATTCATTCGAGCCATCAGTCATTGATATGAAATCTTATACAAATACTAGGAACATACTCAGTATAAAGTAATTTTTTCATAATTTACTAGAGAAAGACAGCTATTCAAGCAAAAAGCATGTGGATAAAAGCAAGAATTCATTTTGTTTAGTGGCAAAAAGTGAAACCAAAAATCCCTGTCAAGTCCTAACTGTTGCTCAAATATGTACATAATTTATGTGATTGGAACATATATTTTAGTGGTATTTAATATAAACTACTGCTGGTAAAATAAAATAAACATGGTTTTTTTCATCCTATAAAAGAATGTTTTTTTCTAGACTTAAAATAATTTTATTTTTACTTTAGAGATTTTTGTATCTATTACCTCCTGCAACTCTTATATTGCTAACAATAATCTCTAAATCTTCTTGCATTTATACTAAATCACATCATTTTTGAAAAGTTGATTTTATGTATCTCTTTAGACAATTAAGATTGCTAAAAGATTGGGGCTTGGCATTTCGTTTTTTGTTGTGGGTTTTTTGGTGGTTTTGGTTTATTTTCATTTTTCCTGTAGGACAAACTTATTTATATGTCCCAACAGGAACTTGGCCCATTTGGGGAGAGCGTGGAATAACTTATGTGTGTGCACTGTATGTCTTTGTTTTTATTAGAACTTAGTCTATCACTCCTTTCATTTGTTATTCCTACCAAAATGAAGAAATATAGCTGCACATCCCATTTTTCCCCACAATGACCTTCCATTTGCCTAGAAAAATTTTAGTTTTAATTCTGTCCTCTGATGGGTTTATGCCTTATTCTGTCCTGCTATTATCTGGAAATATAAATATTAATATTTAAAATGGATACATAAAATTGCAATCATAATTAGGCTAGAACACAGAATAAAATCACACAGTATTTCACTGCAAACAATGGAGAATAAACTACACTCCAGAACCACAATGCTAATCAGGCAAACAGTTGTTGAATACTCCACATAAAAACAAAAATCCCATTTCCTTATTTCCATTTTATTTCATTTGAAGTTGTTTTCTAAAATCACTGCAAATTCATAGTTATCCTTTTAATAATGGATCTTTCATGAATAAATAAATATTTCAAGGATTAATAACTATGTTTACAATGACAACTCAGTCTACTGAATGAAACATTAGTTGTCACTTATTCATCCATCATCAACATCAAAATTTGTTATTTGTTCCTTGCCTCTTCTGCTAGTGTAAAAAAATATTTGTAGTCATCTGGCTGCTTTAATGACAAATTCCTCTGAAAATTGCTGTTTATAATCAAATGTATCTCATTTATGCTTGAAACGTTGGCTATGAAAATATAGAAATTTACAGAGTTCATTGTTATGATAATAGAGACCAAAAGTAAAATTCAAGCTTTGCACTTACAGCAAGTATTTTAAATATGTTTTGTTCCAATAAAATGATCAAAATTGCCTTCCACCTCTTTTCTCAGAAAAGATTACTTCAGATCTGAAATCAAATAAATATTTTATTATATTGAAGTAGATTACATTAAACCACCACTGCTACATATTAGGAAATAAATACAGAATCATGTTCCCCAAGATGAAAAATTCTGTAAAAATACATTAAAGTATTGTGCAAATAAGTATGCGTAAAAAGAAATTATAATGGTGAAACATTGTAGATATATGAATAATGATTGAAACATTAGACAATTAGACTTTTTAGGTAAGTTAATTCGTCTTTTCAGGTAAGTTAACTGTTTAATATCAGTCAGAAACACTTTAAGAACTCAGATTACAGAGAAATCAAAATCACAGCACTCTAGTTCTAGATACAAAGGAGGAGATCTAAAGAAATTTTAGCGGAAAAATAGGCCATTTTAGTTGACAATGCTCTGAAAGCCTTTTCCCTAATGAGAGGCGAAAGAATGAGAGATGGGAAAAAAATGTTTCTATTGCTGATATTTAGCCCACAAGTAAAGATTTCCAAATGATTTGCATGTTCTTGACAATTTGTTCTTCTGAGTTTATTTTCTCGGGCTAGCAGATTCAATCACTTAAGAATTTCAGGGAAAGCTGCTTCAATTTTAGTTTCAGAATAATGTAGTATTCCAATCTTAAGATACATTTATTTTGAAAATGTTTCTAAAATGTATTTGTTATGATTATTCTTTCTCTTCAGTGACCGAGTAGTTTTACTAAGAAATGACAGTGCAATAGTGAACAGACTTCAGAGACTGAGTAAAACAGTTTAAGATTCTCTACGTGTCACCAAACAAAGTCTGGTTGCAAATACATGAGGTAGCCACTTCATTGGCTCTTATTTTGTATATGCTGAATAATTCAGCCAACATTTAATCACATGAGAAGGGAGAATAAAATAAACTATAAAAATGTAATGTATTCCAGCTCCAACATTCAATCTTCCTCAGTTTCCATGATTTTGACTAGAGGAGGATCTGATAAATTCCATCTGAATGCTTTGATTGGATTTTTTATAATATTTGTGCCTGAGTATAGAACTCGAGAACGAATTCCAAACCCCTCTCCAATTATGCTAATTTTTGGAACAAGTTAGAAGAGCTTGATTCCCTCTTACAATTAAAAAGTTGACAGCATGTGAAATGAAGACTTTGTTCCTGCAGAATATGGTGCGGGAAATGTGTTTTAAATTAATATTGTGAAACCAAATAAAAATCTGCATTGTGAACTAGAAATACATTTTTCTTCATTTTTTTTTCTTCATTCCCTATTTTTATAACCTATTGCCAGCACTCCATCCTTGAGGTCCTTTCCAACGTGGTAGTCTATGATTACAAGATTCCATTATTATTTTTGTATTACTTAATTGCTCTACACCATTTTAGAGAGTAGGCAGATAAAACAGTAATTTCCTATGCTAATTGAAGTTCAATTTACTTTGAACCACCTATAGTAGGCTGTTATATTTCTACTTTCAACATTACTATAACTCTCTCACAAATTAACAATTTTGAAAAAAACAAAATGATAACTTAGAATGTTTTTAGGTGACTTACACTTTCTTACATGAACAACAACTTCTTATGGAAAACAGTCCCAACTGGCAGAAAAACACAATTTGTTTTGCTAAAGGAACTGAGAGCAATTTGAATGTATGTGCCTTGGTAAATACCATGAAGAAGCATAATTACATCTGGTCTTGAATACTTTCATAATGGCAATACAAATCCTGTCACATTAACTAAGTCCTAAATTTTGATGACTCCCTAAAGTGAAGATTAAAAATGTCATATTCTTAATATAATATGAAGCATTGCAGATTTGCATTGCTACAGGGTTTTGAAATAACCTGAGAAAAATTAATCAGAAAATTGGCTCATCCCTCCTATCAACATAAGAATATAAATCACAGAATACTTTGTCAAATTCTTTAATGCACTTAGTGCACATATTTATTTAGAAGAAGTTCCCTTGATTCCTAACATATGGAGCTGCAATACTGAAGCTTCACAGTTTAATGCTAACTGAAGAATACCATGCTAACCTAATATCCCTCATCTGCAGATATTCTCAGTGTATTTTTGAGATCATGGATGAATTAACTTTAGAAGTCAGATATCAGTAGAGAATAATTCTTTAGATACATAAATTTTTGAAATATTTGTTTAAAAGCTGCATGCTAATACCTGCTGTGCTGAGCTCCAAGGCCTTACAAAACAAAATATCTGCACATTAATTAAATTATCTGTTAAAAATGCATCTCTTGGAATATCAGAGGAAAACAGAATGCTATAAGGAAGTCATAGTTTAAATCAAAAAAATTGAACCTGAAATGGTGCCAAGAGTAAATTAAAATCTTTGATGACCAAATATTTAAATAACTTTATCTAATTTGGAAAACAAATCCCAGGTTCAATTCAGGTATTTCAGTTATCTCTATCATCTTAGATGAATTTGAGCTTCCAAAACACTGCAAAAAATTTGTGAATAACATTTTTTCAAAACACATAAATTGATCAGATAGCAATCAGTTTAAGGACTTACAGTAATGTTCTCTACCTCTTGTGTGCCCAAATAAGTATACAACAACTTCTTACTAAATAATTTACTAACTGAAATTCTCTCCATTGGTATCAAATTAGTGATTGATTTGTTTAAATAATGATGGGCGTGTTCAGGTGAATTTGTGCCTATTTAGCTATGATTTGACTTTCCAGACTCTCCAATTTAGAGCACAATGGAAACACCACAAGAACCTTTGTCTTACACAAGGTCTGGTATCTCCTTCCTTAGGATGAGTGTGGGTGCAATATTTTAAGACAAATTGCATGACAAACATTGAGCTGATTGATTTTGGTTTAAATGGCAATACTGTGCCTGAGTGATCCCTTCTCACATCATTGATTTGACTTCAGTCAGAACTTTCAAAACTATGATTTTCACATTTTTTTCAGCAATATGTCAAAACTAAAATCATAGCCAAAAAGGGGTGAGACAGCAGAGACTGTAGTGATTTTGAGGTCTCAGTTAAATATGAATAGTCAAAATTGCCTGTTTCAGATGTTTTGAAGACCAGTATGTATTTGCTTGAGAAGTCCAAGCAGAAAATTATTCTTTAAAAGCTCCCTGGCCATACATGATCACACAGGTATTTTGATAAACACGTGCAGATTATACACATTTCTGTCAGAACTTGTACATCTTAGTATTGCACACACTGCGAAGTTTACAATATGTGCAGCATCCATAAAGTATGAAAGATACATGTCATTCTTATACATATGTCTGAAAATACCCATAAAAAAGTACATCTAAAACTTGTTTCTGGTTGCTTCAGAGCAAGCAACAACATTTTGCTGCAGTATATTCTTCCTATGCCTGCTTGTCTCTTGGTTGTCTGTAAAACGAACTGCAGTGAACTTTAAAATGAAAAATATTGGATTTTACTTGCTGTCCTTTCTATTTTTTCTTGTTCCTTTATGGCCTTAGTATGTTCCTGTGCCTAAATGAAAATGGATCTTTTTTTGAAGGTTTTGTTGACTTTATTGTGGGCTTGACAGGTGCAGAAGTCAACCCAGACAGCTCAGATCTGGGATATGCTCGTTCTATTTTACTTTCAGTATTATGAAAGTCCCAGTGTTTCCTTTAAATTTTCCAACACTAAATTTATAGGTATATGAAATTCTCTTGCTGGAAAAAAACATACCAACAAAAACCAACCGATCAGCCAACCAATCAACCAAATGAAGAAAAATGTATTTCAGCCTCACATTCCATTTTTATTGCAACCATGAAATTAAAAGGTTATTTTTTTCAGACATAAACGTGGCATTTAACTGAGAAAATCTATCATCTTATGTTTGTTCTGGGAAGATGCTTTTTAAATTGTAAATGAATGGGCTGGACCTATAGTCCTACGAACACTATCATCATCACCATCAATCACTACTATTCTTATAAACTGTTCTGAGATTTCTATTTTTGCTTTCAGTTTTTAATGATTTCATCATTTTCAAGTGGAAGATAAAATTAAATTAAATAGTTTTTAATATTAAAAAAAAGAAAAAACTCAAATCCTTTGTTATGAGAAAAATTTCATATTTCAAATCCTCAGAGGAAATATTACATCAAGCTAGCAATTACATTTAGAAACTTAGTTAAAGTTTTGCTAGAAAGCTCATGAAATATCTGATACATGAAACAGTGAGAATGCTTCCACTGTAAATCAGTCTTTTGTTCTGACAAAATATATGAGAGCCTGTAAGTCTGTAGAAGACCTTAATAACTTCTCAGTCTTCCACATGAAGCTCGTTGATGTTACTTTATTGATACTTGTCCTGTTTGAGCACATCTTTGCTCACTGCACACAGTGTCACCACCAGTTACTATATCCAACATCCAGCTGGGAGTCAAAAGCTACTTTTTTCCTTTAAAATTTGTGAGAGCTTTTCTTCCTCTAACTCTTTTGTCAAATATTATTCCTAGTGATTTTGTATTCACATCCTTCCTCTGTGGATTCACCACAGAGGTTCTAAGTTAACTTTCCATCCGTATAGTTATGAATCCATTCCATTTTATCAGCATTCCTCTTTAGTTGCATGCTTCTTGCTTTTTGTTTTCACACCCAAATCCCTTTCAGTGCTACCTCTCCCATGCATCTGCCCATGTCTCATCACATTGTCATCCAGCACTGCACTCCACCCCACCTAGATTTTAATGACTATTTCTTACTTATTTAGACATCTCAGTACTTTCTTGCCTATTTTTACATAATTATCTAGGCTCTTCAACAAATCCAAATTTCAGCTATCTTCTTTTTTTCAGCAGTTGTCCACAGATAGAGGAGGGAGGAGCTAGAACATCTGTCACGTTTCTCTGTGAGACAACATTTTATTTACAGGTGGTTTTATGTTTGTTCTTTGCATATCAAATCCAACACTGAGGAAATGGATGGGTACGACAGCTTCAGAACTATCTCTGCCCACAATATTCAGGGGCTCCAACTCAGTGATCCTAGAAGTTCATTGGTTGCTTATGTAATTTTGTAAAAGCAATAACTACTCTTACATTGTCTGTGTTGGTTTGTTTGTTTGTTTGTTTGTTTTTGAGTAGTAGGAGAGTTTAAACCCAGAAATAAGTAAAAAAAAATTATCCTTTTTTTTCTTGTACACTGTACATTTTTCAGTCTTTCTTTGAACATTGAAGGGTTAAGTAATACATATGCATTGCTTATTTTCTTGCAATATATTCCATAAGAATTTGCTTTATGTAATACAGGCAATTTGGTACATAACGTTGTTGAGATTTTAATCCACAACACCCTCTGCTTATTATAGAGAAGCTTTAGCAAGAAAGACATTAAGAATATAAGTGGATAAATGGAATTACAAGAAAAAAAGTGGGTCCAACTGTTTATATGGATTGTGTCTGAAATAATGCTATTTATTCAACAGAACTGGTGAACGTAGAACAGATGTGTAAATAGAAATTAACTTACTGTTTAAAATTTAAGATGGGTTTTGTCATTTGTTAGCCAGTAAGCAGACAACAATAACAAAATGACTGAAATCAGTCATTCAAATCAGAATGCTGTGATTTTTACATCAGTTTGGTATTTCACAGCTGGCATAACTTATAAGTGGTTTACACCGATGAAATTTACACTAAAAATAGACATAATGTATCAATGACTTAAATTCCTCATACTCAGTTTGAAAAGTTAAAACTGTTATTATTTATTTGCATAGCAATGTTGTTCTCCTGATGTTGAGGTCTATAAATATTCTCCTGCATCATTCTATACTACTTCCTTATCCAATATTTTTTTTCCTATCATAGAGATCTGATGAAAAATCAAGTCTTTTAAATGGGTGACAACACTTTAAATTTGATTTTAAAAGCTAGACTGGTACATTCAGCTACTACTGTCAAAGGAAAGCTGCAGTTCAAGCACAACAGCACTAATGGCTGGTTTCATGTTTAACCATATCCTCAACAGCAACAAAAGGCAGCCTAGCAGAGCTTTTATTGCATTCAAAAATAAATACTAAGAATGTGCATCTTTTTTCTGCTCTTCCTCAG
>VZTI01005527.1:422172-479872 GCA_013397865.1 Struthidea cinerea
AGTGTTCTTCTTTTTTCCTCTCTCCCCAAAAAAAAAAAAAAAAAAAAAAAGAAAGCATACCTTTATTCTGCCTGGGATTTAAAAAAAAAAAGGAAAAAAGAAAACTGTGGATCACTGAGTATGAATTTCAACAAATGGAGACTATTTTGCTAGCTCTATCCATTTCACAACAGCTTAAGGCAATGTGCACTCAGAAAGCGACTTCTTCACCAGCATGAAATGAATGAAAAAGAAGGAAGCAATCTCTGGAGCCAGAATGAAAGCATATCAAAGAATAGCTTACTGAAGATAAGTGGGGGTGAAAACTCAGTTTACTTGGTCAAAAGATTCAAAGAAACAACTCTTAGACCTCCTGAGCTTTCAAACAGAACTGAAGAAGGATCAATAGGAAAGTTTTTAAACAGAAAACAAGTATCCAAAACAGAGAGAAAACTTGAAAGGCCAGGAAATAGCCAAAGCATGAGAATGGAAGTTCAAAGTAGTAGAAAACCAAAGTCAGCTTAATACTTGATCCTGAGAAACACTGAGCATCTGCAACTTTCAGCAGGCCAAGTCTGCAAGTTTGTTTACAGATTGCAAATCTCATGCCTGAGTGCAAATTTTAGCAAGATCTAAATTCTTTAAAAGGCAAAAATCTCTTAAACTCTCCAGTCACCAATAACTTTTTCTGCATGACATGTCAACGTGATTTTTATATTCTTTGCTATCTTATCCAGATGAAATAAAACAAGAAGCAAATCACCTCCTCCCCCCAAAAAACCCAACCGTCCATGTTATCTCTGGGAACCCTCTGCAGAAACAGAATTGTTATTAGAGGACGAAAAGTGTAAGACCTTACAGCCTTGGTTCTGCCATTAAACATTCATCAATAGCAAGCCATAATATCCATCTCTGTGCTTTTATCTTACATGAAGGTGTAGAGGTTTTGTTCAAATCTATTACATACTTATTTTCCTTTTGTGAGAGAAGAATTAGAAGAAAGCAAACAGGCAAAAAACTGACAGAATATTAAGAAGTTTATTAACAGACTCAAAAGACAAAGGGAAAAAGCTGCTGTGGTGTAGGACATTTCTTCTATGAAAACTTACAATTCTTTCACACTGCAAGCCATGCACCATCACATGGGGTCATTAAGGATGAATTATGTTGCCCTGAACATGAAGGTTTTTTCTTGCCCCCAGTCTCTTAAAAGCTTTTCTCTCTCTCTGCCTTTAAGTAGCCTGGCATGGTCACTCTTCACAACCTTCACGGACCACACATGAATGTCCATCCCTCCGTGTACTTCAAATGGTTTAAAGAAATGCACAGTTCAATATTACAGTTCTTTACCACGGCATGATAGAAATATTTTAAACTGCCCGCGATAACGCGGCACCACCCTCTCTTCTCCTCCGAAGCCATCTTAGCTCCGTCCCACATGACGTGACTCACTTCCTCTCTCTGGCTCCGAAACTGCCGTGTCACCGTTCAGGCTCCACGGTGGAGAGAGCCTCTCTCTCCCTGCGCTGCTGGCCGCACGGTATCCTCTTCAGTTCAGAGCAAAGTGTACTGGCTGCAGACAGGAGGCTGCGCCGGCTCCCGCTGGCTCAGCGCGGTGAGAAAAGGGTCCCGCTGGTCCCAAAAAGCCGCCCAGACAGGCTCGACCATGTCTGCGGCTCAGGGATAGTTCCCCCCCAACAACCCAGNGGGGGGGAGGGAGTTGGGGCAGGGACCCCAGCCCGGCCGGGCCCAGCAGTGCCCGGAGGCTCCGAGGCCCCCTGCTACCTTCCAGCAGGCGAGCTCGAAAGGAAGGCCAATTCCAGCTTTCCCACACGGTTTAAATATGTAAATTTAGAGAAGCGTTATTGGTCTAAAAGGCTGCCTGTCAATTCAGGGTCAACCTACTACAGAAGTTATGACAGCTCGCAACGTTTTTTGTGTAGCAGCAGCACATACTACTTTTTCCTCATCTTTATTTTTCCTTCCAGTTACATCAAGTATGAACTCTCTCAGTCACGCCACAGGACAAGTTATACTCACTGCTGTGCTACAATATGCTTCTCAAGAAAATTTCTGAGCTCAACCATATTCTTTGTCTGGCAGATCACACTTTTATATTCAGTGAGAGAAATTAAAGAAGCGACATAAAAAGTAAAGCCGAATACTCAACTCCATTGCTAAACACAGTCAGTGTACCTGCCTATATTACTTGAAATAATACCCTTAAAAATAAAGATATCCTTTGGGTTTTAAGTTTAACAAAAAGGAAAGGTCGTAAACTCTTTTTGTTCTGATCACTTTTGCAGTTTGGGAAATGGGAGTACCTGCCTGCTGAAATCAAGGTCCTTTCCTTCATATCAACTTTATATATAAAGGGTTTGCTTCGTGATTTATTAAATATGAATTGACTTTAAAAGCTTGCAAAATTTTTTTGAATCCATGAAAGACAGAAAGAAGCATAAGTGGAGAAAGGAAGTGGTTCTCCACCAAAATTAGATAAGGTCATTTGTTCCATGGGGAAGTATTCAGTGGCATTCTTCAGTATCTCACCCATAAAGCAGCTGAGATGAGACACCACTGGGAACAGGTCTGAGCTATAAAATCTAGAATATTTCTTTTAGTTTTATTTTTATTTTTTATTTTATTACAGTGCTTTGCACAAGATAATATTAAGCAATCCTTTTTGAGACAATTGCCCTGACTGCCTCACACTAGCACCAACCCGATCTACTGGGACCTTTGAGGGGATGATCTGAGGCCAGCAGAGCTTAGGCTCACATCGGTAGTACTGCTGCATGGCAACACAGCAATAGTTACTGTATAAATCTTACTATATACACTCACAAACTAGGATGATCTAACAGGACCAAGGTGAATACTCGTGTTCTTAGTCACGTTTTTATCAAGAAAATATTGTTGATTAGGGAATTACTATTAAATACTGATTTGCCTATCTGGTGAACATCAATTTTGAGCTTTCTTCATATTCGCATGTTAAAAAGGACAGTTGTGCACTTATTGGGCCTTTAGGGATAATAACTATGTGCAAACACAAAAAATGAATAAACTTTTTTTTTCCCTAACATATAATGAAGATGAAAGTCATTATTTTCTTTGTGTTTTCTCAGACCCAGATGTGCCTCAGAGGCTAAAATGGCAAGGTAGATGAGTGTTGAATCAAACTTACTTACACACTTTGTGTTTCTAAAAGAACACCATTAAAGAGTATTCTCAGGTAGAATAAAACTGAATATGACTTACAGCCTTTGGGAAAAATTGATTTAGCTAGTTACTACAGAAGGTTTGATGGCTGGCCTACCAAATGACCTTTGGGATGTAAAATGTTTGATATGGAACACAGCAAGGAAGGGAAGAGAACATGAAAGGTAAAAATCAGCATATAAAGTTGAAGACCTGTTGCTTATCTGAACTGATGGCAGTAGAGGAGACAGAAGAAAAGGAGTGTATAGATGTGTGTCTGAGCTCAGCAGGAGTTAAGTCAGTGTCAGAATTTCTCTTGTACTCTTGCTCAGGAGTTGTGATAGAAAAGAGATCCTCCTGTTACAGATGGTAATACTTAAATGCATTCAGTTTTGTAAAATGCTGATGAAATATGGTGTTGCATTGCAATGTCAGACTTAAAGCCACAATTTCATTCTTTGGTTATTTCATGTTGCAAAGCATGGAGTTACTTAAAAGAATTATTTGTACTATAGAGAAAAGAATGAACATTGTGTGGCTTCTCACTGTCTGTAGAATTGCACTGGGTGAAAAAGTGTACAAGAAAATACCTTAATGGCATTTACACAGAAATATAGACTGTTAATCCAATTTTCCTCATATGTCTAATATGCACATGTGATTCATCAGGCAGTAATTAATTTGCTCAGGGAGGAGCAGTGGCTTTCATATTGTCCCAGCGGGATCCATTCAGAACTTTCTGTCCCTCATAAAGTTTCTCTGTTACGTTTTTCTTGTACTGTGTACAGTGCACAAGCACTGCAGCATGAAGGGATGAGTGAAACACAACAGGACAGGAGTAGAGCAGGACAGAAATACATAAGAATACAACTCTTCCACACTGGCCCTCAATGGGGTCATTACCTTTTAGTCCAAAGCTTGAAGAACTGGGCATAGGGTAACTAGGGCTGACTGCACAGGAGAATTTGCGCAGTCCTACATATTCTGCATGCACACATATGCAGCCAAACACATATCTCTTGTATGCTACTGTGTGTTTCTTCATTAGCCTTCTATAGCGCTTGAATTTGGCAAAATTTGAGTTACAATTTGTCATAATTTAAGCCAATGCTGTTCATTAACTGAGGTTGAATATTTTATGTTGTAAAATTTGACAGCTGCTACTTTCCTGACTGGTGCAACAAATCGGCCCTTCTATAACCAGTGTGCTTTCCTGAAAATATCTGAGGTGATAGCCCATGTTCCACTGGTATAATTATTTTGCACCATTAGTTGAGGACACAGTCGCAAACTGCCACATCAAATACTACAATACAAATCAGTGTTAGCCCAATTAATTTCACAGTGAGTTGTTATATCCCAATTAGTCTCCCGCTCAGTTCCTATGCAAGCATTAATTCTCCCTCCACACTGCTCTACTGACTGCAGATGTGAAGAGCAGGGTGTTTCCCTTTTTTCTATTTATAATTACCTTTTTTCCTCCCAGCCCCTCACACTGCTCACCACATATATAACCTTGACTCACTTGGACCATTCCCATCACTGGAACTTTTTTTGCAGTGCTACAGAAGTGAGAGGGGAGTAAACAAACCTGAAAGACTACCTTGCCTCTAGTCATTTATTCTGAAACGAAAAATACATCCAGACAAGACCAAACTGTGCTGAAGCATACGGTCAAAACAAACTTTTGGATGTCCTGTGCGTGCAACTTGTTATGATGTCTCTGACACTCTGCTTAGGACCTTGGTTGCAAAGGTGAAGGTATATTTATCTTGCACAACATAAAACTTGAATGTTTTCATTAAAAAAGCGGTAGTTTAGAGTGATCATTTTCAAAAGATCTTTATGAAAAGAACCCCCACAATTTATTCTCTTCATTTCTTTTTTAGATCAGTACAGGTACAGGATTGCAGAAAACAAGCTGAAATGCCTGAAAATAACCCAGGCTGCCTATACACATGGGATAGCTTCCCAGTATGTCTTGACAGTCATAAGTCATGACTTGCATGTATCCATTTTCTGATTTCAGGAGCTAAATTACGCTGCACTGTACATACAAATCAAAACATTAGCCATATAGTTTTTACTTTGTCAGGATTTAGCAATTTACCTATTTAACAATGTAGGTGGATAAAAATCTAGCAGCAGGATACAAATACTGAAGAGAAATTTAAAGGATTAAACATAACAAGGCACAAATACGCCACCACAGGAAAGGCAAAGGAGAAAGATGAGGAAAAAAACCCAAATGTGTATTGGTGTTCCTACACTCTGTTCAAAATTGAAAACAGCATCAAATTTTTCATGATCATTTCCCTATTACTTCATTTTCTTCTCTGAACTTAAAGACTATGTCCAGTAAAATCTTTCACAACAGATCACTCTTCCTTCATTTTAAAAATATAAAATTCCATGGCTCAAATATCATCTTTAAATAATTGTAAATCCATATGCTTAGTATCTCTTAACAACCTCTTCTTTTATTGGGAGTTTTTAAAGCAATTTATTTATAAAATAATTATATTTTTATATTTATATTTATATATACTTACATACTTCACATATATGTATATATTTGCTGGTAAATATAAATATTATATTTAAATATATTTATATTCTTATGTACTTACATTTTAAGCAATTTACTTATAAAAAGGCGGGAAAATTTTTAGCAAATATCATAATTTTAACTTCATAGGTTTCAGCCATTCTTTAATCAATATGTCATATGTACTTTCACTTTAATATACCCTGGTGAACTCTTTTCAAAAACACATTCAATGTTCCTAGTGGAGAGTTCAGTGTTTTTTGAGGGCATGGACCACAAAATTGAAGCTGTTTTCTGTCCCCTCACCTGACACTTAGAAAGAAATATTTATGTATTCTCTTCTCCTAACAAAATGTGTAGGGGAAGCAAAGAACTGGAAAGAAGTGTGGATTTCTTATAATCTATATTTTATGATGTTGATAGGAAGAAAACACAGCCCAAATGAGCTGAGTAAGGGTCTGAATTCCAGGCATAGTAGTCCTCTCCTTCCAAATGGAACGGAAAATCTGATTATCCTTGTGAGAGAGAGCCACTGAAGCCATTTTGCCAGGCACATCCTACTGGAAGTGAACAGAGAATGATTTGGCCCTATATATCACATTTTAAGTCTCTTGACTTAAAAAATGAGGATCAGTGATAGCAAATAAAACAATGACCTAATACTCATGTAAATTCCATTAAAAAGTACTTACTCATAAGTATATATTATTGTTATTGTATCAAATGGAGAGCAAAGGGAAACAATTCAAAGGACAATTATTTCAGAGTCAGCCCCCTTAAGCTGGAACTGATAAATCCTCTGTGACCAGTAGAGTTGACAGAATAAGTCTGAGAGTGTGCCCACCCACACCTCCTACTGTTAAATGATTTTAAATACTTTTTCCAAACTTTTTTAGGATTTAGGTATGTTTATTTGCTATCTCCCATTCAAAATCTAAATGATATAAACTCCTTGTTCTACATACAAAGATCATATTTTATAATCTTTTTAAGCTAAGCAATTATTTTTCAGCTTGGTGAGCATTAACATAATATATGAAAAACTATACACTCTATATAGAATCTGATTCAGGAAAATATTCATAAAGGTGTCATAAGGTATACACTAAGTTAAGCCAATAATCAAGGGTTTTATCTATTAGGAGATATTATCAGTCTCTTTTTACTGTATATATCTGAAAATATATACCGGACATTTTCTTCAACCCAGGTTATATATCAGCATAAGATCCATAAATACCTTCTGAGGATTTTGAAGAAATCATGAAATTGCTTTGATTTGCTATGACAATGTCACGCTGATAAGAGGACATTTTTTTTGCAACACATTTGTCACAATGTTTAGTAATTACCAGTAAGAAGTCAATTTTTTCTCATTATAAACTGTTAATTGATAATGATTTATGATTTATTATTTTTGGCTTTAGATACTTTGCAAATGAGGATATTTGTGTGTTGTAAATCAAGGCAAAACAGCCATAATTAGAACTGCCCAGTAGGATAAGTGATACAATTAAGAGGAAAGTACAGCCTGGGGAGACAAAGAAAATTCTGGAATAAATTGACAGCCATACAAGTTTGATTCATTCACCAAAAACAATATCCATCCTACTTTCAAAACTCTGTCATTGACTCACTTCATGGATTTTGTTCAGCCATAAAACAACTTTGTTGACTATCACCTGAGTAAAAAAAATAATAAAAACTGCACTAAAATTTTGTCAGAAGAGTAAGAAATACTAAGGATAGTAAAGATATTTTTAAAGATATGTTTTTATAGAACTATAATTTTGACAAATGAGAAGGATCTTGAAGCATGAATTGTTAATTAAGAAAGTTGAAGTAAAGAAATTATGAACCTAATATTATACTGGGGGGAAAATCAATCTAAAGATAATCTTCTCAGTAAAAATGTAATACACAAAGATTTTAAAAAGCAAAAATGACATTTTTTTGTCTTTCATATTCCTAAATCACAGAATTGCCTGTGTTGGGAGGGACCTTAAAGACCATCTAGTTTCATCCCCTCTGCCATGGACAGGGACTAATTTCAATAAAATTATAGATTTCATTAAATTTTAGGTATGAGAAGAGTTAAAACAGAATAGAACTACTGAATATTGAGAAGTCAACACAGCAGATACTGATTTACCCGTGAATAAATATGACAAACTGAGGTGAAAGAAGATTCCTTTATATATGAGTTTCAAAGCAACATGGCACTTTTAGGTTTTTTTCCTTTAACATCATATAGATAGAAGATATTTTTCCAGAGAAACACCTTGGAAGGGAAAGCTTTATGAGATCCCTCATGACAGGGCTTGAGGCTCTCTTCATAGCAATTTGTCTGAGACTGTCATTCATAACTGTTTCTTAAAGAGAAAACTGCTGCTACTGGGAGGCTTTTCAAACTTTTTGTATTAATTCATCTCTTCTGTATGACAAAGCAACAACACAGCTGAGATATGAAACTTGTGTTTGTGCAGCCCTTTCCTCTCCACCCCGATTATGTGGATTTTTTCTCTATTGCTGATGGAAATTGTGGTGCCATTCATAAGTTTTTAAGAGCTTTTGTCAGCCAGAAAGATTAATGGGCAGCAGACTAATAATTAGATTTCATTTTTATTTTCTCTTTAGATAGGAAAATGTGAGTTTATTACCATAAGGCCATAATTTCACACTATTAGAAAATGTTTGAGGTTGAAAGTGAACTTTGAAGGTCACCCCCTTCTCAAGCAGGGCCACCTACAACCAGCTGCCCAGGACCATGTCTAGATGGCTTTTGAATATGTCCAAGGAGGGAAATCACAATCTCTCTGGGTAACCTGTGCTTGTGGTCAGTCACCCTCACAGTTAGAAAGGCTGTCCTTGTGTTCAGACTGAGTTTCCTGTGTTTAAGTTTGTGTCCTTTTTCTCTTGTCCTGTCACTGAACACTGCTGAAAAGAGCCTGGATGAGTCTTTTTTGCAGTCTCCCTTCAGGTGTTTGCCTGCGTTTATAGTGCCCTCCCTGAGCTTTCCCTTTAGGATGAACAGTCCCAACTCTCTCAGCTGTTCCTCGTATGTGAGGAACATAGGTGTTCCAGGCCCTTAAACACCTTAGTGACCTTGACTGGACTCTCTCCAGTATGTCCAGGTCTCTACTGCCATGAGACACCCAGAAATGGACACAGTACTTCAAGCGTGGCCAAATAAAGGGGAATGATCCTTTCCCTCCACCTGGGGCAATGCTCTTCTTTAAACAACCCCAGCAGGATTGTTTGCAAAGAACATTTTTGTCCTCTGCAAAATGATAAAAACCTCTGTTAATCTTACAGAACAGTCTCCATTAACTTTAGTTAAATGTGAGTCTGTATTTCGTAAACATTTCCAGATGTTTAAAGAACTCTGTTTTACTGACTTAGATGAGATAGTAACTGCCAAGTTTTACTTTGTGCACTCTCTGTTCAAGTGACACACAGAAATAGCTTGATTCAAGAAAATGTTTTCACACGGTATGCAAGGTGAACATACCAATATGTACCAGAGCTCAACATTTGGTAAAAATTGTTCTTCCTCATTTTAGCTTAGATTGCCTCATCTTTTAAGACGTCAGGCTCTCCCTACAGTACTATTCTACCTAGGATGCAGCAGAGCAATGGTGTTGCCTATTAGTTTTTCCAATCATTTACTGCTTTCATTGGTGAAAAAAATGAGCAGTGGTCTTCAGAGCATAAGATGGCATTCACCTGACGAAGAAACACAAAAAACAACCAGGATCATGATACAATTAAGATTGTTTTGCAGTGAAATAACAGACCCAAGTGAAAACAAAAAAGGGCATGCAGTGTATTTGGATGTGTCTGAGAGTTACATGAGAAAAAAACTAAAAAGAAAGACTTGAAGTGTGAAAAGGAAGAAGGGGATGTTTTAAATCTGTGAGGTTGTCTATGCCACTCTAGAGAGAAATATGAGAAACCTAGAATGAGAGAACAGCCACACCATACGTATAATTGAATGTCAGGTCCCAGAAGCAGTAATACTGGGTCATTCCATGCAGACTAATTAGGACTGCTTCTCTACAAGGCTAATTAGCATATCTGAGCTGAGGAGTTCATATGTTGCTGAGGTACCTCAATGCCTGTACAGCTATTTTGTTCTCAAACCCATGGTTAATCCCTTCGGAGCCAGCTCAGGCATCACTGCAGAGCCCTGCAATTATTTCAAAAGCCTTTTTAGCTGGTTACATACCAGAGAAAGAAAGCATCACCAAACAGGTCTGTGGTTTCACAAGTCACATTAGAGGAGCAAGGGCCAAGCTGCGCAAAGATGAGCAGATGGAAAGAGCAGATGATGTCTCTTGAGAACTGTGACAGAATTTTCTCCACAACAAATGATCTTCTTATGTTTTTTGGTCTTGTAATGCAATTTAACAGTCTGTGATGTGTCTAACAGGTTTGTCTTCTAACCTCCTTGGAACTTTGTTTAAAACTATTTTTATTTTTTCCTCTGGGTTAAAGCAAGGAGAATGGTGTGGGAGGATTTATTATTTTTCAGATGTGTTTTAAAATTATAATTTGATAATTATGAACCATGAATAAGAACTAAATGCATTTATATTTAATTACAATATATTGTAAAACCTTCCCCAGTGAGAAAAACCCTACTTCAAAGCAAGAAAGTGGCATAATATGCAAAATTTAAAAAATATTTTACCAACAAAGAGAAAACCTGCAGGAATGCTATTAACATCTCAGTATGACACTCATTATACTAATATGTGTATCATTCAGAAAGCCTAAGTAAAGAAAAAAAATTAATTTCCATAGATTGGACAGGCCAAGTACACACAGAGCATATGATTGATTCAAAGATGTGAGGGTACATTGTTTAAGCAATTTTTTTCACACTAATATTCAAGATTATGCTTAATTAAAGTTATTGGAGGAGGAATTCATATTTAGATATTTTGTGTTGTATATTTAGAGGCACTAACATTCAGAAGCTGTTCTAAACACCTTTCATTAGGTAAATAATTTGATAGTGTAACAAAATCTTCAGTTAATGTAAAAAAAATATTTAAAAAGTCAAAATATAGTGAAATATGCTTGAAGCTGAAGTTATTAAATAAGATATCCCTCTCTTACTTTTCAGCATTTTTTTCTACAAATAAAAAGTTTTTTCCTACTGCATCACTTGCGCAAAAGAAATTGGTTTTGGTTATGCTGATGAAAGCAGGAAAATAAATCCTATAGAAACCCTCTGAATAGGTCTGTTCAATTAAATAACACATATAGCTCTTAAATAAATATCCCGTTCAAATTCTATCAATCCCAAGCATGCACAGAGATGATCAGCTGTTGACTCAGCACTAACATGGCCTACGAGATCTTTCACATAAAAATGTGATTCCATCCCTCTACAATTTCCAGAGACACAGGTTTTTAAGTAGGCAAATCTAGAGAGAAATTCACTGCAGAAATTAGTAATGATTCTTTGAAAACAGTAAACGCAAAATGATCCAAACAAGTTAATTGTGTAGACAAAAGACACTGTCTAAAGGAGTGCTGAAAAATCAAACCTACACTGAGTAACACATGAAGAGAAACAATCACTGAGGTAATCCCGGCTTCCAGAGACTTTGCCCACAAAGAAACACTACCTTGCTGTGTGAAGAATGCTGTCTTAGCATTGTGATCCTAAGACAGGATCACAGAATGACCTGTAGATAGATGATTAATCTAGAATGTCTCTTAAATCAATAAATCTTATTCAGACTCAAACAGTGAATTCACAACTACGCTCTTCTTAATTACGGGCAGGTGTCTGTCCTGGATTTGGATGGGTCAGGGTTGTTTTTTCCTGTGTTTTGGATTCAGTGTCAGAATAAAGTTGATAACACATAGATATTTTGGCTGTTGCTACATTGTGCTTACCCTAAATCAAGGGCTTCTCAGTGTCCCACGCTCTGCTAGTGAGGAAGTGCACAAAAAGCTGGGAAAGAGCATAGCCGGGACAGCAGAGCCAAACCAGCCAAAGGGATATTCCACACCACAGAACATCATGCCCAATACATAAACTCGGAGGAATTACCCAGAAAGGGGCCAACTGCTCTTTTATACTTTCTTTCTAATTCTCCTCCCTGCCAGAGGAGTGGTGTTGGGCAGAGACTGAGGGGCTCTGTGGTACTTCATTTCTGTCTAGGGTTAAACCACAACGATGTCTTAATATACTTTACTAAAATCTCGGTGCAGAGGTTACACCAATACTCAAAGGCAAGGATGGGATATCCAGAGGCTTCTCACCCTGCCAACAACCTTTTACGTGAATGTTATGTCTTAAAGAGTTGGAAGCTCAGTATGAAAAACTTGCTAATGCTAAGCAGCAAGAGAAGTACCTAGGTAGCCAGGAGGGAAAAGGAATTACTGTCATCCATGTAATTCATAGTCCCAGTTCCCTTTGCCTCTGACTTGAGCCCCATATGTTATTGGCTTCCTTAAGGAACATCTGTTCTTTCTCTTTTCCATAGCATTGATTGAACACAGACTGAAATCAATGCAGGGTAAACATAATTCCTAATCATAAGACATTTCCATCAGTCAAATATGATCAGAGTTTCATCAGGCTTTGTTCAGAGACTATTTCCCCATTTGAGATCGGCGCAGTGATAAAGCAGAGTTAATTATGTGTAGTTTTAGTTTTAGTCATCAAAATCTTTTGTGATAGCCTCCTTAGTTACACTTCTTTTCTGCTCTGCGTGTACACTGACAGTGACAGTATTATTATTGTCATAATTATTGGGACTGAAGGCTTGGGGTTTTTGGGTGTGGGGTATTTTTTCCTCTTAAAAACATTATATTCAAGAGGACAGTGCAGGAAAGTTTCCCGAAAAACAGAAAACCAAGCCACATGCAAGCTAGAAAGCAAACACTTAGACAAACGCGTGTGTGGTTTTCAATTATGCTGCAGGAGAGATACCAAATGGGCTCTATCATATCAGTTATATAACTTCCTATTTTCTTTGTCAGGCACCATACATGCACTCTAGTTACTTCCCACAGTGGATTAGGTTTCCAAACACAAACCAAAGCTGCAATAATGCCCAGGACATCGAGGTGTTGAGGTGTACTTGTATTAATATGCATCTTTTCTGAGAAGTATTTCTAAAATATTACATTCCTGTCTTCAGCAGATTGGCTCCTGCTTCTTTGAAAATGATGTGTTAAAGTTGGTTGAACTTCCCAATAACTTGGACTAGTTCAGGTACATCCAAAAGTGCACAGAGAAGCTGTGGAATCTCCGTCCTTTCAGATGCATGGCATTTGACTGTACGTGACCCTGAAAAACCGGTTGTGGTGTCAAAACTGACCCTGCTCTGAGAGGGGAATTGTGTCAGAAAACCTTCCAAGGTTTCTTTCATCCCAAATGTTTCTATGATTCTAAAATATTTCCGCGACATCTGTTACCCTTCTCACTTCCTTGCACTCAAAATTTTTAAGTTTTGCAAAGAAAATTTGATGGTGTGAGAGACGAGATCGGGTTGCAGGACCACAAGTCAGGGATGTCTTGTTCCATGTACTTGGATTCCACCCATGGAGATTTGTGGTCCTCCATCCTCATTTCCATCTCTCTTTTTTCAGAGTCTATACAGGTTAGTTAAATCAAATTCGGAAGTCATCACAATTCCTGAGACTCGGCTTAGAGCTCATTCTATTCTCTATATCAAGGCTTGTTTCATTTTTTCTGCAAAGCATAACTGAGTAAAACAATTTTTTTTTTCATATTTGTGTTTAATTTAAATAATTTGAAAATTTAGTCTTAGAAATTATTGCTTTAAGCAAATTTCTCTTTGAAAACTTTAATTTTAATATAGAAATTAAAACAAAAAAAATTCTGCTAAAAACTTCAGCATTCTGCTTACTAACAGCCTGTAAGTACGACTTAACAATTTTGACATCCCTACCAACAACCTCTAAAGTAGGAAATGTTATTTTTAGACTTTCGTATTATTATAGAAAATAGCAGCCAAATTACATAATAATTTGCTGAATTACAAACAAATGGTGCTCTGAGAGCTTTATCGTCTCTTCCACAATAAATTGATCTCAAGGAAATTTAAAATCATTTCCTAAGGTAATGCTTTTTGTGTCATTAGGCAAGAAATTATCCTATAAATCAGTCTGAAATTGTGATATACAATTATAAGAGACCTTTATATGCAAATAAATTTACTGCTCCCATTGTTTCTATCCTGTCTCTTCTCAAAAAACCTGCCATTTTGACACACCCAGGAAATCACAATAGCTCTGGGAGTTAATATTTAAATATGCTCTTCACATCTACTGAGGGAAAAATGCTCAGATTTCAAATATTTTTGATGGAAGACTTCATAAGCAAAGCACACACTCCCTGAGGGATTATGCTGCTATTTCCATTTAATTAAATTGATTAAATTAAAGTGAATGGTGGTCTAACCTCAAAAGGAAAATATATTTCATTTATGAATAATGCCATTTATTCTGCTACATTGGATGTACAACACATAATGTCTTCAGCACGAGATGCCAGCTTTTCTAAAAAGTTATTTGTTATATAAGCTTTAAGGTGATCTTGAACATTTGAAAAACTTCTTTATGTCTCAATGTATTACCTTAAAAATAGCAGAGTCTCTTTCTCCTACCCTCTGGTTACATCTACAGATAGCAGCTGGGGTAGTGAGCATGTTAAGATACCTTTCAAAAATGCTAAAATTCTGTACAGTTGCTGTGCATGCATTTAACCAAGGAAGAACTGTTGTCGGAGTTCCTCTGCTACCCTGAGGACCAACAAGAATCTCCGAGGAAGTACTACAGCATGCCTCAAGGGATATAATATAAACAAACTGAATATGATACATCTAGGTCACTTACTAGGGTAAAAGAAACATGTTCAAAGACTACCGATCTAGACCCCATATACCTTTAGTCTGTTTCTGAGAGGCTTAGTTTGCCAATATTTAATGCAATAGTCACTTTTTTGTTTTGTTTTGGGTTTTTTTTCTGTTCTTGTTTGGGGTTTGTTCCTTTGGGTTTGTTTTGCAGGCTTTTCTGTTTTGTTTTTATTTTTAATGATTGTGTGACTTTTACCCAAAGGTACATAAGCAAGGTTAATACCAAATTCTGGGCTGATGAGGTAGAAGGGGAAAACAGAATCACAGAATCACTGAAACTGAAGGGATCTCTTGAGAACAGCTGGTCCAACCCCATGCTCAGGCAAGGTCAGCCACAGCAGGTTATCCAGGACTGTGTTCAGTCATGTTTTGAAGATCCCCATAGACAGAGATTCTGTAGCCTCTCTGAGCTACCTGTTGCAGTAGTGTTTGATCAGCATTCCAAGTAAAAAAGTATTTCCTTGAATTAACATGAAATTTCATGCGTTTCTGTCTGCAGCCATTGCAATTAGTTCCTGCCATCAGATATTGCTGAGAAGAGGCGCATCTTCATTCACTGCTTCAGGCTGGAATCCCGTCTCTCGCAATTTCTCCTCATATGGAAGATGTTCAATCCCTTAATAACCCCAATGATCCTGTCTTGAACGCATTTGAGTTGCCCAGAAAAGTTGTGGATTTCCCCAGAAATATTCTAGGCAAGGTTGGATGGGGCCCTGAACAACAGTAGAATTATTTGCCATTTCTTAACATTTTCTTTATTTTAAAATTGTTTTTTAAAAGCAGAACCATTTGTCACCTGGATCACCTCAGGTTCTCAAGGCAGAAGCATGTTTCACTCCAAAGTTCTATGCTCCGCAACCAGAGAGGTGAAAAGATTCCTTTTATTTTATATTCTGTCCTTCCTTTTTTGTACTCTGGAAATGTTTAAAAGAAAACATTATTAACAGATTGATCTGCTCTCACAGTCTGTATGTGAGTTCTTTCAGCACCTCATTGAAGCATCCCCCTGCAAGTGTGATTAGCAGACTTACATAACCCTAATTCTTCAGTTGCAGGCTTCATCTGCATTTACAAAAAATTTAAAATTCAAGGTGTCTTTTTCATTAGTTTGCCTTTGCAGCATCAACAATTAATTATGAGTAATAATACAATTAATGAAAAGCATCTCTTGCATTCAAAGCTAATATGCAAAGTTTTAAAGAAAAAAATAATTATCTTAAAGGGAAGTTTTCTTTAAAAACAGATTTAAAATACAATTGCAGTTAGAATTTATTCTAAAGAGCATCTGAAAATCAATATGAACAGTTTCCCTCAAAAAATAAATCCTAGTTGATAGACCACTCTTCGTATATTCTTTCAAGCAATACATTACAAAATATTGGTTTACGGTATTAAATTGGAGGAAAATCAAATAACATACCTGCTTGTTAAAATCGATTTTCTATAGATTTTTTAGTCTGGAACTTTGGTTTATTTTCCTGCCCACAATTTTATGTCAAAATAAAATAATGTATTTAGCACTAGTGTGACCTCACCTTGACTGTTGCGAGCACTCTGGAGCCCACTACTTAAGAAGGATGTGTCCAGAGGAGGGCTGGGGAAAGGGCTGGAAGGCAGGTCCCATGGGGAGCTGCTGAGGGCTACAGGTTGGTTTAGTTTGGAGAAAAGGAGTCTGAGGGACAACCTCCTTACTCCTTTCTACAGCTTCCAAAGGCGAGCAAGTGGACAGGGAGGAGCTGAGCTCTTCTCCTGGCTACCCAGGGATAGGACATGGCTTCAAAGATGGATCAGAACTGACATGAGGAAACATTTGTTCACCAAGAGGTGGTGTAACCCTGGAATAGGCTTCCTGGAGAGATGTTCTGCATCCCAAGCCTGTCAGTGTTAAAGAGGCATCTGGAGAATACCCTCAATAATATGCTGAACTTTTGGTCAGCTCTGAAGTGGTCAGGGAGTTGGACAAGGTGATTGTTGAATGTCCCTTCCAATTGAAAATAGTCTCTTCTATTCTTTTCTGTTCAATTCCATACCATTCTAAATATTGAGTTCTATTTTCATACATCACCAGTGAACTTTCCACTAATTTCAATTTCCTATTGACTGTTTACTTAGTCAAAGTAAAATTATTTGATTTGATAAACCATGTAGAAGAGTTGAAGGAAATGACTAACACTCTCAAAAGCTGGGTTTTTTCTTTAACTTTGGCCTATTTTAATTTGAATTAATATAAATAAAATCCTTTTTTTATGATATATCTTACATATAGCAAGAACATGTGTAAAGAAAAACTATGAGTATGAAACAAAGAAAATATTTGCTTTGAAGCAAACTTCCCACAGGAAACATACTTTGGTACAGCTGAACATATGTCCTAAACCTTAATTAAAAAACATGTCCCAAAGAAATTAAAGGAAATTCAGATGCAAAAGATAGGATATTAAACAGCAGAAGGATCACTGACTAGAGCTAGGAGATTGTTCCCATAACATTTCTCTTTCTGGATATACAAATGTTTAGGGCAACAGCAAACAGGAAAAAAACTCCTCCAATTATTGAATTATGACATTTGCAAGAAGGAAAGAATCTCTTGTTAGGAGAGAAAGAAGGTAAAAAACGAGTTTTCTTTCTGTGCATTTCACCTGTGCCACAGAGAATACACAAAATCTTCAGGAACTGTCTATGAACATGTAATTTAAGCTATTTCTGTTGATTTGGAACTACCTTTGGCTGTCATGGATTCTGCTCTTCCTGGAAGAGAAACAATTCTTACTTTAATGCACTTCCTTGAGTCAGGCTGATTCCAAAGATAACTGATTTTTAATTATTTAAAAGGAAATTTTAAAAAAACATGAAAAAAAGTCATTGAACAATACATGTAAAATTACAAAAAGCTGGATTTCAATGCTTTCTTTCCTGTATCAGTACATAACTATTCAAGTAACCAACTTGATTTGTGGAACACATTTGAAGATGCAAACATCTGGAGTCCAACAGTTATTTGTATTCTTGAATGACAATCTACATTTTGAAACAAAAAGTACAATTTAAAAATTCCTTGAAATAGATCCAGAGCTGTAAACTTTTTAGTATCAACCATTGATCTTGCACCCACACCTAGAAGAATAAACTTTGTTAAGCTAGACATACATGAGGTATATTCTCCCCTCAGTGCTTCCTCTAGGAACCCTAGAATTTAATAAACTGAGATGAAGAACTATCAACGTTTTGTTTCACCTTTGTCCATCTTTTAGATCTTTTCATAATTTTTCTCCTTTAAATTATTCAGAATAACATAAAGGATATGATCTAAGAGGTGTGTGACATGAAAGTGTGTGGTTGAAGGCTCTCCAAGCCTAAAACTTCCAAGTGTACAGCTCAGAAGAATAAACATTTTATAGCACGAGGTGAGACATTCATGGGAAAGTGTTTCCTACCAGAAAAAGTATGGGAGAGGGAGACGTTAAAATAAATAAAGAATGCTTTTCATTTAGATAGAAATTTTTTACACACCTTACATTTCACAGAGACAGTGCAATCTGTTTTTAAAATCTCCTATTGTGCATAGGAGTGACTAGTCTGATTTGAAATTCACTTAACATGCAGTTTGCATCTTGACAACTGATGCATATACAATATTAGATAAAAATCTGGAAATGTAGCAGGCATGTAATCACATAATAACTTCTACAGGCAGGCTGAGATAGGAGATAGCTGGGAATCAAACCTATCAGAGCAGCAGGCACAGAGGTTTGGGCTGATAAGCTGCAGGCAGTAATGTGGTGCAAGGCGGAGGAGAGAGGACTGGCATCCAAAGTCAGGCAGCTAGTGAGTACAGAGAACAGATTTATTTGGTCAGAGACCCTGAGAGGATCCTGCTCAGGACACAGTCAGAGTCAACATTATCTCAACCTCCCTGGAATAGCAGTAAATCTGTAAACCACCCAAAGAATGCAAGTAACTTTACTAGGCAATTACTATTTTCTCTGGATGGCTGCTGAACAGAGTGTTGTATAAATATATAGCACATTTTCTGAATTTAAAGGTTAGTCTCCATCTACTTTCCTTCTCCTCCTCTTCCTAAGAGACTGTCGTTTACTTAAACTCAAAAACATGTTCATGTTTATTTTGATTTTAACTTTTTAGACCCAAAGGTTCCTGAGGCTCTATTGAAGTTAGTTTTATGAAACTTCAGTAATATTTGGAAGGAAAGGTTTCCTCAGTAAATTATCAATATTCCCCTTATAACAGGGGGAGAAAAAAAAACAGGAGAAATGCTGCAGGAATTTATGAAAGAATAGAAAATTGCTCAGGAATTTACCAAGTACAAGTTAACTTTTCTCCTAGGATAACAACATATAAATTTATTGAGTCACTTAGTTTTATATGCAATGATAGCACAGGCTAACATGCAGACATAAAGGAGTTAGGTTTAATCATTTAGTAGGGGAATTCTGTGTACTGTGATAGGGAAAAGCTTGAGAGGAAAATGTATTAGTTGGGCATAATCAGTGGATTTATTGAATAGTGAGTTGTAGATTAGGTATTTCCACTACTACCTAATGTAGTGGCAATTTCATAGACCAGTTGGAAGGCCGTTTGAGACAAGTGTCTGAAACAGATACTTCTTAGATGCTTCTTCCACCAACAGAAAACACAACCATTTACAATCTCTTTATATTTGTTTGCATGTCTATTGCCTAATTCATATCCATGAAATTTCTGAATGAAATGTATATTACTTATCCTTCTTTTTAAATTATAATTACAGTAATTAAAATCTCAAAAAGGTTTTGCACTTTGCTTTTGCAGGATGAAAGACTAATAAGGTTTGAATTCCTCAAAAAAAAAAAATCTATAAAAGTCTGTGCTGCCCTTACATTTTTTTAAAGTTACATAAAGGCCAGAAAAATCCTTCATTTGTACTTTTTTAACAATAATGTCACTCTGTATTTTGTGTTTCTCACTGTTCACTATGTCTGAGCTACATTTTATACAGAACTCCCTGTCTCGTATCAAACAACGGAATTGTTTCATAAAATGTGTTCCTCAATTCACAAGGTTTTTAAAATACAAATGCAGACCTATTATTTTGTTGTTTTACTCCTGATAACTTCTGTCTCTGCTTGAGTTATCAGTAGTTTATGGATAGGCACAGAAAAGCTATAAAAAATTACTGCCCTATATATAGACACACAGAGAGAATATATGTCTACATATAAAATACTGAAGAAAAAACCCATTCAAAGTGTGTAATACTCTCATGCTCTGGCAATGGAGTCATAGACACCTAATACTTCAAACCTTACAATACATTAAACCAGGAAAATACAGTCCCATCTTTGCTCTACAAACGGCAGACTAAAGACATGTGAAAGGCAAATATCTTCTGAAGTTCGAGCTCAGAACCTACATGGTGGTATAGGGAAAGATTGCAACTTGTGTTATCAGTTCCTTTTTCATTAGAAAAGCTTTTTTTAAAAAAATCAAACCGACTATTTGTAGCTCTTTTCTCCCTCTACAATAAATTTTATGTTTCTGAGACAAGAACAGACATGCTGGCTCTCTTGTGTTTTAGGTTTGTGCCAGAAATGCCAGTGGAATTAACATCTCCCATTAGAGAGACAAATACTCTGAAGAGTTGAGCCTGTCAAAATAGATGGAAAAAGAATCTTTTGCTGTGTGCAGCATACAAAAGTAATGCTCAAGAACAGCCCCAATACAATCTACATTGAAATTAAGTTTTATAGTGAACAAGTGGACTTCTGAAAATTAATGTTTCTTAGATTGGTCAGAAGAAAAGTATTAAGACCTATAAATATTAGAGTTCTTATTGATATCACAAAAAGTTTTTTGTGCTGAATAATAAGAGGACTACTGATGAGAAAAAGGTTAATGAATATACTGAACTGCAGTTGCCATGGGAACCAGCAATGCCTTTTACCTATGATTAGATACTGAGATAAATCAGGTCCATGTTTGTATCTCTATGCCTGCGGGAGGAAGGTTATTTAACTTGAAGAAATAAATTCATGAGAGACAGTCAAGAAAATGCACTATTTCACATTCCATTTACATCCTGAATTGTCCACCCTCAAAACTGTGCCAGCAATTTAGCTGTTGCAGTGAAATAGCTTTGGGTTGGGAAAATCAACAGCTGCTCTTCTCCAAGGTCAGATGACTCAGCAGAGTAAAATCTCCTCACAAATAAACTAACTTTAAACAATGAACTCTATTTAAAAAACAAATCTACAGGTTGCTTACTGAGCTTAATGTACACCCAGCCTCAAATGCCTTCAAATCCACAGCTATGATATGTATTCAGATACTCTGAATTTGCCCTAGATCTTGGAATACATATTTTATTGGTAATCTAAATGTCGGTGAAAAGTTAGAAATGTGCCTTTATCAGTACATTCCTTTGGCACACAATCTCAAAAGCACTGTAAAAATTCTGGTAACTCTTTATCTGATTATCTCTACTAAGTGAGAGGAAAAGGTACTTTGAAAGTAATGTCACTTTCTAAGAGAGAACTTCTTCAACTTTTTCATCAAATCTAACATATTCAAATTCAATATAACAATGCCTTTGTATGCATTAAAAACAATCAATAAATCCTCCTTCTTCTATCAGTACGCCAATGACAGATGATTTGATATTGAGTCAATTTTATCATCCAGGTTTTGCTTTCTATCTTATTATTTCAAAGATAGTTTCATAACTTGTAACGTCACTCTAATGCCCATACTTGCAGGTGATGGAGAATTTCCATTAGAGTTTTAATTTATTACTCCATTTTCTTTTCTTCAAATTCTGTCACAGAAAAATTGTAGTAATTAACTTAAATCTATTATGAAATGGACTGTAATAATAATGAAATCAGAATTTGAAATGAAAAGCAAAGCACAAAGACCTATGGAGCAGATCCTGGTCTAAATGTTGCTTTTAGGACACTATTATCTACATATGAGAAGAAGAATGCAGTAGTGAGGAAGACAGCATGTGAAGAAACAGAAAGAGTATTGAACTCCAGAATCATCTGAAAATTCTTTTTTTGTTTTTTTTTCTGCCACTGAGACACTCCCTTTTCCTCTGTACCTAGGTAATATTCTTTTATGAGACCACACAGGAGGGCCTCAGCCACGGGCAATCACAAGCATCTTTTTACTGCTGGTGTTTGCTTCCTAGACTTTTTCCAGTGTGACAGAGTTCACTGTGGAAAGTATTAGGTTGTGCCTGACCAGTTCAAGAGACACCAATTCTGTGTAATGTAGGATAAAATGAAGAAATGGTGAATTGCACCACGAAGTGCACACATACTGCTTCAAAAGTTGCTTTCAAAAAGGAAATGGAAAAACTGCCGAGATTTTTTTTTCTGGTGGTGTTATATTAAGCAAATGTAGGAAATAAGTAATGTGCATATAATTACGTTGTTGTCCTCTAGCCTCTGTCTCTCTAACACAAATCAACCAGTGATGTAAACATATGGACCTGCTTCGTTAATTTGCTTAAATTTTAAGGATGTGGGCCATTGTTTACATCACATGGTTTGGGAAAACCAGAAATTTCTTCTACATTTAACATGCTGGAAATTATTCAATAAAATCTCTTCCTGTAAGATTAGTCGATTCAGCTGAAGAAATTAGATAAGATTCATTATTTTACTTCAGGATTTGTAACTAAATTGGCTTCTAGAGCAATTTCTCTTGCATTCAAAACTTTTTTTAAAAGGTTAACTTAATAAAAACATGGAATCAGCATTTGTTCTAGGTGAATCAAACAATTTTTAACACTCTGCTTCATTAATGGTCTGTAAGCATTCAAATGACCACATTATTGACATAATCTCACAAACTATTTTTGTACATAAAGAATGTAACCTAGAGCAGGAATCAGGAAGGAGGATTGTCAAAATTATCCTTTCTGTTTATCTTATTTACCTCATGACATTTACAAAATAAACCTCTGTTATTCATATTCCACATAACAGATTCTAACAATGGGACACATGCAGACTTCAATAATCCATTCTGTACTGTTTTTACACTGTAAAAAATATCTTGTCTAATGCTTTATTACAGACTATTAAAAATCAAAATACAGAGTGTCTGAAATTACAGCAGCTCTTTTAGGAATGTAAAAATAAACACATAAGATGCTCTCAGTCATCAGTCCTAAAATAATTTGATAGAAATAACCTGTCCTTCCATCTCCAAAATTCAACCAAATACTAAAATCAAATGAAACTCACTACATAAGTACATCACCACAGATCTGCTTGCTCCTTTTGTGATGATTTTTGAATGAAGAGCTAACACTTTCAAGCTTTAGGTGGCCTGGTGATGGCAGCATCTAGAAATGTTTGTACACATATTGATGTAGAAACACCATACTGCAGCCTAATAAAGCAAAACAAACTTACCAACACGTACATAAAGTAGCCCAATGAAATATTGATTGATGTGTCCACCTACTTCATTAAATCTAAAAAATCTGTTTTAGGAAGCCTAAAGGTTCATAGTCTAGTCTCATTCTACAGTTAGAGCTAGAAGCCATAAGGCTCTTTAGAATAAAGCTCCTCTAATGCCCATCAGGTGCAGGATGGCAGAAGAGAGCCTTCTAGAGAATGTTATTATCTTGAAATTTTAAAATAAAATCTGAGTCACTCATGTGACTTTCAGACTACAGGGTGACATAGCAAGGAGAGCTAAGTACCTGTATGTAACGGAAAGCAATTATTTTTTAAATGCCTATTGTAAGAGATTCTTTAAATCCTTTGTTAATACCATGAATGGTTTTTTTAGTATAATTTTGCACTATATTCTAGTCCTCTGATTTACTAGCACCACACAAACTGCTTTCCCACCCTTTTTTCACTTAAATTTTGAGTTAGAAAGTGCTTAAAGGGGAATCTTTAAAGCCTAAAAAATTTTTTTCTCACAAACAAAGTGAGTTTTAATAGCAGAATAATAAGAGCGTTTTAAAAAAAGAAGAAATAATAGGCTTATCCTCTTGTACATATTTAAAGAGAACACCATTCAGGTGGCTACTTCTACTTACACGTATTTCACTGACCATTGTCATAAGATTTAATAACCCTGCCTTGCAGTGTGGCTTTTCCCTCCAGCCAACAACGCCTTGAAGATGAGAGGAATTAAATGATTCTTTGTTATGATTTTAGTTTACTCAATACTTTTACACTTTTTTTTTTTTTTTCTGTCCTTCCTACAGACACGGGGAGCTCTGAGGCCTAAAATGAAAGCTGAGTTGACAAGGTTTATTTTTTCCTAGGTAATATACTCTGATAAAATATTATAATGGTGAGATTGATTATAGCTGTAAGAAATATTTTCCTATCTTTACTTTTATTTTTAAAGATATTTGTATACATTTATGTGCTGGTTTTGCCTGGGATAGACTTATTTTTTCATAATATCTACTGTGGGGCTGCGTTTTGGGTTTGTGCTGGAAACAGTGTTGATAAGGCAGTGTTGTTGTTGTTGTTGTTATCAGTACTTGTGATCGCGACTGACAGTCCTGGCAGTCATGGTCACCTCTCAAACAGCCCTTTCAACACTCTGCATGGTCCTCACAGCACCACCTTTCCCACCCACTGACTCTGAAGTTTGGTTTTCTCAACTGGTTTCCAGCTCAGACTACAGAGGCGAACAGAGGATCAAAACCTCAAAAATTTATAACTCATGAGCTATTAAGAATATGTGCAATATTCAAAAGCAACCAAGGAGATAATGATGTTTGGCCTTAACTTGCCAAACAGAAAAAGCAGGCACACTTTCATGCTTGAATTCTTCTTACATTTTCATTTTACTTCCTATTTTCAAACAGCCAAGGACAGTAGGAAAAGTAGCAAAAATATAGTATAATATTTATAGTTCTCTTAAAAATATCTATAAGAGCACACAGGGCAAAATAAAAACTTTTAAAATGCTAAAATAAGTAATCCATTGCAGGTTTTAGCAATTCTGCCACTCCTCTGGATCTTTCTTCCAGTAGAAATATTAGAGGGGAAGAAGCAGAAAAGCATACATATATTGGTTGGGTAGTCTTTCCAACCTTTATCAAGATCTTCACTCTACGAGCAAATTTCAGATTTATGAAGTTATGCTCCTTCAGAAACTACAGGAACTGATATTTTATATTTGCCTACTTGCAGGGAAATATACAGAAAATTTATACTTTGAGTGCATGAACATTCAGGATACATAAAAATGAGTAAGCATCCTTTTTGCCTTGTATTTGTGTTTTAATTGAGAATCAAAGCCAAGCTGGGAAAACATATCATTGTTTATACAACCACTCAGCTTGACATGGCAGATGGAAAATTGGGCTAAAAATAGAAAGCACTGGAAAGCAGCTCTTGCTGGGTGAATTTCAAATACAGAGGTAAGTTAGAGGTGTATGCACCAAGCACAGCACATGGAGAACCACTGCCTAACAAATGCACAGCTTGAGCAGAAAAATTTAATGGCAACCTTCAAACAAGTAGGAGTGATAAAAAAGGAATGACAGTCTGCAGTGCTTGATTCTTGCTGAGTAAATCGTCAAGACACGTTAATAAGATGTAGTTTACATGAATCATCTCTTAAATGCCTCAAATTTTTCCTAAGCACCACAGTACAAAAAAACCCCAACAAAACAGAACAAAAAAACCCCCAACCAACGAAACAAAAAAACTAAAAAAAAAAAGGCAGAGGAAAAATACTAAATACTGGGAATATTAAAAATATCTTCTTCCAGAGTTTTCAATCCAAAAATATGCCTAGTGAAGTGCTCCTTCTTTTGTCCAATTAATGAGGTTTCCTAGAGATTTCTATATAGAAGAAATGAACTTAGTCACTCAATATTTTTCTCTGCAACAGAGAAAAATACTTTACTGTCTATTTTTTTTCCTGGAAATTCACTATGAAAGAATATGAATTGATATAATCAAAGGTTGGAGATAAGAAACATGTGGCTCAGTTTAGCCTGAAGCAAACTGTGAAGGGAAGCACTTCACAGAGAGCAGGTATTTTTCAAGGAACATCTACCCCACACCTCAACTCACCACATGCCACAAATTACTTCCCAACACCCTTTAACACAGATAAAATTCACAAAAAAAGCCACATCTCCAGCATTTCCAAGGAAGGTAAAGGTCACCCTAATGCCTTAGATTTCTGAAGAACCAGGAAACATCACTATCTAATTGCAAAGTTTCTGTCATTTTGACTGTAAAACAAAGTGACAGTCTGTCAAAAGAGAGAGATAGATTACAGAGAATGCAAACTCTTTGTATTTTATAGATATTGCATGCGGAGGGCCATACAGAGGAATGCACACTTACACACACCCTTAACTAACATCTCACACATCCTGTGGAGTTGCTCACTTTCCAGGTTTTGACATCAAATAAGCACTCCCAATGCTAAAATTGGGCAGAGCTATCAAGCTGTCTGAAGGGATTTTTTTCCCTCATTTCAGTGTGTGGTTGAATAGGTATTAAATAAGATTGGTAAAGGGTAGTCTAAAAAGACAATACAGAAAATCCTAAAAGAGCCATTAGCTCATTAAAGGAAGAGCCTGCTTGTAGGCAGCCAGAGATTCTCACAGCAGTGGTTGTGTGTGTTTTATAGCAGGTGATATGAAGTCTGAAAAAAAAGGATCCGTTTTCTGACTGTTGACAAATAGAATAGAAAGTTGTGGGATTTTTTTTTCCTAATTTACTAACAAGGTATTGAATACATAAAATAAGATGTCAATTCTTTGGTACCACCAGTAATTTTTTGTATGTTTATACATACATATTTATATGTTTATACATAGCAATAAAAAATTCCTTTTTGTGCTTCACTTAAAAATTCCCTTTTGCCTCAGTTAGCTTGGGGTTACTTCCTGTCTGTCAGATAATTGCTTAAAAAGGCCACCACCAGTTGTCAAGTCACAAGTTCCCACCCATCTGGTCAGATGCGAAGATACAGGAATCCTCAAAACAGAAGAGAACAAAATTTGAAATTAGCTGGAGTTTCTTGCTACTAAAAGTACTAAACATTTGTATTCAGAAAATGAAAAAAATTAGGTTTGCCAACAGGTAAAAAGGGCTTTAACTAAAGAGGGCTTAAACTAAAGTTGCTGGGGAAGGGGAACCTCAGCCCATCCCACTTCTACCGGTTTGATTCCAGGGAGAGCAAGAGATGCCCAGACCCTAGAGAGGGATCACAGGTCAGCAACAGAACACCTGAAGAACAGTACAAAGGAATTCCAGACACTCCAACCAGTCAGTCAGCTCCATCAGGGCCTTACTAAAATGCAAATAAATGTAGGATGGGGAATAAACAGGAGAAGTAGGAAGTTCTTCTCTGTGAGGGTGGTGAGACACTGGAACAGGTTACCCAAAGAAGCTGTGGCTGCCCCATCCCTGGAAGTGTTTAAGGCCCAGTTGGATGGAGCTCTGAGCAACCTGGTCTAGTGGAAGGTGTTGGTACGAGATGATTTTTAAGGTTCCTTCCAACCCAAACCATTCTATGATTCTATGACTAGAGTAAATAATGCTTGTACTACAAAACATATTACAGTGTGTCAAGACCTAAGCCACACATTCAGTTCTTTTCACTTTCTTAGCTTTGCTCTGTTGACTTTTCAGAAAGAAGTGAACATTCAAACACTATAACCAAGCAGACAAGCGTATCATTACTGCCACATCAGCTCAATATGTGAATAGAATGATTTTTTCTGGGTAATTTTGATAATAATAGTTATTAAATCAGTCCAGAAATAAAAGGAATCTCTCCAATTAGGCAGGTACACAGGCTAAAACAATAGTGATGCTTCAAAGCTATTTAAGGGTGGCCTATGTCTCTTTTGAATAAATGGACTGGAAATAATTTTTCTATCCATACATGTGAGAAGAATCTGATAAAAACAGTACTTAAAAATATATATTTAAAATTGATAGTCAATAAAATTAAGAAAGCTAAGAGGGCACATTAAATCCAGAAGTTAAAAATATATAACAAATAAAGTATTATAGAAAAGTTCAGGTTATAAAAAGGAAAAAAAAATAAGCACACTTAAAAGGCAAACTCTATTTGTACTAGTATTTTACTAGGTAAGCAAAACTCTGTTAAATTAGTAACAAGAAAGAGCAGTGACTCCTTCACTGGAATATTATTAGAAAACACTGAGGGAATTCAATCCAAGTATATCATCTATAAGTGGAATTTAAATTTTGATTCTGTCTCTTAATTCTTTGGTTATATTTAAATTTGCTGTATAAATATTATTTTTATTACTCTTACCATACAGATAAAAATATTATGCTAATAAACTTTGAACATAGCAATGAATTATACTTTTTGTCCTGAAAAATTGTCACTTATTGCAGTGATCTGCACTTATTGCAGGTATTTTACATATGAGTCAGTTTACTGTGATTGAACCAGTCATCATTACTGCTTCTCTGTTTCTTATAATAATAAGCATTTTATAAGCAGTCTACGTAATGTGGAGTTTGCACAGCCCAAAATGTGTGGGGGAGAGGAAACATTCCAGGGGCAAAATGGGATGGGAGTGAGGAACGATTGTCTTTGCACATCTGCCAAAGCAGGCTCCTCTTCCCAAGAGTGTTTGAGGAAAAAAAACCCCAAACCATAAAAGTTCTGCTGATCAAGCAGCTAAGATTGAAAGAGGTTGCACATAATAGGCAGAGAAAGAATGCTTTCATTACGAGTTCTACATTTCACAAAAAAATGGCTAAAATCATGGAAAAAGGAATGCAGCCAGGCACAAACCCATAAATGGACATTTTCCATGCTCAACCCACAGCCCACCTGAGTATTCCAAAGTCTGCCAAAAAAACTACATAAGGAAACAAATATGGTGTGTTTCTAAAGAGCAATTTATTTGCATAAAAATACAAACTTCATTGTCCAAAAATTTGGGGCAAACATGGCAAAAAGGGATTTTCAGAAAGGAAAATGAAAGGTGAAACATTTAATTTTGGCATTTTAAATGTGAATTGTTCTAATTTTCTATCTTAGGTAGCTAAAAAAAAGTATTTGCAGGAGAAAAAACATGAAAATATTTGCATTTCAAAAGCTCAAGACTTTTCACAGAAAATTGCATGCATTTTATCAGGGCTACATAATTTTTAGTCTTGTATGATAAAAAAACCCAATTATTCTTCTCAATAAACCCCTACCAGAACACTAAGAATAATACATAATTTATGGCCTAGAAGCATTGGTAACCACTGTGTAAGGAGAAAATGTCAGACGAACAACTTTTGTAGCAATTAATTCAAAAGTCCATGCAGAAGACCAGAGTATAACAAAGATATAGTAGAGAATTATACAGAAATTTACATCCATATGTTTCCTCTGCCCCCATTCTGTCTTCCTACAGTGAGTCAAAAATTTACGGCAATGCTTTGGCAAGAAATTCTAGGTGATTTTGAGTTCTGAGGGATTTAAAATGTCTGATAGAAGGCATTGCCTTGTCTGATGCAGAGGACAAACTCCTGGGAAGGGGAGAGGTAAATGGCAGCAGAAACAGCTCCATCTGTGAGCAAAGGGTTCTCTGTGGTGTCTTAGGGTTGCAGAAAGGTGGTGATCACTGCCCCAGGTACACAAAAAGACTTCTGGGCTTCCCACCACCGGAGGAAAATGATACTGTCAACCTTTGGTGCCAGTTCCATCCTTTCCCAGCAAAGCATTGCTCAAAACAGCCAAAAAATATGCGAGAGATAGAGGGTGAGGTGGGTATGTTTATTGCTCCCAAATAAAGACTCTAATTAACTTCTCCCTTCATTTCAAAGGTAGAATTTGCATTGCAATAATTTTTATCTTCTTTCTCTAACAGTATTTTCCATCCATGGTAACAAGAAATTCAATGTTAATACCCATTTTGAACGTACTTTGGACATTAACAGTGCCAGAGACTTTATTCGGGATTCTGATAACAAAGCATAGTCAGTGTTTGTAAGTAGTTTGAAATGTTGTGCAGACTGTCTTTAAATTCACAGAACATCTCTTCATTTTTAAACTTCATCTTATAATTGCTATGGCTTTCCAAATGAGATCCCAGCTTACTTCAGACTCAAAAGTCAAGCCTGCCTTTTCTGCTTTCATTACCTGATATAACTAAAATGCAAAGAAGAAAAAAAAAAAATAAAAGGAATGTTTTGGAGGTTTTCAAAGGGTTTCTCTGAAAAAAAGAAAGTTCTTATAATTGTTTTATCTCCTAACATGCACTGACGCAGTTTCACTACTTATCGTTCAATCTGTGAGTCAGTGCACAGTGAATAAAAGCTACAAACAGGCATCATCTTGCCAGCTATATTTTCAAATGCTTTTTATGATGTAGAACGCTCCACTGCAAGCATTGTACAATACCTGTCATTTAAGAACTTCCACAGCCTCTCCCGTACTTTAATCCATCCTTTAGCAGTGACAATATCACCCCGGTCTCAAGGGTCTTCACTAGTTTCTACCACCTTTCTAGGTACAGCTCAAGACACTCATTTTATAGTTCAAATATCTCTTTTTCTGTGGACTGTTGCTAAGCCTAAAGCTTCATTTCTTCTGTAGTAGTAAAGACGTACTGAAATACATAACCCAAGGTGCACTTTATTTCAACAAGAAGAAGCTGGCAGAATACTGGTAATTTTCAGTAAGGCATCCTCAGGGCATAATAAACTTTCTTCTTTGATCTCAATATATGGACATTTTGACCAGTAAAGCATCCATGAAAGTGGATAAGTACTTTCTCTCACAGACTTTTGAACAAGGCCATTTAAGAAGTCATTGAAAATCTAAACTTACTGCGTATCTTTGTGTCCTACTGTTTAAATGGTAAAAAGAAAACTGTATTTCTGAGTCAAAATGAGAAAAATGAAAGCAGAAGTCACATAGATCCTCCTAAGAATACCATACTCAGAAAACAGAGCATAAATTTCTTCCTTTTTCATTGCAGCAAAACCACAGAAAATGCAAGTAAAAAGTATGTGTATGCAGAGATGGTAAAAAACTTGCACTGAAAGCTAAGGGAAGGAGTATATTATGGGCAATTCAAATTATGAAACAATGCATGAATCTGGATTTAACCATCTGCATAAACAACAGAGTAAAAAATACATGTTAGAACACCTTCTAAAATAAGGACAGCTAAGTGACATTTTCATAGTGCGAGACATTTCAGTTTACACCATTGAAAATTTTCTCTCCTCCAAATGTTTCTGTTCTCCAGATTTAAACTTCACCTTCTGAAGGTAAATTTTTCTCCCTTTATCTGCACTGTAAAAAACAGGAACTGAAAAGGAAAAGATGCAATTAAGATTTAGTTATCTTGTAAAAGATGACATACAGCATCCTGGAAAAAGCAGAAAGAACAGGGGAAACAGATTCAGGGAAGAAATATGAAAGGGTGTAGAAGTTGAGTTTGGTGGCAGAGTCATAATGTGAGTGGAACAACAAAACAACATGTATGAAAGGGAAGAATGTGGGAAGGAGAAGGCAGAGAGAATTGAAGTTTTCTGAGGTAGGCAGAAGGTACAATATCTTTGAATGAGAAGAAAGGAGATGCTTTGTTTAAACAGCAGACATGAGGCAGAGAAAACTGTGTAGGATCAAAACTATCAACAAAGGGAAGAGAGAATGAGTGGGGTGGGGAGACAGAGGGGGAATAGAAGAGGGACTCACAGATTTGCAAAGGCAGAAAAATATTGTAACAAAAACAACAAGCAAGCGAAAAATGTGCAAGACAGAAACTGTATGTGTTAATTTTCACACCCAAATCTTACTGAACTAATGCATGCTACTCCAAACAGAACTGAATGGCATTATCTCAGAGAATATTGGCTCTATGGAAACTTGAAAGGTCTGTTGTCTTCCAGACGCAGACAGGAGACCTTGCAGGCTGGAAGCAGGCAAAGCAGCCTACCTGCAGCCTTGAGAGCTGCAATGCGACGGAGCAGAAGGGGCCTTGAGGCAAAGTTTATGGTTTATTTGTATTCCTTTTGATGTGCCTTTTCAAGAAAAGAACAGCCTGCTACGTAGGCCACTTCTAACAGGTTAACTTCTATAAAACATGTATTGACTTTATTGACCACACGATCCCAACCACTTTACAAATGATGTAGGGATGGAAAGTTGTAAACCTGTGTTCAGTGGTCAGGTTTACATCTCATCTACAGCAGACAGGCAGCTCAAGACAGATAGGGTAAAACGGGAAATTGGGGTTTTTTTGTGTGTGTACTCGTCTACTGTAACACCTCTTCAAGTGCCTGCTCAGCTTTGCTTTAATAGAAGACACTGGTATGTGCTGAGAAAACAAATCAAGTATGGATGGTTACTTTGGGGGCAGTTTACACAAAAATTCTGGCCCATATCTGCCCTGCTCTAAGATGTTAAGTGCAAACAGGAAGAAACCAAAGCAGAGAAGCACAGCTGAACTGGAAACTGGTTCCTCATCCTCCTCAAATAAATTTGTGGGATGAAGGAGAACCAGGAGGTAAACAGTACCTAGTCAATAACTTCTATTTGGCTTTAGAAATGGAGCAAGTTTCAACCATCAAAGTTTAGAGCAATAATGAAGGTGACAGCACTGTGGGGGGAACATCCATGCCCAAGGCTTGCCATGGTAGGGAGCCTGAACCTTTGGAGAGATGTCAATGAGTGGAAGCTTGGGCCCACCAAAGGACATCAGTGAGTGCCCACTTTCCCTGTGTCTGTGACATAAGGGACAACTGGAGCAGAGGATCACATTCCTGTCAGTATATACTAAATACAGAACATGAAAAATAATATCTGTTGTTTACCTGGTGTTCCCATCCCCCTTCACAGACACATTAAAAACCTTAAGTGTCTGAGCAGTACATCTCTGTCCTTATGATTAGCTCACTCTAAGTTACCCTTGTCATATCTATATTTGTATAAAATGATCAAAGAACATGTGATAAATGACAGAGAATACCTGATGTCTCTATTATGACAATTTTAAAACCCTGTAAAATGCAGCAGATTTCTGTATTCAAATATATACTTGTAATAAAAATGCATTTTACCACAGCAGTGTGCAGAAGCCTTTTCCATCACATCAGGGAGTGTGTTGTTTCCTGCACCAAGATTAGTTATTTGATACTGACCTCAACCAGTCTGATGTCAAGCCTCTTTGATCCATGCAACTCCTGTGTACAGAAGTGCCCAGAAGAAAAAAAAACATGCTTCAAAAGAAATTTGAGAATAATTTTCCCAAAAAAAGTAAAATAAAAAGGATGTCAAAGGGCAAGTTTGGTCTGGAAGGTATTTATTCACCAAGGTCTCTGAGAGTGAAGTAAGTTTCATCTACATTAATAGCCTGCATGCAGCAGTGGGCAAAGGATACAGGGGGAGATTTTACTGTTATTATTTGTTAATGCATAAACTATGAAATTTGACTTCAGAGAAATTTAGGATGTCTCATTTCCAGTGACTGCTATAAAAGCCTTGGAAAAAACTGACAGAATATTAATGACAACCCACGATTATAATCTGTCAGGAAGATGTAGTGTGACCGCAACTGGCAAATGTGTCTCAGAGGGGGTTCTTTGTAGCTTCAAGCTAAGAAAGAATGAACAAAACTCTTCACTAATCATATCCCCCAAACACCTTTACTGCAACCTCCCAGTGTTCTGTTCTGTATCATCACATCCATCTGGCAATACAAAAAATGTCAAGGTGTTACAGGAAATAGCTGGCATGCAGTTACCTTGAATAATATATGATGGTAAATAGGATTAACAAGAAGAACAAAATTATAAAGTTACCAAGAAAACACCACAGAGACTTAAGACAATATCTTTTTTTTTTTCTAGAAAGATTTGAGGTATTAAGGGGAAAAAATAAACCAGAAAAACATCTTGAGAAGGTTCTGGGGAAACCTCACTGAAATTTTTCAGTACTTGAAATGGGGCTTATGAAAGAGAGGGACTTTTTAAATAGATAGTGATATGACAAGGAGAAGCAGTTTTAATTGAAAAAAAGGTTTAGATTGGAGGCTAGAAAAAATTATTTCCTGTGAGGGTGGTGGGGTCCTGGCACAGGCTGCCCAGAGAAGCTGTGGCTGCCCCAGGATCCCTGGAAGTGTTCAGGGCCAGGCTGATGGGGCTCTGAGAAACCTGGTCCAGTGAAGGTTTCTCTGCCCATGGCAGGGGCGTTGGAACAAGATGGTCTTTAAGGCCCCTTCCTACCCAAACAATTCTATGATTCTATGAACTTGAAAAATACTCTAAAAATATGTTAACATAAAATAAATGACTTGTTCTGGGCAAAGGTGTTTGCACTTCTTTAAATGAACACTTTTTCAGGAACACTTTTCTACTAAGCCTTCATTTTCTTTCTGGATTTTTATTTTTCCTTTTTTAAAGAAAAAAAAAAGAAACAGGAAAAATCAGGACCCGATTTCACCACTGAAAGAAATAATGTGGATTTCAAGAACTGTTTGTCAGATTAAGGTATCACAAAAAAATTAAACCTTATATTATCATTGTCATACACAGCAAATGCCATAACAAATGGAGGTTTCGAAAGGTAATACTGTATTATTTATATATCCTTGGCTGCTCATTAGTTATTGTTTTGATCCTTCTATCTTCTCTACTTGTTGCTGTCACAAAAATTCTCCCTGCCAACAAATTTACTCTTCTGTTTTTAATATTAGTGTTTCTGTACTGATGGATTTGTGCTGATGGTAAATCATTTTAGCAAGATGTTTGGCTGAAAAGAAAGGAAAATATTTTGCATGGGTGAAAATACCCTGAATACATAGCATTCAGCTTGAGAAAAGGTTTGAAAACTAACAATTCTTGAACTAAGGACGGGATTGTGTAAAAAGCAGTTTCACCACTGTTACAGGAGCTCAGAACTTTTAGAGGGTGGCTTAGCACATCTCATCAGTGTGAGTGCAGACGTATGCAAATAGGTTACTCATGAGTCAGTCCCAAGCCCCAGGAGTTCACTGCAGAGGCAAAGTCCTCTGTTGTTCCCTCCCTTATAAAGTTGATGTTGCCGTGATGATCAGTTGTGAGAACGTGTAGTTGCCAGCCTGCTCTTAGATTAGATGGAGTTTGTGCCCACTGACATCAGCCTGGAGGTCTCTGTTCTCTGTTCAGAGTAGAGAGAAGCATCTTGGTGGATGACAGGTTGACAATGAGCCAGGAGTGTATCCTTGTGTCCAGGAGGGCCAGTGGGATCCTGGGGTGGATCAGGAAGAGTGTGGTCAGCAAGTCAAGGGAGGGGATCCTGCCCCTCGGCCCTAGAGAGGCCACGTCTGGAGTTCTGTGTCCAGTTCTGGGCTCCTCAATACCAGAAAGACAAGGAGCTACTGGGAAAGAGTCCAGCGGAGGCCACAAAGGTGATGAGGGGTCTGGAGCATCTCTTATGAGGAGAGACTGTGGGAGCTGAGCCTGGTTAGACTGGAGAAGAGAAGGCTGAGAGGGGACCTCATCAATGCATACAAAGATCTCCAAGGTGGGTGCCAAGAGGATGGTGCCAGACTCTTTTCAGTAGTGCCCAGCAACAGGATGAGGAGCAGTGGCTATAAACTAAGCCAACAAGAAATTCCACCTGAACATGAGGAAGAACTTCTTTCCTTTGAGGTTGGCAGAGCACTGGAACAGCTTCCCAGGGAGGTCCTGAATTCTCCCTCTCTGGAGAAATTCCAAATCCACCTGGACACATTCCTGTTCACCTGCTCTGGCTGACCCTGCATCGGCAGGGGAGTTGGACTGAATGATCTCCAGTGGTGCTTTGCACCCAACCGTCCTGTGATTCTGGGATTCTAGGGATTGGAGATGTTCTTGGTCCCTTTTTCAGCAAAAGCATCAGTTGGGATTCTTCATGCAGCATGGATGCAGGTGCTTAAGTTTCCACAAGAGCCAAACCATTAAACTTCCTGACTGAGAAGGTGTAGGCCAGAATATTCACTGGAGAATAGTTTTAATTTTCAGTATCTTTCAATCTTTTCTTTCTCTTCTGGAAGGTTCATTAGCTCCAGATTCTTATGCAGATTCTTAGCAAAGTTGATCTTTCAGTCAAAAACACTGAGCTTCTATCAGCTGAAATTAATTCACATAATATCTATGCAACTGTAATACAAATAATTGAAACCTTAATGGATGATAAAAAAAGACGTATTAAAAGTTCAAAGCTAGTTTTGATGTAACCCAAAGATTTGCGGCATAGGATTATGTACTAGGGTAATATGAATTTTTGAAATATATATTTGATAGAGTTGTATTTTGCATTTGGTAGGAGCTAATGAATGAATACATATAGTTGATTAAATAGCATATCATAGATCTAGTCCGCTTTTTCATTTCAAAGGAATTCCATTTCAAAGTGCAATAACCTAAAGGTCAGCCACAGAGAATAGCTATGTTAGTAGCAATTGCACCAAATTATTAATTCAAATTTACTGCAGCTTTTAGAGTCTGTTTTAATGTGAAGCATAGTCTCAAGAACTAATAATACTAATTGAATTATAGTTCCAAAGTAATTAGAATTTCAGGATAAACAACATTATTTTGTGTATGTACGACTGCGGTGCTGGAGCCTGTAAGCTCTACTTCATTAATTAATAAAGAACCATATGTTCTGGGTTTAGTGGTGCTGGAGGCTGAAGTACTTTGTTTATCAAGGGATAAATCTCTTGTAATGCTTTACATCTGAATGCTGATGAAGGATATGCATCACTTTTGCAATTCCTTCATCTACAAGACATTTTTTAATTATAATTTCACATCAGCATTTGTGTATAATGTCTAATACACAAAAGTAGATTAAACTATTTTAGCAAACTGAGTCTGTCAGCAATATTTGGGGTGATTCTGGAGTTAAAATGTGGGGGTCAAATCATCAGTCAATTTCAATTGATTTTCCATCTCCATAAGATTCTACACTTTGTGATTCAGACAAATTGTACTTGGAGAGGAACTGGAACAAAATTAATGACTAATAAACTCCCTTTCTTCAAATTATTTTTATTATGACTTAAATATGTGTCTGAATCTATGTGTCTGAATTTGGCTGAAAGCTTTGATGAGAATACACTGTCTCTTGCTTAGTTGTTCGGACTATTTTAAATATTCAAATAACTCTTACACCCTGATACATACACAAACACACACACACACACACAGGTCTATTTATTAATACAGAAGTTGAAAATAGTAAGAAACATTTTTCCCAGCCCTGTCAGTAGACTGGTGCTATCCTATTTCCCAAGTGTGTCAGAACATGTAATTCTATCCTTCTCAGTGAAGTAACAGTTGAAAAAAGGAACATCAATAATTGAGAACAATTGGAAAACTTCAAAAGAAAGCCAAGAATCCTGCAGCTACCCCGAGTCTCCAGACAGAAGACATCTTCCATCTGATTGCTCCTTCCTTTGGCTGGCTGTCTCTTCACTACCCTTGGACATTTTGCCTGTCAGGTCTGCTTGGGAACCTTCTGGCACCTCACCTTCTCAGTAACATTTTTTAACTTTGCATTATAGCCTCAGATGATCCGTATCCCTCATCTGATCCCAGCTAAAAATTTGAGGCATTTTAGATTCATGTGGATCTCTGTATCCAACCTCTTGAGCTGTTGTTTTATATAGGAAACACACAGTATTTATTCGGAAAGTGATTGTGCAACTTCCATGTTTTATTTTTATCTGTTATTGAATTCATATATTATAGAATATGGCAATACTTATTATATTGGTGACCTTATTATTGGTTGCATTATTCTGATATAGTCTTAATCTAATAATGGTGATAGTATGTATCACCTTAACTTTTGTCACATTCTTTTTTCCTGAAACCACATCATTTTTGTGAATAGAAGGATTGGCTAGTAATGTAAGAACTTTAAATTGCAATGATATAAAACCATTCATATTTTTTTAAACTATTGGGGTTTTTTTGGGTTTTCTTTGTTTTCTTCTTTTTGTTTGTTTGTTTTTTGGGTTTGGTTTGTTTATTTGGGGTTTTTTCATTTGTTTGGTTTGATTTGTTTTTTTCTCTGTGGATGTACTAAATATTATAAACATTTGGCCTAAACAATGGGCTTTCTTTGTGATGATGACCCAACCTGTGCATTTTCACACTAAACTGAGTAGGATATATTAAAAATAGTGTGAATCTCCCTTTTGTAGATTCTTATCCATCCATTTCTTACCACTAGTCAGTCTTTTCTTGTAACTTTTAAAAGAATGATATGTATAAAGCAATCACCATAGATGCACACAAAATTATCTTGAGATCCTGGCCTGCTTCAATTCAAATGTTGGTCTGGTATCAACAGACTCTTGTGCGTGTGTTCCCAGGTACTGTAGTAATTCCACTCCAGCCATGTACTAATGCATGTGATTTGTTTTCATCAATTACACATTAAAATGGTGATCTTCAGAATGGCCTTTGACATGAACTTTACGATATTGACAGAAGATGAACATAATTGTCAAGAATATTATGTACTAGGAGCTTTTTATCAAAAAGTATAACTATGAAACCTTTGGAAAACTGTTGCAAGAACCCTCATTAAAATTTGGAATTTAAGTAGGCTTTCAGTAATAAATATTCCAGCTGCAAAATATGCATAGACTTTCACCATTCCCTGTATTTAATGAAATTTTAAAAAAACCAAAAAGTGGACATTGCGATTTTTGCAATTATTCAATAATTTTTAGGCAATATGCTATTCACTGAGTGTGGAAATTACTCTAAATACTAACATAACACTCAGCTGAATCACTGTAAGCTCCAGCTGTGCTGGAAATGGCTTTGACCTGTCCATAACTGCTATGTATGTTTGGACAGATTATGCTCCTCATATTCTATTGTCTGTACGCTCTGTTTGTTCATATGAAATGGTTATATTGGTGATACTTATGCATTATTTATTTCTTCACATGAAGAGGAACTTCATAAAGTGTTGCAGATGTACTTTTTAATTTGGAGTTAATGAAGTAGGTGACACTAGATTTTAAACCCAGCTCGGAGCCTCAAGAAACATCATTACATGGCTGTGTTTCTGAATTTAGATGATGGGTTATCCTTCAGAAGTCCTGTTTGTTGTAGCCTAGGACACACGTAGGAGCGTACTTCGTTACAGTTCTCACAGAAAAGTGGGGAAGAGTTCTGCTCCCCCTTTTCAAAATTTGCTTTCTTCCTTTAGTCTCTGGAAAAAAAACATCAACATTAACCCAAACTATCTTTCAAGTCCTGTATCCAAACCCAGAAACAACATGAACACTACATTTCTAACAAAACCATTAATCCAGGGCAACAGGACCTGTCACTGATCCTGAGGGCAGTGTCACATCTGGGAGGTCACCGTCATGCTGACAGCCAGGATTTCTGACACTTTGTCACCTCTCCAGCCACTTTCCCTGTTCCCATGTTCTCAAATGCCTTTCCAATCTGTTAGTACTGCTGATGGAGATAACTGCAACATCATGTCAATGAACTCATCCAAAGGGAATATAAAACTAAGCAGACATTATAAAAGTTCTCACCGTAGTTGTATCGTTCATGGTAATACCCAAGCACTTTATCACAGAGTTCACAGACTTCAGAAAAGAATGTATTTTTCTCATTAAGGGGTATTTTATGGGGCTTTTTTTCTATGCAGAAAATCTAATATCTTGAAATTGAAACAACACTTGTGAGTAGCCATGAGTTTGCATGTCATTGCCAAAAGTCCTCTGAGTAAAAATGGCTTATTGCAATTTATAAATTTAAGAGAAGATGCTCTCTTTTTTAGGGACTACTAAAAACTGGTATGTATTTAAAAAGCACATGGTCTAGGGAGATAAACCTGCATTCCATAACATATTTAGATTCTCCAAAGGCAGTGCTGGACAAAGATTTCAGTTTCAAGCCAGCATCAAACATTTTTGGACAACCACAAGGTGTTGCTTGAATGCTTCATAAACTGTTGTATAAACCAAATCTTTAAAACAATCATATGAGAAAATGTACGATTAGTGTAAACATGCCTACATCCACAAAGTCATGAGACTCTTGTGGCTCCAAAAGTTGTATTCTCCCACTTCATTGAGACATCTTTAGCTTAGCACAGTGCCAGTCTAACCAATCTCCTGACAGCATTTAAGTGGAGATTTTCTGTGACAAGCAATATAGAAAAGCATCTGAAACATTCTTCTTAGCTTTACTACTATCAGCTTCCAAAATTCTTTCATTAGAGAAGATTTACACATTGATAATCAGCATGTATTTTCTTATTTATCTCAGTATTTATTTTCTTGTAGGTCAGAAAACCTATAGGCACAGTTGCTGAATTACAACCCAAAGGTTATCCCCAGAAATTAGATAAAGGCCAGAGTAGGACCACAGGTTACGTACTGACTTGGTAGCATCCAGTAGCCAACAACTACTTCCTTAGCAGAGACATTGTGACGAGCAGTGACATAATTAGTGAGACCAATCTTAATTTTTCTGTGCATTTTTCACATTGAAAAAACAGTCTGATGCATTTTTAAAAGTGTTTAATTACACCCCAACTACCACAGACAATTTTTCACACAGATACTTCAGAGGACATATAAGAAATTATTTTATTTTTTTCTATAATACACAAAATTCTTTTAGCACTATTATTTTCCAGATCTAATAATCAAAATGATCAGTAGTAGACATTACTTTCAGCACCAGTATATAAAACCTTCAAGTTTTCACAAAAGTGTGTTCACAAAATTGTATCTAACTAATAAATTCTGGTCAAACTGAAATACGCTGAAACTTCATAGAATCATAGAATTTTAAGGCTTGGAAGGGACCTTAAAGATCCTCTAGTCCCAACACTCCTGCCACGGGCAGGAACACCTCCCACTAGACCTGGTTGATCAAGGCCTTATCCAACCTGGCCTTGAACACTTCCAGGGATGGGACATCCACAGCCTACCTTCTTAGTTATCTTGTCTTCTGCACCATACAGAGGAAAAAAACCAACCGGTACTTTCTGTACCCTGAGTCTGTTATCTCAAAACATGAACCTGAAGCCTTGCCTGTTAATCTCTAATATTGTCACGTCCAACACCTACTCAGAACTTTTAATTTCAAGAAGATTGGTGTAATTAAAATATTGTGAACAGAGGTTGTTCCCACCAGTTGCAAGCTCTTTGTTTGATAAGGGTTCTTATCATTATTACTTGGCACCTACTATACTATCAGATATAAAATCTACATGATTTTTAACACCCAATTAAACACTATTTAATTAGATGGTATTAGTCATAACGGTCCCTGCTAAAATAAAAACGAAGCAAGGGATTTATGATAATAGAGTTCCAATTAAGTCTCAGCCACTGCTATTCCCTATCACTCACTGGGCTCCCTGGGAGACACCCCAATAAAGCTGCTAGTCTGATTAAGTGGAATATGGTATATATTGTCTTATATGGTAATGAGAAGATTAAATATTGTCTCTCTGCCTACTGGCTCTTGTGATGCCCAGTGATTCACTGAGGGCAATGGCAGGACCAGACAGACTCTCCATCTCATTGTAATGAGAAGCAGTACAGGTGTTTTCTTATCATCTGGTTTCTGACATTGTCCCCTAATAATAGTCGTAACCTCACGAGGCATGAATGACATGAAACCAAACAAATTTGCCCAGATTTAGACAAAGTATAAAAAATAACATGGGAAAAAGCAACAAAAATTAGGACTATCCAAAAACGCAAGACGTGCAGGGAATGATAAGCAGCAATGAAGCCATAGACCAAAATTTGCTTTCAAACAACTAGAGAGTCTGCTATGAAAGAAAAAACTCTTGAAGAAACACCAGGAATTTTCATCAGGACCTTTTGTGAAAGGACAAGGGGGAATGGCTACACACTGACAGAGAAATGTTTAAGCTCAAAAAGGGACAACATTTTTATTTCCAAAACTTTATAAAACGTCCTTGGCTCTTTCTCTTAGAATATATTAACAACTTTTAAGAATATAATACTAACTTTGAATATTAGGCAACTTAAAATTGTAGAACTTATCAGCAAGTTTCAGAATTTTATGCATAGAAGTATGCCAATGTAAATATTTGCTTTCCACACACTGACTTTAAAACTTCATCTTTAACTTGCAGACTAGGGTTTCATTTTGACATTTTGCCAGCTACTTGCCGAAGTACTGAGATGAATTATCTATTTTGCACTATCTACTCTTCTGCAGGTCTACCAGTGCAAAACTCTTCTAGAACTTTAGAAAGAAGAATGTTTAAATCTTGTCAACTCCAGGATTAAATCCCAGGTTATAATTATCCTCAAAATATAACAACATGGCAGGCATTTAGAAGGAGTCAATTTTTCCATGAAGGACTCATCATAATCTTTCTATATAATAACATGCTTAAAATCATAGGAGTGAGAGTAAAGAGCAGAAAAAATCCTTGTAGTAGCCTCTATATCAAGAGTAAAAAATGCTGTGGGTGCAGTGTGGATGAGCAGACTGTCTGGTTAAGATAACTTCTCACAATAGGTGATGCAAGGGGTTTCTGCTTGACCAGGAATCACTTTGAGACTTTCCTGAGCAAGAGCCTGAGTGAATACATCAGCTGCAAATCGGGCAGGCACATATCACACTGGTTGCTACTTACTGAATTCAATTTTGGGTTTTTTTGAGGTCATCCAAAGAACACAAGTGACAATCTCAATTACTCGCATTCAAGAGAGCCTTTAGACAATGTAAGGAGAACTGTAGCCAAGGAAGTGGTGTTTCGATCTGGATTTGAACTGAATCCAAAACATGCTACAAATTCAGAAGAGGACCATATGAATTCCAGTGTCGGCACCAAATTTTTGAGTGCTATTTTATGAAAAAGTGTCAATATTTCTGATAGCAACATTTCCACATTTTCTGAATAGCTGTTCTTACACACTTCTGTGGCATAAAAGCTGTGTCCAAAAGCTAGTGTCAAAGAATTAAACTGCTATAGGTCAAATTTTCTCACATTGAGCTCTCTGAAGATTTTATGTTTTACTACGGAAGAATGATTATCTTGTATTTTTAAAAAGGATCTTAAATTAATGCTTGAAAGAACAGAAAATAAAATGAAGATCTAATTTTATGGATCTAAAATCCAAAAACATTTCAGAGCTACTTAGGGTGAAAAAGGGCAAGAACAGTATTACTTTCTGACTACATCTGTTTCCACCAAAATAATTTTCCTATTTCGATTGCTGATAAACTTTTGAGGTGTTTAGTTTACGAGCTACAACTGATCAATCCATAGCAGTATCTCTACAGCACTTATTATTTAAAGTGGTTTAACAGGCAAATAGATTTATGCGTACAGCTGGGAACTTTGATTCTAACAAAATTGCGACTTCTCGGATATGGAAATAAGAAACTGAAATTAATATACTTGTACTTTATGGTTTTTACCCAAATCTTTTATTCTGAGAAATGCGAAAATCCATACTTGAAATGAAAACGTCTATTTGTTTTTTGAAACAATCTATCTCTTTGTTCGAGTTGAGCTCTTTATCCATAGGGGTAAGTTTATTTTGGAAATGAAGGATGTGAGGCAAAAAGATTTTTTTTTAATAGCGGTTTAGTATTGATTTTTATGATGAACCCATGTGAAGTTCAATAAAATATATCCAAGAACATTTTTTTCACACATAGAAATAATTTGAGCTAAGCCTACGTTCCTCCTATTATAAATAATAATTTTGCACTATTTGCAAGAAAAAGAACAATCAGAGAGTATATCTGCTTTAGTACTTATCTTTAAAAATGGAAGGGTATCTGTGCCCTTTAAAATTACACATTCAAGCTGTAAATATGTTTTAAAACCAGCTAAGATTAAAATGGACATAAAATCTGGCTTTTGAGGTACCAGTAACATCAATTAAAAAACCCCAAACCCAACAACAAACATGCTGATCATATAGCATTTCTAAATAGTTAATAGTATATGCCTTGTTTTGATAAGTCCACATATAAATAATTGCAATTTTATAATTTTCACTTATAGCAATCATGTTCAAACCCTATGATCTATTGTTCTGCAATGGAAATTGAGCTAATGTGTAATTCATTATGGTTTTTAAGAGGTTGATCCACTTGTATTACGACACATCACATTGCCAAGGTACTAGAGACAAAAATTTAGGAATTATTGTATCAGTGTATCAAAAGTAGCTTCTCCCCACTATTTTCAGGGGAGAGCAAGAGTTAGAGTCCATATACTGAGAGACCATAATCTTATAATATTTGTAAAACTTTTGAATTGGGGTGCAATTACTATTAGATTACAAAACAGAGATTGCAAAAAATAGAACTTCTTTTGAATCATTTTTCCAACATTTACAATCAGAATGATTTCTTTAGTTATATTTACTACCTATGTCTGCTTATGAACCCTTGTGTTTCAGACAGATGGCCAGTAGGATTACAGTAACAATTTAAGAATCCAGACATAAATATATTAAGGGTATGCATATAAACAAAAAAGATTAATAAACTATTCATTAAGCAGTGACTGACTGAAAGAAAAACAAAATAGAAAACGCATTCCTTTACCAGTTAGCCTGGCTTTTAAAAAATTGATTTGCATGAGGAACTTTGCTGGTTCAGTCTTCTTTTTCCAGAAGAAATAGTGGTTCATTGAGGTGCAATTTGCACTCAAAATATGAAATTGAATACCTTTGGGTTTTTTGAGAACTGAATTTGCCAGCAACAAATGATGAAGTTATGTCGCAGTTAAGTACCGAGAACGGCGAGAAACGACACGATCTAAGTTTAGGAAGAAGTAGTTATTTAATTAATTATAATTGGGTTTATATAACTTGGTTCCCAAAGATGACAGGAGGTTATTGGATCTTGGACCAGTTACCCCCTGTCCCATTGGCTAAAGCTCACAACACCTACTTTAAAATATTATTTTGTTATGTACCATAACCACTCTGAAAAATAAATCTCAGGTGCACAAATAAAACTCAGTTTCCAGAAAACCCGTAGCAGTGTTTATCATAGCTTTCATGAGAACTACAAAGTTCTCACAGAACACTGCAGAAAGCTGAACAATTTCTCTACCAAAGCTTTTCAGCATCTACAAAATTATTTATGAACACAAGTCCATTATAACCATATTCTCATTAAGGAAACCTTAATAGACAAATAATGTAGGAAACGTTAATTAATTCACCTTTTATTTCTCTACATCAAAAAACAATTTCTACAGCACCAAGGGTGTTTCACCCGAACATTACATAGTAACTTTGAAATGGCACAACTGAACTTCTTCTGTACAACTAATTCTCCTTTTTAGCACAAGCAAACAAATACAGCAATAAGATCCTTTCATGTGTACAATTTTGGGCACCACAATATAAGATATGAAGGTATTAGAGAGCGTCCAAAGGAGAGCAGCACATGGGAAGATTCCTGTGCAGGGCTGGGAGCTGGGCTTTGATGATCAATGGGAGTCCCTTCCAATTCAGGATATTCTGTGAATCTGTGCTAAGAGAATTAGAGAGCACTGTAAATTTAGACCCAAGTTTTCTGTACCTTCAAGGTGTGACCACCCCTCATTGGGCATGTGCTCTAGACTTTATTGACTGTATCTTTAAGAGTGAATAGAGGGAATTTTACACCAAACAGTAACAAAGGTATGTATGACTTGAGTCACTCAGCCTCCACTGAAACACAAAGAAATAGTGTAAAAGTAGCTTGAGAATGGGGAAAAGTTAGGGAAGACTCCATTGTAACTGGGTTCAGTCAAATGGCTGAACGCATGTTCTCCCTCATAGGGCACCTGTTGGGTAAAAAATGTAGTCCGTGTGTGGTGAATATTTTTATTTGGGATTAGAGCTTGTGTGTGCATTGCTTTTTTTTTTGCAATTTATTGGTATCATCATTGGCCTTAACCTGTCACAGTTATATATTAATAAAGAGTGTTATTCCATAAACTGATAGTGTGAGTCCTTCATGGGTGCTGGCAGTTGCCAGCAGTGGGGAACATATGCAAACAAAGATGAAGACCCACTGAGGAGCCATAGAGTGGGAATACCTTCCGAGGGGTCTCCCTCGTGCTGTTGGGTGTGTGTCCCTAAACAAGTCAATCGAACCACCCTCCGATCCAGCAGGACAGTTCAGTGAAGGGTCCCCATAAGGGGACAGTGACAGACTGGTCAGACGTCAAGCACAAGGGGCTCAGCTTTCCTGGGGCACAGACAGACAAAGTAAGGGCTGGGGATAGCTCCCCTTTTCGCAGGTCCCAGCTACTTCGTTGCATCTGAGTACAAGTCTGGCTTTGAGAGACTTCCTTCACTACATTTATATTCCTGGCAGGTTCTTCAGTCCTGTCTGAATGTACCGTGTGCTCATTACAAACTGGGTTCTATGATTTCAGGGGTTTTTCTTTACAGTATTACATCTCCCCACATATCCATATTCCTTTGTGAAACTTCTTGCTCTCCCTATTAATTATTTGCAGCTACACTTATCTACACTTTACCCAGCTCAAGGCCAGTTTCTACAGCCACATTTTACGTGCCCAATCCCTCCAATCCTAGATTTCCATTGCTTTTAATGTTCTCAAGTGCTGAGTTACCTTTGAGACAGAAAAGGTTCAGTATAGAGTTTCATTCACAACAGCTGTATGCTTGGGGTTTTTCTGTTTGGTTTTGTTTATTTGGTTTTGATTTGGGGTTTTTTAAATCAATATGATGTTTGCAGAGGGTTTTTATATAAAATCCTCTGGTACAGTTGTAGGATGACGTGCACATTAAATCCAGGAATTTGGAGGATGCAGACACAGATACCAACCAGCTCTTGATCAGGGAAATATAACACACACAGTGCCAAAATTTAATTGCTGCACAGGCTGCTGAAATTGTGAGCAGCCAAAAAAACAAACCGACAACCGAAACCCATAAATCCCCAGATGCAATAGGAAAGCACCTGCCAAACACAAATTTAAAGGAGATGTTGATCTGTTTTACACCTTCACAGAATTTCATTAACTGATAAAAGCATATCTACTATCCTTTCTGATATAATTTAATACAGTAATAAAATAATACAATGATACAATTAATAAAATGTCATGTAGAATGGATATTGTGCTATAGAGAGTACAGTTAGTGAAAGAAGCATATGTTGATCTAATGGATAAATATATAAAAATTAAGTCTTTGTGTAGAAAGCACAACTTAAATTCATATCTTACTTTTCATGGTACAAGTAAGTTTCTGATCCTTTTTAAAAAAATATTTTATGTTTTTCTTCCTTACAGTAAATTAAGTAAATTTTTATGCCTTATAAAAAAGATTTAAAAACCACCACCCTGGTTTTGAAATGTGGAATTCTTATCAGTATTATTACTATTATCAGGAATAGGGAAAGTCAGAGACTCCAGTTACTGAAAGATCAACATGTAAGTTCAAAAGTCATATTGTGTGGGGTGGTCTGTTGGGTTTCAGTCTCTGGGTTTTTTTAAATTTTTGGAGGGGTTAGAGTTTTTCTTCCCCTAGTGACCCCCACAGGTTTAAATTTTGAAAGAGCTTTACTATAATATTGCCTATATTTATACTAGTAGTTTTAAAGGAATCTGAACCCTTGTCTAAATAAACTTTCTTTTTGTTTTTTTTTTAGGTTCTTCATCACCCCTCCTCAGGGGTGATAGCGTCCAGTAATTAAGGTAGTTACTCCCCAGGGCTTTTCACCCCCACAGTTTTTTCCTCAAAGAAACCATGCTGAATATGGATTAACAGCACAAGCAGAATAATTACCATAAAGAAATAATTTGCAAAATCATGAGGAATATAACATGCAGTGAGATACTTAAATAGGTTCAACTCAAAAAAGCCCTCTTAGAAACACAAAGACAGTGGCCATCCTATTATACATGATGCTACTAGGGGAGTTTGGCATGTTTCAGCTAGGAAAGCAGAGGCTGAAGAAGTATGTGATTGCATTCTCCAAATACAAAGCAAAAACCCAAAGGCACCGGCGGGAATAAAGTGGTAAAGTTAAGGCACTGCTGGCACAAGGACGAATGTCAGTACAATTACTCTCAAAACAAGAGACCAGAAATTGGAGTGAGAATGTCCACTGTGTGAACACAATTCAAACTCAAATTCATCAAGATGTGGTTTAACATTAATCATTGATTACATGACACAGATGCTTTGACAACAAAGATGTCAAACCCCTGACTCAGTCATTCCAAACCTATATTTCTGTGAAGCAAGAGAAAGCAAAACAATGGCAAGGAAAAATAGAAAAAAAACATTATTGGAGAAAGCATTACCACTTGGAAGAATAAATCCTTCACTAATGTAGTATTTTGGATGGTTTTAAATAAATAAATCCACTTGGAATATTTACTTGAACTCCTAGTGTTCTAAACACACTCCTTCTTGGTATGCTGACTGTCCAACTCCAATCTAAAAACTTTATTCCCCCTCTGACTTTAAAGAGGCCGCTGGTGTGAAACTGCAATTTACATGTTAATAGAGGTCTGCTCCAAGCAATGTGTGACCTCGAACAGCCAGTCAAGTTAACAACTATATTACAAAATATTCCAACAAAAATTTAATGAAAAATATATTAATGCCTTCAGAGGAAAAAAAAAAAAAAAGGTGCCATGCAAGTGAAAGCAGAATAAAAAACCTCTTTATACAGTGCTCTTGTATATTCTTTGTTTTAAGCTCGATAAAACCAGATGGAGAACAGTGGAAGAAAAATAAGAAAACAGAAGAAAACAGCAGCTAAATATCAGTCTATATAAACAGTTTGTCAGAGGGAATGCTAATCGTTGTTTCCCACTAATTGCCCTTATAGGAAATACAGTTTTAATAGATGCAATAGATAAAACATTTTTAGGTTACTGAGGGGTTTCGATGCTGGTGACTATTCAAAGCTGATGGTCAAGCTCTGATTATAAGCCCCTCTATGGAGGGCTGAGTGACCAACCTGATTGTTACAGCTAAATAAATTTATGATTGGAGCCTTTAAAGTTTTCTGAAAAACTTCTCTCTTCTTCAAAAGTTATTGCAACATCCAAATTGCTCCATCAAAATAAAAATATTTGTTGCCCTATCAAACCGAAAATCGGTTGCCATTTCAAAACTGAGCCTGTACCCATTTAGCTGCTGCCCACCTGTAAGTAGCCAAATATTTATTTGCTTAAACTGGACGTAGACAACTTTTTGGGGATAACTATACAACAGTGCTTACAAGAAGCAATTTTACAAAACATCCCATCAGGGAGACATGAAGTCTGTAGTTATTTTCTTTCGGACACATGTGAGTGAGGTCGGGAAATCAGAAGTGATGGTTCATGCACCCTGGAAAACTGGGCAGATGTCTGACTGTCACAATGCCCTCACTTTGTAGATGGCTGTACCTACTGGAATGGATACCAAGGTGTTGGCAGTGGGGGCTGCAGGGTGGCCCCTCTTGGGATGGAGTGTCAGAAACAAATTTTCATGGACTAAACACAGCCCTCCACTCTCCAACCCCCCGCCATGCTGTGTGGGGTGTTTGGAGGGATGAAGGAGTGCTGGGAAAGATGCAGGAGGAGAAGTTGTTTTGATTTGTCTTTGTTTCTCATTATTCAAAGCTATTCTTAATTAATATTCCCTGAGTAGAGGTTGTGCCAGTGATGGTTATTGGTACGTGATCTCCCCATTTTTATCTTGGTCCATAAGCTTTTCCTTCTTATTTTCTTCCCCATCCTTTTGAGGGGAAGGAGTCAGGACATCTGTGCTCTCAAGCCCCCACAATTACTAACTGTGACTCACAGCACAACTGTGGGTCTGTGCTCGATTTGTGATTCTTTTTACTAATCTCTAATTTTCATGGAGACTTTGTATAACCCAGGACCAAAACACAAAACAATTACATTTGATCTTATAAGTGCTGGTCCAGTGAGGAGAAAAATCACTACTTTTTTTATTGTTTGCTGTACAAAACTGTCATAAGCTAAATTGTTATACAACTTTGTCAATGCTTTAACCAGTTTTTATTCACATCTGAACTAGCGGAGAACAGTTTTAAATACCTTCCTTTCCCTATCTCTAAATACCACTTCCAAAAATCTTTATGAATGTTTCAAACATGTGATACATATCCTGTATACACACACAGAGTGGGAGACATCACACTTGCATCATACCACAGAAACTAAAAGTGCCAAGAGCACAGCAATGAATAACTCCACAAACCTGAGTCACCAGCTTCTGTCAAGCTCAGACAGATGTGGCTCAAAAGTAGTCACCATCTAAAGGCAGCCCAGAGATGCATAAATATGTGGTAAATCAGAAGCCGTTGGTGATTAAGTTTTGCTGTTTGGATTTTTTTGTTAATTTGGAATTTAAATGTTGATTTTTATTTTTTTAATTAACTGATTTCAGAAGCATGAACATCAAGAAGTTATACCCTTTTTGTATGTATTAAGTAAACTACATACTCAGAACTAATCTAGAGATTTATGCTATTGTAAAGTTAAGTGTTGCAGACTATTTGTACCTAATTATTATCATCTATTTACCACTGTAATTGTGCCAGTTACCCTCGTTTTGAAGGCTGGCATCTAATAGATTGTGGCAGAAAAGGCCTCCTCTCTGTGGAAATTCTGCTCAGCAAAAAATGAGGATATTCCTGTGTTATCAACCCCTTTTTTTCAAGCACAGATCCAAAACATACCCCCACAGTAGCTACTATGAAGCAAATTAACTCTATTCCAGGAAAAACAAACACATAACACAAATATCTTTGAAAATAAAAGTGCAGGTATCTTAACATTTCTTTCAGGTGTAACCGAACTGAACATTATAATAAATTTATCACACTGGAAAAATAGATTGATGCTTCAGTCTGCATAGTACAGTCTAACATCACTACACCATTTTATGTTGCTTTTTTTTGTCTCTACAGCATGTCATCTCTGCTCCAAAAAGAAGAAAAATTGTTTGGATTCAACTTAGAAACCCTTTCTTTTCTCCAGGATGGGGGTTGATGGGGGAAAAAGGGAAAAGACTATTGAAATTGGAAGGAATGTATGATGATCATCTATTCCAACTGCCTGATCACTTCAGGGGTGGCCAAAAATTCAAGGATGTTATAAAAGAGCATTGGCCAAATGCCTCTTGAACAGACAGGTGTGGGTCATGGACCACCTCTCCAGGCAGTCTATTCCAGGGTTTGACCTCCCTCTCAGTAAACAAATGCTTCCTCATGTCCAGACTGATGTTCCCTAGGCACAGCTTTGAACCATTACTGGCAGATCTGTTTTATCAGTGCCCAGACAGCTTTCACATTGCAAGGTAGGTTGTGTGCAGAAAAGGACTTTTTATACAATACCCCTGGATTGTTTCAAGCACAGCAGTTATGTAGCCCAAGAGAGAAAATAAAACTCATTACCTCATCCCAAATAGTGTGCAGGATCTGAAACAAAATATTTCACTAAAATTATTCTGTAATACCAAACACAGTGTACTATAATTTGATATCCTCATAGAATCAAACTAAAACCTCTGTGACTGCACTTCACCTTAAAGATGGAATTATGAAAACGTTAAAAAGCAGATAAGAGGGATAACTAAAATTTTAATCCTTTTAGACACAAGGAGAACACTGCAGAACACCCCACTGTTACTGAGGCATCAGTGAGGCACATTACTTACTGAGACAGAATAAGTAATTGATGTGATTAAGTAGAAGAGTAAGGGAAAGTATTAGAAAGAAGCAGCATATTCCACTTAGATAAAATAGAATCAAAATCTGGGAGGATTAAAAAAAAAAAATTCTAGATAAACACTGTTTTCAAATCTACCTGGAGGAAAAATATTGCAGCCTGTACATATAGTCAGCTGATGACCAGTATAAAATGAGCCTTCAAAGAGGGAAGGCTACTAAGAAACGTAGTAGTTTTTTAAAATTTGTATTCACTGAAGAGAAAAATCCAGAGATCCATTCTGGAACTGCTAGTGGGAGGGTCAGCAGGTCTGCCTGAAGTTGCAATGAGCATGAATTAGGTTTTAAAATGAAGTTTTATTTGAAGAATCTTTAACATTGTACTTAGCACCACTTTTGTGTTAAGTGACAAAGGTTACACCGCAAAAAATGAAATGGGAACAAAGGTTCCACTTCCTATCCAGGTAACTCAAGGTAAATAAACCAAAAGTATTTGAAAAAGAAAAATATATCAAAGAAAATCTTGAAAAAAAAGAAGTTGGATTGTTGGAAAAAACCTGCTTACAAGCCTCTTGAAATTCTTTACAAGGTTAAAAACCTAGTAAAATTACTTTTCAAGAGACTTTTCCTAAAAAAATGTAAAAGCTTTAAAGCAACCAAGAAATGGGCTGAGTGAAATGTTATGATATGGCTAAATAGTTGCTTTAAATAAAACGGGAAACTGATGATAGTATATACTCATTTATCAAAATAAAGAAAACACGTAGAAGGGTTAATAAAAAGGAAATATTTCTTATCATATCAAGTTACTGATAATGATGAAGACAACAGAAAGAAATAAACTCCAAAATGAAATTTTAAACCTAAATGCTAGTAAAACAAATAATAAAATTTGTCATAGAAATACACATAAGTGAAAGGTGCATAAATAATAATTCCTAAGCTACACAACTCATGAAAGGTGTAGCAGAATCTTGGGGCTATGATAGTTCTATGAAAACTTGATCTCAAAACCATTAGCTGACAAAACTAAATCAACTGTTGGAAGCTACTAAGAAACAATAAAAACACCTCTGAAAGCAACATTAAACTACCACGTAAGTCCATGGTTCACTTTTCTCTGAAGCACTGACTTCCCTGACTTAAGTTGGATTAATAAATTTGGGGAAAAAATTAATTGTTTAGGAATGCCTAAGCAGAAAACTAAGCTTAGTATGGTAAGAGAGATCTATAACATTCAGGAGCACAGACAATTTGTCACGTCTTCCAACACAGGCACTAGGACCCTACTAGTGAAAGGATGAAAGTAGGAGGAACAAGGCTGAAAACAGCAAGACAGCTTTTCACACAGAAAGAGAGCCGTGTAAACCCCTGCTGAGGGTAGTGTAGATCCTGACAGTTCACATGGATTTGATGGAAGACTGGACAAGCATTGGAAGTTTTTAAGTAGAAAAAGCACTGCAGGTTCAAGAAACTTCCATAGCTAAAACAGTGGCCAGTAGAACTTGCTGGGTGAAGGATCATCTCTCATTATTGATCTGTTTTCTCTCTTCCTTACATACCTGCATGCAGCTGCTGCAGAAGGCAGGATTCTGTGTGACACAGACCCTTCCTTGGCCTGAGCCAGGGCTGCTGCTCCCGAGAGTGACTGTGAGGGAGCTGGGCCTCTACAACCACTTGTACTAACCAGGGTAGGGATGGCCTCCCCAAACTTCTTGTGGAACTTTTGCAGCATGAGGTTAAATCACTCAAACAGGATTTGATTAAGGTAATTATTAAATTATACAGGTGACGAGAAAGAGGATGAGAGTAAGGAAGGTGTCCTTGCACTCTCGCCTCAGCCTCTCAGAAGTGCCGTGATTCTTTAACAATTTCACAGTTACTGCTGGGAAGGAAAGAGAAGATGATAATAATCCTTAGTGTTTGTTAAATATACTCCTGGTATTGCCTTATGTTAGCAACTATTTTATATGCCTGGTCACCTCAGGGACCAATTTGACAAAAATCACTAGAGCAAAATCCCAGTGCAACTTTTCCTCGTGATACGACATTCCCAGAATTCCGACATGGACCATACGTACTTGGTGCTTTTGAAGCGCTATAGAAAAGTAAGGAAATGCATTAAATAATATATTATAGACAGAACTTCTGAGTCTCCTCTGTGCTAGAAGGCAGGAAAGAGCCAAATAAAAAGAAGAAAGAAAATCCCACAATACTTTGTCCTCGCCTTTATAAATTTGCTGTAGGAACTCTTATTTTCCCTTGCAACTATTCTCCTGCATAAAGGTCCTTCTGCCATATGTTAGCCCAAGTATTAGGAAAAACTTAATTTTTTCCTAAACAGTTCACTTGATACAACCTTGACCCATTAATTAGATTGCTTTTGAAAAGGGAAAATTTTGGACTGAATGATTAGCATATTAGACAAAAACTCCTATACAGTTGTAGTTTACTTTGGACTTAATTTAAAAAAGGAAACAATGGAAAAAAATCTTCTGGACATATTCTGATTATATTTCATATGATTATGTAGACTGCACATACCTAAAGAAAATAGATTACACTCAAATAGCTTTTGGGGAATTACAATGAATAATTGTTTCTAATTTTGTCTTCATATCACTAACAAGAAATAATTTATTGATATCAAGAGAAAATATTTACTGCTCAAAGGCTTTTAGGAAAGGAATCAGCCAGGTTTGCTAGATTAACATGTTAACTTAAATTGTCACATACACATTTTCATGCAAGGCAGCACTCCTTAGCTGCTTTACTGAATACAACTGACATCCTTAAATAGATACATGCAGATCCTGATTGCAGATATAAACTCCATTCATGTTGCTATGGCTGCCACTGCTGGAGCAATTTGTACAGCTTATTTTCAGCCATTTCTTCCCCAAGAATTCCGCAACATAGAAGCAAACTTTTAAATGCTTTTGCACTAACATTCTTTGCAACTAACACTGCCGGATAAGAGGACTTCAAATCCTTTCTTGTTTTGTGGCTGGACATCCCTATGTGCTGAGACCCAGGGTACTCTTCCTTCCTCCAGAATAGCTGTTGGACATCAACTTCCTGATGGAAATTAACTAATCCAGGAAAGCCGGAGTTCAGTAAAGTTTCAGTGGGAAAGGGAATTGTAATTGTTTTAGTTACTGTTGAAAGGAACACTTAACAGGAGTTTTTAAAATGCTACCCCTAATGGACTCACACAATCAAATATTTGTTGTGAAACAGATAAATCATATAATTTCAGTGTATATTAAACATTAATGCTTGTTTGTCTTTCATCTTAATGCCTCTTACAATTAATTTAACAGATTTTGTACAAGATTTCAAAACAGCTTAAAATATAATCTATTTAATTTATCTCTGCTTTCCCATTGGTGGAGTTATTGACACATATAGCTACTGAATTCATCCTTATGTCTTGCTTTCTTATAAAGAATCTCTGCCAGTATCAACATATTTTGTGCTTTTTCACCTGTATTTTGCTAAAATGTTAATCACTATGCATTTTTCAAAGACGTACACAGAGGATTTCCTCATTTCCTTTTCTCTATCCCACTTTTCCTCTCTTCATGCTAATAGAAAGTTCTGGGTGGCAGACACTGGGCCAAACAAGACCATAGATTTATATCTCCAGTCCATTAGAACATACTACTACTTGGTCTATTTATCTATGATGCTCATAGTCTGTGCCTGGCAGATTCTTCCAGGAGCAGCAGTTTTTCAAAAAATTCTCTTGCTTTTGTGCATAATTTTTATTGCATAATCAGCATCTGACCAATGGAAAGAAACAAATAGGTAGAATAACCTGTTACATCAAAAAAATTATATTGGAATGATTTTATTTATTTTTTATGATTTTATTAAGGTGACTGAAAAAATTAAGTTTTGATCTCTGCCAAAACTAACAGAAAGCAATAATAAGAATTATGACATTTTTTCTATCTTTAAATTTACCCAAGGGATGATATGAATTTCATACTACTCACATATTCATCTTCAAGAGATCAGCTATGTTCAGAGATAGTCACAGGCTTTGAAGTGTTGAAGTATGTAGTGTAGCTGAGGCTACAAGTCTATATTTAAAACTGAAATTAAAAAAAAAAAAAAAACAACTAAGAAAAGGAAAAAGTCATTCAACGTTTTCTTGAACATATTTTGCGCAATCTAAGTTCTAATAGTCTGAGTCTGCTGGAAAAAAATGGGCATTTCCATAGAAACACTGAAGGAATGAAACCACCACATAAGATCCCCTAGCAGGGGAAGTGTAGCACGGACATGTTGGCTTTGAATTTTAAGACACAAGGTGTTGGCCCTTACTGTTGCCTCCTTTTCCACAACAGGTTTCTAAACTGCAGGAGTAATGCCTGCTACTTCTGTATGTTAAAATTACTGCAGCTGATGAGAGATTAAAAGGGATTGTAAAGAGAGAACACTACATAATCTTTATCTATTAACCTTTCAAAGAGAAGTGTAGCATAGGAAAGATCCATAACCGAAGTCAAAGGGTCAGTACCTCGGCTAAGTGTAAATACAAGAAAGTGCCCCTGGCTGCTATTTCATTTGGGCATTTTAAATCAGCCAAACACCCAAACTCCCTTTTCTTTTCCCTACATTCTATTTTCTTTCCATTTTACTACCGCTACTACAGCAGCTCCTCTTGGCACCGCTCTACTTTACGTACAGAGAGTGGTACTATTATACATGCCTCTTCCTAGCACTTTAGAACTGGCTCAGGAATATCTTTCTTTCATCTGCAGTAATTTCCCATTAAGACTTTTTCTATTAAATTACGGAATAGTACAGCTTGCAAGAGAAGTTTAGTTCAGGTTTTGAATTCAATTTGAGTAGACATTGATTGTCTAAAGACAAATAATTATGTTGAATTATATCAAGAAATAAAAAATTTACTATGTCACTTTAACAAAATTAAAAACAAACTCTCTTTTTTTTACTAGTAGAAGAGAAAAATAACAAAAAACCGAAAACAAAAATCAAACATTTAAAGATACGTATTACATTGCAACTACTTTCAGTTTATCTATTCTAACTATCAATGTTTTATTCTCAATAGGTCAAAACTGGGGAGAAAAAGGTATTAAATAATAATAATAACAATAACAACAACAAAAACAATAACACGAATAACAACAACAGTGTCTAGTTGTCTAACTCTTGCTTTCTACGCTTTGAGAGTTATATATACTCTTAGCTACACGAAAGTAAGATAACAAGCAAAAGGATTTCTGGATCCCTTCTGGATTGACAGAAACAGGTATTTACCACACCTCCAGAGCTTTTTCTATTACTTCTTTGTTCTTTGTTTTTCATCTTAGTCATAATTTGAAGGAAACTGGGATGCGATTTTTGCATTCAGTTGTGCTACATAATTTGTTGTCAGGCTGCAGCTTAGGAGGGGCCCTGGGAAAACTTCTGCAGTATGAAGTTATCTTCCATGGCAAATGATGTCAACATTTGGCTTGAATTACATCTCTAAACGTTCTTAGTCACTTTGTATTTGTTTCTCTGAAGGCGTTTAAAACTTAGAATATGTTGGGAGAAGTCACTGACTGAATGTACAGCTGTCCCAGGGCAATAACTTGTGAAGCAAAGCAGCAAAGTGGCAAACAGCTTTTTTTACGTCCTGGTAATACATTTAATCTGCATGATGTGGTTACCATCAGAAGTCAGTCCATTTCCCCTTGAAGATACACCAGGAGTTCCTGAGATTTGCAACTTCTCACCAAGCCTGGTATTTATGTTTCTTCTCTCTACAATGATGGTACATCATCATTTTCCCAAGAATACCTATTCATCAAAAAAAGAAGCAGGCCAGTGCCTAGAATGGACAGTTCCTCTCTGTTTGCTATTTCCAATAAAATTGAGGATACACCTTGCACAGCAAGCTACGTTGTTTTTAATGATGGTAATATAAAATGATGCATTGAACAAAAAAATCTGGCCATTATCTCTTTAGATGTAAGTATTGAAGCACCAGTACTGTTAATCTTCTTTTTGTGACTATTATGTAAACCGAACCCCATGGTAAGGACTTGGCTGAGGAACTAAACATGGTGTTCAAACCAAAATGATGACTGGAATGAATTTACTGGCTGCAAATGTAAGGTGTCTAGGTCTTACTGTGTCCTCATTAAATGACACTATGAAAAAAGAGAGCAGCATGACAAGAAGTGACAAATCATACAGTGAACATCTGAGAAAGATGACAGAAAGTAAGACATATACGTAGTCTCTTAAACAGAATATAATATTAAATTTTCCAGTAAGAATTAAGGAGAGAAACTAAGAATTGTGGCTGTACAGAGGATTAAGCTAATTGTCTGAATTTTATATATATATATATATAT
>VZTI01005527.1:479880-492054 GCA_013397865.1 Struthidea cinerea
TATTTATTTATTTATATATATATATATATATATGTAGCCTCTTTAATGCTGCTGTCACTGGAGTTTTGTTGCATGGATAATAGAGGTAAGAACCAACTCCATAGTTAAGCCAAATCCAATTAACTGACCAAGGAGCTTACTTGTGTTTATTGGGAGACGGATGAACTCATAAATGACTAGTGACCACATGCGTATTTAGTTCAGAAGATTTGTTATCTAATAGTTATAGAGACATATGAAACAGAGAACAGTACAAAACATTATTTAGGAGGTTGGATTGGCTGACTTATGGAAAAAGAGTAAGGGAACTAAGCATATCGATATGTTAAAAGTTAAATAACATTCAAAGAAACATTCAGCAAGAAGTCTAAGATGAAAATACTGAGAAGGACGGAAGCCATACAGAAACCCACAAGAATTATTAGGAATAATTCAAAAAGTAAAAACTCACAAACTTTTAAAAGGAAAATTCAATAAATATCAAAACTGATCAACAGCAACAGTTATTAAACCACAGAATAATTTTTCTCAAGGAACTCACAGAAAAGTCATTCAATTGCTATTGAAGAAAAAATGTGATACATGGTATACGACATGGCAATATTTGGCACTGGAAAAATTAGACTAGCTTTACTAGGGTAATTTTTCATCTTTAGCACCGATGCAGAACTAATTCATCTGTTGCACTCCAAATATCTTTTTCAAAAGCAGAAAGAATACAGAAAATTTAGTTAAATGAGATCTGTGCAATGAGATTCAGCTAAGAGTTCGAAATAGCTTCCACCATTGTGATACTTTTGGCTTTCCCTCACTTTCTAGACAGTAAAGCACTGTAAAATTTCACCTCTGAGCTTTTTTATTGTTTTATTGCGAGTGGATATTCCTCTACCTTTCTCTGAAGCATTATATGTTGCAGCAGCTAGAAATCAAATGCTTTTGTGCAGTAGTGCCACTGAACTCTTTCAGCTGTTTGCTTAAAGGGCTTTGCTCACTTTCTGGAGATAAATGAATTTGCCAGTAGGGCAGGGCCAGGAGGGAATTTTCCTTTCATTGAGGATGGATGCAATTGCTCTTTTGTTCTGCTTCTTTGTTTTGTCTCTTTGTCTTACTTGCACTTCTGTAAAGTGTACCTTTCCTAACCAACACAGAGGAATTTAAGTTACCTTTTGGGTCCTGGCAAAAAATAGCTCTTCCTCGATTGTTCCTGCTCTTAACTAGTGGCACACTGGGGTTGTGGGTTTTTTTGTTATGTGAGGTGTTTTAAATGGGGTACTAAATGGTTTTCTGTAGTGCACAGAGCGACTCTTCTGAGATCAAGCTTCAGCTTCCTTTAAGTCTTCTGCGAAAAGCAGAGGGCCACAGCTGTGATTGTCTCCCATTTGCTATTCCTGACTCCTTAAAATACAGCCAACAAATTGCAGCAGCACTGTAAGCTGTCTGTAGTTAGCAAAGTTTCCCAAGCAGATAGTTTTGGATTTCTGCTCATTCTGACAGTTTATTTCTCCCAGAAGAATGAAATGCCTGGGAAATGAAAAGTTATGTACGCAAGGGAGCTAATGGATGTGTACATAGTATCTTGGATTGTCTTAGACTTTAGCTTACTTGGAGTTAGCACTGATTTGGTGTATAGCTCTTGCGTTGATGAAACATTTGCATCTTGGTTCTGACGTGGGTAAGCATGCAGATATATTTCCTAACATGCTATTTCTTTTCCCATGGCAATGTCCAGAAAAAGAAGATCTGGATACAGAACCACAGGATTTAAAATAATAAAGCAGCATATGCAGTGATTTGGCAGAATGAAGATATTAATGAGGTCATCTCAAAATGGGGTGTCACATTAGGGAACTGTCTGAACAAGAGAATTTTACTAATTGGACTGAAAAGTGTCCCCAGGGTCACAGCAGTACACTGTGTGTGTATATGGCTTCTGCTATATACATACATACATATTTTTATATATATATATATATATATATATCTATATCTACACACAGACATATCAAACTCCTGAAAAACAGGTGCTTGCTAAAACAGTACAAACTCTTAAAAATACTTGTATCAATATTTCACATTAAAGAAACAAAGGACAGAACACTAAGTAAGGACCGCTGTGATAAAAGTTTAGGACCAAGAATCAGAGCAAAGAGTACTGGTTTATGTTGATTTATTTTTGCCTTCAGGGGTGGTTAGATTTAATCCTGTAATCTGCATACTCAACTAAAAAAAAATTTAACACTAGAAATATGCAAAATTTAGCATTTAAATTACATGTGGGAGATCAACATTGGAATCTGCTACATTAGTCAGAAATATAACATCTTGAATAGAGGGAGGGAGGTCTTGCATCCCAGATGGGTTGAAGATTCTAGTGTCTGATCAATAGTTTTTTTGATAGTATAACAGGCTACAATCAAGACAAAGGCAACAAACCTTTTCAGGGTCACAGAAACTACTGGTGCTTATTAATATTAACACTTCATGGATACACTACTGGAGAATAAATTTCACTTCACATTGGATTTCTTTTTTCATGTATCACAGCTCCTTCCTCCTCTCATATTTTACATTACATTTTTCATGTAATTATAGGAAGATAACTTGATGTACCATTCTTTGACATATCTCACTGAGTTGTGCACATTAAAAACCTCTGCAGTTTAGTGGAGGGCAAAGAGGAAAAAAAGAGAGTAAGTCACGTGCTAAAGTCTTTGCTCATGTATTGAAATAAAATGAATTTGAGTTAACGTAATACTTGAGCATATGTCATTAGTTTATTTGGCTGCAGATCTCCTTTGTGCATTGCTGTTTTTCATACAGAACATTTTGTCACGTACATATTTGTTCTTTGAAGAGGAAGAGTTCTTTTTATTTGAAAATTCTTACCAACATATATTTTCTCCTCCTCCTCACATCTGTTATGGAAAGAAAGAAAACAAAAGCTCATCTTTTTGGAAAATAAGTGTGAAATGTAGAAAAAAAAATCCCATCAGTAAAATACAAAGAAGACACTATGAAATTATGCTAATGATCTGTCAGATGTTATGTTCAATGGCATTTAGGCTACCAGAGTTTCCATTTTGGCACAGGACTTGGGATCAGTGTAGGGTATGCTGGGAATTGGGATTTGTGAAAGGCTAGGTGTGGAAAGGTGGGAAGGGCTGAAGCACGTGCTTCGGAAATGAAGTTACACAGGGAGAGGAAGGAAGCTTGTCTCCATTCATGCATGTCCACGTATATGCACCCAGGGCTTGTCCTGGAGTGAAGCACTGCTGTCACATCACCAGCGAGCTCACACAAGGTGGTGCTCGTGTCAGATCTGCACCTGGGATGGGGCAGTCCTGGTTGTGTGTACAGATTGGGGAATGAGATGCTGGAAAGCTGTGCTGCAGAAAGGGACCTGGGGGTCCTGGTCCATGGCCAGTTGAGTCAGCAGTGCCCTGGCAGCCAGGAGAGACATCCATGTCCTGGGGTGCATCCGGCACAGCATTGCCAGCTAGGCAAGGGAAGGGATTGTCCTGCTCTGCTCTGTGCTGGGGCGGCCTCACCTCAAGTTCTGGGGGCAGTTTTGGGCAGCACGGTATAAAAGAAAGGTATTAAACTATTAGAGAGTGTCCAAAGGAGAGCAATGATGATGGTGAAAAGCCTTGAGGGGAAGCCGTGTGAGGAGGGACTGAGGACACTCGGTCTGTTCAGCCTGGAGGAGACTGAGGGGAGACCTCACTGCAGTTACAGCTTCCTTGTGAGGGGAAGAGGAGGGGCAGGCACTGATCTCTGCTGTCTGGTGACAGTGACAGGAGCCGAGGGAATGGCCTGAAGTTGCTCCAGTGCAGTAATGATGCATGGGCAAGGACCTTGCTTATCAGGTGGAAAAATGCAAAGACGTTTATTGCGCAGTCAGAATTCCCTAAATACCAGCACCCAACAGGGTATAACATCATATAAACAGGAAAGATGTTCACCACAGTGTCCCCCAATCACCTGGGGTATTGCACAGATTTTACCTATTATAGTAATAGGCAAACAATACCCTAAAAGGCCACAAACTACAATGAACACTTCTCATAGGCCCAGTCTGTCCACAAACACACAATCCTCTCTCAGTCCGTCTCCGGTGACCTGGATGCACTCCCAGGATCACCTCCGGGCCCAGGCTAGAGGTCCTCCCTCTGATCCTCACGGCCTACCTCTCTACCACCACCAAGTGTACTCCAACACTCCAGGAGAGGTTTTGGTTGGATATTAGGAGAAGGTTCTTCACCCAGAGGGTGGTTGGGCACTGGAACAGGCTCACAGGGAAGTGGTCACAGCACCAAATCTGACAGAGTTCAAGAAGCTCTCCGGCACACGATGTGACTCTTGGGAATGGTGAGTTGCAGGGCCAGGATTTGGAGTTGATGATCTCCATGGGTCCCTTCCAACTCAGGATATTCTGTGATTCTGTGAAATGACGAGAGCAGCCCTTGCCTGCAGCTGAAATGGGTGCTGGATATTGAAGGTGGGGTTTTAAGGATGTACAAGGAGGAGTAGAAGGTGCTCTATCCCACCTTCAGCTCTACTGCACACCAAGCCCATGTACTGAAGCTCCAGGGTGTTTGCCTTGTCGTTTTAGAAGTGCCTGTGGAGGATTTCTGTGCCATTTTCACAGGGGCAGTGAAGTGTGACCCTCTAACTCCTTGTTCCCAGGGCTCATGTTCAAAAATGATCTGACATTGTTTCTTTTCCCCTGCACATCATTGCCAAAGGGTAGATGTGTATCACATTTGTGATGCATCACGCAGACTCGTGATAAAATGTCACATTATTTCCTTCTTCTAGAAACTTTGTGTAACTGACCCTTATTGCACTCTGCTTAAATAGAGTTATGGAACACAGCAAAATGACTGTCTTTTGGCAGAAACATTATTTTATCTTAGATTCTGCTTCTGATTTATGTACAGCAACAGACTCAAAACAATTATCAGAAATCAGTGTTCAGTGACCAGCTCAATCAAAATATCTGAAGAAAAACTTCACTTTCCTGGTGGTTTTTGACATTCTCTTTTATAGATATTTATCCATCCTTCTTCCTACGTTTATTTCTTAGCTGGTAATACACCAGCTTAGTAAAAGAGTTCTGCTTTGAATTTATTTCCACCATTATGAGCAATTACTTTTTCTTTTAACTTTAGCTCTTTCACATGTGAAAGAAAGTTGACACTTCAATAATATATGTAACTGAATTCTGACATTTTCATTCTTCAGAGCTATGAAAAGAGGCTTTTAACATTGCTTTTCCTGATCAAATACTTAAGCCAAAATTTCATAGACAAGTAACCACTCTAGAAACCACAGAGGTTGTGAAGAATTAGGCCATTTAAAATTGATTCGCACAATGAAGCTTGAAAGATACATTAAAAAAAAAAGAAAAGAAAAAAGAGAAATAAAAAAGTCAAGTTCTTTACATTTGCAGAAAGAGGAGTACATCTTAGATTTTAAAAAAATGGTTTGTTATACAGTATTTCTCTCCATGATTCAGCTGTAAGGACCTCTGTCCACAGACATGGTAATCTTAATCTTGTAGTTCAAGTCAACAGAAAATATCTTGAATTTGAATCTCCAGGTCAGCTCAGGAGTGTAAAACAATTTCTATTATCTGTCCTAAATACACACCAATACAGACACTGCTTTGAGGAGTGTAATATTTGTATTTGCACCCTCCCCTGTGTGACAATGTTGCTCCAGGTGCAAGCAGGTACTGCCTTTCTCCTTCAGCCTTTTTCCTTTGATTTCTACTGGTTTACCAAATTTCTCCTGGATTATACATTTTGCTCAGTCTTGTCCCCATGACCTGACACTATATCATTTTATTGAAGATTTTCTTCTTGCACCTTTTCTCTTTTTAATTCTCAATCCTACCTCCTCTCTTCTTTTCAGACACTTTCCCTTCTGTTCCTTTTTTCATTTGTGTGTACATTTCTGAGTTTATTAATTTTCTCATATCCTCTTGCACTGCTGACTATAGATCCCAGCTTTCAGCAAGCTAGATTGTTGAGTTATTATGATTGCATTCTGGCAGGCAGTGCATCAGGTCACACAAAAATAATTGGAGATTTTCATTTATACAACAACATGCCAAGAAGTCTCTAGGCATTATCAAAAGATAAATTGAAGTATAGCTTAAGATGAAAAGAAAGCTCATTAATTTCCAAAATAGTCAAGAAATTGAGAATATTTGCAAAACAGTAATAAGGAAGAACAAAAATTTAACTGCTACGAAACTTGAACGTGGGCACTTGGTCTACTAATGTTACAGAACTGCCTATTAAAATTGTTTCTTTAATTGTAAAAATAAATGCAGCTGTTGCTCATGCCCATTTGTTAAATCAGTTATGTCTAAATCAATTTCAGGTTCTCTTTTTAAACTTATGGTATCTTTGCACACATAAATGGTGGTAGTCTCTCTTCTACTTATCTCTTGGCATATTTATCTTTCAGGGAAAGATTCTCCTTTGATTTTCATATACCTATCTATATAGAGAGTAGTTAAGGGGTTTTTTTTGGTCTGTGTGATTTTCTTTATTTGTTTGGTTTTTTTTAAAAAAAGAAAGCGTAATTTGCAAATTCACTGCCCCCCTGCCACCCCAGCTCTGTTACCATTTTCTCCTCTCCGCACTGATCTTTTCTATTCTATTCTAAACTATTTCATAGCCCCTCCTCTGTAATTCATATTTGCTCTTCCATTTTTCCGCTCTGCTACATCCTCAGTTCAGTGGAGATTTTTACAGTTCCCCTGAATCATAACCCTCAAGAAGAGATGGATAGGGACAAACCATTGAATAATGAAACTAGACTTGCTTAGGCTGATTACTCTGTACTCTCTCTGACCTTAGCTTTTAAAATGGAGGATTCCCTCTGTGTCTCATTCTGAAGAACAAACTCAATATAAAAGGTCATCCTGAACTGATTGCAGGATCAAGAGTCCTAGAAAATGTAGGCTGAGAAAAACACTTGGCTGAATTCCATCTCCAAATTTCAGTTTTTAAAAGAGAATATAAAAATATTTGTTGCTCCTTTCATAAGGTTTCAGAGATACCCTCCTTCAGTCACTTAAGTTTCCATTTAATTTTTTTTTCAAAATCTGGTAAATTAGAATACTAACTCTAAGTTGCTATGAAATGTAACTGAAACAAGTAATTTTCTGACCTATCAGAAAATTTATCAGTAAAACAGTGTAATGAAAAGCAAGTTAAAGAAGCAAGACTACAGTTTCCCTGCAGCCATTCTGTCGTACAGCTGTGCTTATTCTATTGCAGTGGAACTCAAGCTGCAATAAATCACGGCATCTCCCAGTGACAGTTTCAAATGAACACGTTTATTGGGACAGACAGGTACATCACTAAGGGTGTTATTTACTTCAGGCGCTGACACACAGTACCAGCTGTTGGATTTAAACACGGACTCAGTCACTGCAACTGAAAACTATGGGAACTTTTCAAATCACACACCAATATGAGAAAAACGGGGGCATCATGGCATAAGTCATGCTGATTTTTTTTTTCCAACAGCACAAAAGCTATGAAGTTTGAGAGAAAATTCCCCAACAAAATCAGGCAAAAATTCCAGTCTAACAACAAAAACATAACACATTCAGATTAAATACTGTAATCAGGGTTTTTAAAAAATTTTAAAGAAAGTTTTACTTTGAAAAATCAGTGACTGAACTCTAGAGGCTTGCTAAATTTCATTAATTTCTTCATATATATAACAAAATCACCTCTGATCTCTATTTTTAACCTTTGGGTGGTATGGGTTTTTGTGTAAATAGTGCAGAGTGGAAACACATCCAGCACTGCTGTGAGCTCTTCCTCTACCATGGAACATGGGGACCCAGCTTATATAGGGATCTGGGGAATCAACCTGAAACAAAGGGAATTTTTGTTGCCAGTAGGATAAAAAAAACAAAACAAAAAAAAAAAAAAAAAAAAAAAAAAAAAAAAAAAAAAAAAAAAAAAAAAAAAAAAAAAAAAAAAAAAAAAAAAAAAAAAAAAAAAAAAAAAAAAAAAAAAAAAAAAAAAAAAAAAAAAAAAAAAAAAAAAAAAAAAAAAAAAAAAAAAAAAAAAAAAAAAAAAAAAAAAAAAAAAAAAAAAAAAAAAAAAAAAAAAAAAAAAAAAAAAAAAAAAAAAAAAAAAAAAAAAAAAAAAAAAAAAAAAAAAAAAAAAAAAAAAAAAAAAAAAAAAAAAAAAAAAAAAAAAAAAAAAAAAAAAAAAAAAAAAAAAAAAAAAAAAAAAAAAAAAAAAAAAAAAAAAAAAAAAAAAAAAAAAAAAAAAAAAAAAAAAAAAAAAAAAAAAAAAAAAAAAAAAAAAAAAAAAAAAAAAAAAAAAAAAAAAAAAAAAAAAAAAAAAAAAAAAAAAAAAAAAAAAAAAAAAAAAAAAAAAAAAAAAAAAAAAAAAAAAAAAAAAAAAAAAAAAAAAAAAAAAAAAAAAAAAAAAAAAAAAAAAAAAAAAAAAAAAAAAAAAAAAAAAAAAAAAAAAAAAAAAAAAAAAAAAAAAAAAAAAAAAAAAAAAAAAAAAACAAACACAACCACAAAAAACTCCAACCCTGACCACCACAACCTATAATAAGTTAAAGAACAAAAACAAAAATGCCCCACAAACCAAAAACTCTTACTAGAGTTTACACAGGTAATGGGAACACAATATGAAATGTACTTTGAGGTGGAATACTTCAGGAAGACAGCATACCCATTGGTGTTGTGGGGAGGTGCAGTGTTGAGAATAATCGGGATTTTATCAAATAGGGATATTTATCATGAAAAAAAAAAGGGTATTAGTAGCCTTGTGGGAGGAAAACGCCAGTTCTACAGGAAGGAAAGAAGGTGACAGCTACCTCATAAATAATAAGAGGACAGTTCAGTTGTCTCATTCATGTCCCTTCTCCTTCAAGGTTAAGAACTGTTGTGTTGTGCTGGGACCAAATGAAAACCAATGACCAGAACAATCAGATGAGAGAGTCTTTATGTCCTGATAATGAGAGGATTTTTGTGGTTATTCCAGCATCAGAAAAGGAAGAATGTGATGGTTAAAGGTCCCCTTCTGAGTGAGTGAATCCTATCTGACAACCAGTTCAGGAAGCATGAAGCCTAACTGGAACCAAGTCAAAGATCTTAAAGATATATTGTCCATACTAATGCTGCCTTTCGTCCAGGCTTTATTTCATCTTCACTATAAGCTGCTTTACTAATTATTCTGGCCAGTCATTTATCTTCCTCGTAGGACACTGACGTGATGGCAGTCATCAACTAGTGCAAGTCAAGGAGAGGATTATAAAGAGTAATTATAAAGAGTATAAAGTGTTGTTAGGCATTCAGCTCCAGCATACAAGATTTGGCAGGGACCTACAAATACTACAAGATTAATCTGCAACTCCACAAGTGGTTGAAACATGAAAACCTTGTTAAAATTTAGGTTTCTTTTTATAGATGACATTCCATGAAGCAACACCTCTGGCAGGACGTGAAGTTCCAAGCAAAAAAGCCAACTCCCAAACCAAAAATCCCTACAGTGTTGTTCTGTTGTGGTGGGTCAACCCTGTCTGGCTGTCAGGTGCCCACCAAAATGCTGTCTCATCCATCTCCTCAGCAGGAGAGGAAGAGGAAATATGATGAATCCACATTGTGGGCTGTGGTAGGGAGAGGCTGATGGTTCACCCATTATGACAATCATTATCATGGACAAAACAGATTCAGCTTGGGAAAATGAATTTAGCAATACAGTCCTTCACAATCTTCTGCAGTTCTTCACAATGTTCTTCAGCATGGGTCCTTTCCATGGAGTCCAGCCCTTCAGGAAGGGTCTGCTCCAGCACGGGTCCTCCATAAGGACACAGGTCCCTCACAAACCCTGCTCCTGCATGGGCTCCTCTCTAGAGGCCACGGCTCCTGCCAGGAGCCAGCTCCATTGAAGTTATCCATGGTATTCAGGGAATATCCATGTCCTCCACATACACAAACTCTCATGTAGTACTTTTTAGTACTCAAAATCAAATGCAAAATAATAGCTCAGTTTGGTTTTGAAAACAAAACAGGTGAAAATACTTAGCATGGAAGCAATTGTACAGCTGTATTTATCATTCCAGGGCAAAGGACACACCACATCAGCAGAGTAAGGACAGCAGCTTTCACAAACACAGAACCTAACTTGAAGGGCGTGGGTGGGTAAGCAATCTATAAATGTATTTTATATACATGAGAGTATTATTTATACCTATTAAGTTGTTCTACAGGAGATCTGGCAGATCCTGAAAGTGAGAGTATTAAAAGGACAGCAATCAGAGCAGTGTAATTCAAAAGAAAGACAGCTAATTCAATAAACTACCAATCTAATCAGACATGCATCCATGTTAAGGGGAAAAAACAGGGAAAAATTGCCAACTGACGGAAATGCTGTTGCCAAAGGGTGTGTACGATGGAGCGACAGAAGAATGAACATGAAAATAATCAAAAGGCTAGCTATAAAATAAGATACAAGAAGAAGTTTTTTTATACACAATAGAAAATGAAATCAAAAGGAAGTAAAAGTCTCTTATTCAATGGGGAAGGAGAACAAAAGGAGATTATGCACGACAGACTAAATTCAATACTTTCTTTGATTTTTTATTATAAAAGAAAGAAAGAAAAAGGTAGTTTTGACCAGATACTTCACAAAATGAGTTTTATCACAAGGATAAGTATGTCAGGGAGAATTTGAAAAAAGTAGGATGAAGAATATTTAGACAAATGAATTGAATATAAATTTATCTTTAAATGTTTTTTAAAAATCTAGCCAAAGAGATTTATAAAACTTCAGTGGTTTTCTTCAAGAGATCATAGAAGACAGAAGACTTGAAAAAGGGGAAAAATGTGAAATTCTCTATCAGCTATTAAGAAGTGAGTGGGAAAGAATGTAAAAGAATTACAGGTCATGGTACCTACCTTTAGGAATTAGGACAGAAAGAATTATCAATCTATTCATGTTGAAAGAGAATAAAATGAAAAAGGCAGACAGTGTAGTTTTGTTGAAGTTCAGATAGTGCCAAAGCAATCTTATTTTCTCTAAGATGGAACATGTATCAGTTTAAAACTGAATATGTAACTGACTTAAATCAGGTTTTTCCTACTGCCCTAAGGGACAGTCTCAAAAGAAAACCAAGGAACCAGAATCCAAATAAAAACACGGATGAGCACTCATTGCTTTCTAAACTACAGGCCAAGTACTTCATAATAATTCCTTCATTGTGAGAGGGCATTTCATCAATAACAAACCTGGAATAAAAGGAGAACATGGCAATAGGTGGCAATGACATAAAATGTAATGTCATTGGGAAAAAAAACTCATGGTGGAATAGCAAAAAGTCTTAATGGGGGAAAATTAGCCTGAATGGTTAAGGAAGAATTTGTATGAAAAGACAGACTAAATGAGATGAAAGGAAAAATTACTCCAGCTATATGGATAGTGCACACTCTACACAGATAATGGAAGAGGTCAGAGATACAAACATTGTGTCGTGACGTTGACTAAATCTGTCAGTTTGTTGCCTAATCCAATAAATTGTGAAGACTGTGGCTTTCAGATGTTTACTCTCTATATATCTAATTGCTTAAATTTGGTGAGGGGACACTGTAGCACAAGCTTCATATGCAGCCTGTTAGCAGAGCTGCTGCTAACATTAAATATTCTGTTCTTCATCTCTGCAATCAATTCCTTACATCTCTCTCGTTTTCATCTGGAAGCAGACTGCTTAAAAGTAAAGTGATATAAAGTGTTTCCCAGCAACTACTTCATCACTTCCAGTGACCTTCAAATTACATTTAACATTTGTCTTGGACAAAACTATAAGGCTGCTCAGTGTTGTGGACAGGAAGATTCATCTGGTACTGTTAACCTGATCAATAGTGAAATAAAAAGTCAACTGAGCTTACATTTTTACAACCCCAGGAGAAAGTTAAAAAACGCATTAGTTGGTTTAACAAAATGATAGCAGACAGAGAATCAGTATCCAAGATTATAAATGATGGTAGCTTTGTAAGCCCTGTACATCATATATAGTCATAAACTATTCGCACTGAATTAGTTTAAGGACAATCTCACTTTTGTTTCTTTTACTTCAATTTTTCCTGCACTTTGTCCCCCAGAAATAAAAAAAAAAAAAAAAAAA
>VZTI01005527.1:492081-504720 GCA_013397865.1 Struthidea cinerea
AAAAAAAAAAAAAAAAAAAAAAGAGGCTGTTCCATTTGAAAGCACACAAATTATACTGAATTTCAGATAAAGAAAAGGTGCCAAGTGGTGGGGAGATTGATTCCATGAGCTTTAATTATCTAAACTACGTGTCCATTAGTAAGTTGCTTGGTGCAACAGAAGTAGATAAGTAGACTGAAACAGATGGTCCTAAAGCTCCTGAGCTTAATTTCACTCATTCCTTATGCCCTTTTCAGAAAAGAAAAGAAGAAGTCTTTGCACTGGGACTGCTTTACCCATGGTCAGCTATGGGTGTTCTGAGCACAAGCGATGAATAATATTCTTTCAGGACACAAGGACTGCTTTGTCCTCTATGGTCTTTTTGACCTCCCCTAAATATTAGTACGTGGCTTTCACTTCTCCCTCCACTGACCCTCAGAAAACCTCATAGACCTAAACCTGAACAGGCTGCTGGAGAGAATATAGCGGACAAGCGTTGCAGTGTGAAGTTTGGAAGAAATGTTACAAGGAATATGCTGGCAAGGGAAGGTGTTATTTACTGCTTCACTGGACAGCAGAAGATAAATGGGAAAAGAGTCTACAAGTGATTGTTGCTGCTTAGTGGGGGCAGCCTTCATAAGGGCTGGGGAAGCAGCAGGAAGAGCAGGCTGTGTAGTTTCTAGCGACAAGGGGCTGCTTTATGCATAAGAAATCCTTCTCTTTTCCTTCAAATGGTATTTTAAGTTCTGTCACATCCACCCAACTTACCTTCCTGAAAGCTTTTCACAGCAATTAGCAAACAGTCCTGTGCCAAAGTGTTTAAAGCCATTGAGGCAATGGCAACACCCAGCCATGAGCCACCACAACCCAAAGACTGTACTCCTTTTCCAGACAGCCAACAGAACCAGACCTCTTCAGGCTCAGAAGCCACCTCTGTCCTTCTGGAGTAACCTGGAAGTCAGTGTGGGCCTACTGCCACAGAGAGCAAAGGAAACATGTCTTCGCAGCCTTTCTCTCTTGCACAGACTGAAGGCAGACTGACCACAGCCCTCAGGATTAAGATGGGCCATCCAGACCCTACAGCACAGGGTTCCTGCCCCATCTGTTGGCTACCAAAACTCAGGGGAAACATATAGCAGTGAGTCAGGCAGAGGAGGAACATCTGAATAAGAGGAACACCTCCAGCTAAAGAGGAATGGGTTCCAATAGCAAAAGGTTGTTTCCTAAGAAGTCAAAGCTGATCCATTACCTGCACAAATGCTGGCTGTTAGGACTTAAATGTGACCTAGACTTTCACAGATTCACGTGATGTTAATTACAGAAATTCTAGCAAGATAACCTGGCCTTTTAGGGACTAACATAAATAGTAGCCATCATATTGCACCCAAAATCTTGTTACAGAGAAAAAAAAACATTTTTAGGACTAAGGATTTTTAATTAACCCAGTTAGTATTTTCACACTTTAATAGTCCAAATAATCTAATAAAGAAAAATATTTCAGTTTAAACTCTTATACAAAAACTTCTTAGTATCTACCCCTACTGGGTTCAGCTGGGATGAAGTTAATTTTCCTCGTAGTAACCCAGATGTTTTGACTATTTAGGGGCAGTGCTTGTACAGTGTCAAGACTGTCTTTATCTCAAATCACGAGTTTTCTGCTTTTGCTTTTCTAATTTTCTGCTTCATCCCACTGAGGGGGCAATGAGCAAGGGACAATGTGGATGCTTACCTGCTAACGGGGGTCAACCCATAGTTACCATTTTGTGTCCTAAGTAAATAATTAATCATAACAATTATGTCTATCTAGAGCAGAAGACTGTACCCTGTTTCACAAATGTGTTGAAATGAGAGGATTTCAAATGGTTTTGTAATGTTTTGAAGAGCTTTTCAAGTGGGAAGTTAAAGCAGCAATCAGATGACACAGTTTTTCCAAAGACTGTGAAGAAGTTTTCCTGGAGATCATAAAATCATGGAATGATTTGGGCTGGTATAGTATGAGAGCTTCGGTGGATCGATGCCACGTTTATTCCACAGGGTCCCTCACGGACACGCTCAGGCGGCGCTCTCCTGGCACCTACGTGTGCACACGACCTCACCCTCGCGGGTAGTTGCGAACAGCCACTCACACACACGGTCTATGTGTGAACCGGAGACAAAGAGGCGAGAGGGGTTCTCTGCATGCAATTCCGAGGTGTTTAATGGCAACACACCCGAACGGGAACAGAGGCAAGAAGAACCCCGAACTGAAAACACGCGCTGGATTTATCCCGAAAGCTCCCAAAGGCGGGCAGAGCATCCAAAACCAATAGTCTGAGGGCCAGGGGGCAGAGGCAAGGTTGAGTGACATAACAGGGGCCAATGGGAAAAGGGATGGGAGGGGGGAGAGGGCCAGAAACTAGCAGAATCTAGACAAAGAACTTTCTAGCACAGCATTGTAGGGAGAGACCACTTGTAGGGTAACTTGGGGGGTGTAAAGTGGACTTAGCCACCGCAACAGGCTGGAAGGGACCTTAAAGATCATCAAGTTGCAGCCTCCTGCTGTGGACAGGGACACCACTATGTTTTCTTCTGAAAAATAGGATGGAGTGCAGTTGACTGTCTTCCACCATAGCACAACAAACAGGAGAAATGTCACTTGGTATTAATTATGTGCAAGCAGATAACTACTGTCAGTGTCAACCAGGATCATTTTTCTGACACAAACCAGAGAAGATACCACGGTATAGTTAAAGCTGCTCAGAGCAGTTCAAATCAGTCTGAAAGGAATAGGTGTGACTCACAGTGTGAACTTTTCATACCTGTAGGGTGCTACAAAGATGGGGGTTTTTGAGACCCTTCTTTCTGTCCTCTAACCTGGTGGCCTGGTGTGTCTGTGGGGACAAGTAAAAGAGATTTTTCTCTAGATATTTCTCTGTGAAGCCTTCTTCATTTCATTAATCGGAAATGCTTTTAGGGAAGACTTTTGAGTTATTTGGAACAATTTGCAAGCCTACAAGTGTTATTTAATCACAAGTAAACTGGATGTTAAAAGCCTGCCTAGTAATTTGAAGTTTTCCATCCTGATTGTCATGTCTAATACAAAGCACTACTAGCAGTTTCAACAGTACTAAGATATCATTAAAGCTCTGAGTAGCTGTTGCAATGTTATTTTATTTTTTTATCATAGAGAACCATATGAATACCAGTTATAGGACTGTTTTAGCATCACACAGTATCAATCTAAATGTGACATTCTTACAAGAGAGCAGAAATTACACTGTCCTGCTACGTAACTACAAGAGTGCACAACATGAATTTGTAAATAATCAAAGGAAAAATCACATAAAGATTAACTATTAGTAGTTGCTAAACTGCAAAAGATGCTATTAAAGTAGGTAATGTAATTAATCAATCAATCAAAAAAAACACAATAAAAATTCAGTAAAAATCCTGATGACCCTACCTACATTTTTCCTGAGTTTTCTCAGTCATAAATTATGTTGACCAGTTCCACACTCACTATAACATGGTTTTTGTTCTTTTTGTGAACCCTGGGATAACATGGTTTATTAGATTTAGATATCTGTGAATTAGTTGTTGTTTTTTTTTTTTTTTTTTAAGTACAGAAAAGAAAGGAGATGTTTTGCCTTGTTTTCCCTGAAGAAAATGTTCCTTACAAGCAAAAAAAATTATCACAACTGCATTTTCTCTTATACATTGGTAGAAGGGGAAAAAAAATTCTCAAAGCTTCCGAGGCATTTTTTCCTCAACATTTTGACAAATAAGGACAGGAATACAGGAGTCTGCATATGCCTTTGGATTTGAATACCTTGACAAGAGTTTGCCATTAAAGCTAGGACAAAAATTTTTGTAGCTCCTTATGAGCTTTATTGAGTTTATTAGTTAAGGGGGATGATCAAGCATGTGAAGTTATTTCTGCTCATTAAACTGGTAAAAGGATTCTGGATGGTATCATGCCCTTCCAACCCAGACCACTCTATGATTTTATGGAACAGTAAACACTTAGTGGAAAAGAAGTTCACTCTTAGCTCTCAGCACTTCTTCCTTTTTTTCCATGTGTGCTTAACTGGATAGCTGAGTGGAAATGTGTAAAGTTTTGGGCTCTTGGCCTCACATTGAACATTGCACAGCACAGCTAGCAGTGAAATTAGAATTCACTTTTTATTCTAGTCCAGCTGACTGTCTCCGTTCTATGGTTTATGTTTGGTTTTGGTGCTCATGGAAAGAAAACCTCCTTTCCTACACTATTTTCATAAATATATGTGTTGGGCAAGACAGTGCCTTTCTGATTGACTGGAGCAAAGCTGAATATTTTGCATATTCTCCTCTCATTGTCTGTAAAACAAGATGTTGTCATACTTTACTGTAAAACTTGCCATCATAAAGCACTTTCAGAAACTCTGCAAAAGCATCCCAGCAGTGACTCAGTAATTTTCATAAGTTACCAGTCATATGCTCAACAAACGATTCTTCAGCAGAATTTAGTTAAACAGTTTAAGATTGAATATCAGTTTTGATTAGTTAAAAAAAAAAAAGCTTTGGACATTTCATGATGAGTTCACCATCAAATCAGATATCTGAACAAATAAACATTTCTTTTTATGATCTTAGATATCTATGAACTTAATGCTATGCATATATATGTTGTCAAAAGACGTATTTCAGGTTTCATCCTCCATAAACATCTATTTAAAAAATCCCAAGTGAGACTTCCTTGGCCTTCAATGCTTACAACTTCAGTCACTTACATTATGTCCTAAATATGCTCTGGGTAATATAATTTGAGTTTTGGTTTAAAAAACAATACTATATTTCGTACCATATTTTCACATCTAATTTTATAGTTGGAAATTAATTTCTAATAAAGCTTTTCAAATTTCATTTAATTTACATATTTTGATATCCCAATATGATTTAACATAGCTTTCATTCGAAACCATTATATTTGAAAATCTGGTTTATGATTACCTACCTTCATTTGTCACGCCTTTTGTGCATTTCCCACATTCATACAAGTAGGGAAATATCTATATTGTTTTGTTCATAATAAACCTGAGATGATTGTTTTTTGTAATGAGTTTTTCTCCATCTTTTTTTTTCCTTATTTTTCACCTGTTTTGATCACCTGCAGGGTATTTCTCACGAGATGTGTAGTAATACCAGGTGTTTTTAAGATATATGAATGGTCCTCACTTTTACTTTTTCTCTTTATTTTCCTGTCAAAATAAAAGTTTTCCTTTCAGTCCACACTGCACCTCCATAAACCTATCATGAACAGCCTATTGTGAGCAATCTTGTATCACATTCACTCTTTGTCAGGGTCATTTACACAGCATTTACACGTTAGATGATGTCCAAGTGTTTAAAATTCACAGAACTATTATATCTCATCCCTCCCTCGCCCTACAGAAAGAAAAGGAAGGTTGGAACAAAAATTAAAAATATCTTTTTTTTTTTTTTTCAGTATTTTGAGAGATGGAAATCACTTGCAGCTTCCCTTGAAGGTGGAAAAATTGCTCACCACCTGTATCTGTTCATAAATAATGAAGTAATAGCTAATTTGAGCAGAATTTATACAACTTTCCTTCAAGGAACTGAAGGTAGGAACTTCTATAGATTCTTACCATTACAATGTTACACTTTCACAAATGCATATGATTTTAAACATCCAGCTTTTAAAAGCTGATGAGAATTTATGACCTATCTGCCGAGCTGCCATGAATAACTAAATAGTTGCTGTTAGGCCTGTTCAGCTGTTAGGCAGCATTCATTAAAACACTTTTATGGCTATTTAAATTGAAATGTTTTGCCTCAGTTGTGGTGAGCTAACTGTACATACACAGCTTTGGTAGCTCTGTCACCTGGAAATACCTTAAGGCTGTTGCAACTTGATTGTTTTACATTATGTTCCCATACTCTCATATTACTGCTACTCTAAAATTTTTTTCCTGTCCTTTTTTCATATCCTATAAAAGTATTGCTTTCAAATTATTTCTGGTACTAAGATATAATATTTCACCAAAACAATAAGACATGTATATTGATGTTTTTTACCTGTGTCATAAATTTTTGTAATTGGTAAGAGTCACATTAAGCAACAGCAGTATAAGTCATGGTCAAATCTGTGAGATAAATAAACTAGGTTCACTTCTAACTGCTGTAATAGTAAATTGACTGGTCTAAACAGACATTCTAAAAGAAAAGTATAAACAGTGCATAAAAATGACATTCTTAAGAAGCTGAAATAAACATTTCATCTCACTTCTGTGCAGCATTATAATTTTCCATCACACTTACATTAAACCAAAGTGGTAATTCTGGCTTTTTCTTGCACCGAACTGCAAGTTTTTGCTCTCCAGTTGTGGTAGTTGTGGTATTTCTAGGGACACTTTGATGGGGTTTTTTGTTCTTGTTTTGTTTTGGTTTGGTTGGTTGGGTTTTGTTTGTTGGTTTGTTTTTCAGGTGGATTTGGAAATTCATCCAGATAAAAACTACCCAACTACCCAAGTGGCACTATAAGCATTAGTACTGGCATGAGGAAGAAAGGGAAAACAACAGAAATATAGACATAATGTACAGGGTACAGAAATATTCCCCTTGGTGACATTCCACCTTTGTGATTGTGAAATCACAGTCTTTCAGCAATCCTCCAATTGCTGTAGACACAACCACTTAAATTCTATATACATTTTTTTCAACAACAGGAATAACAAGTTATTCCATGGTCTGTCAAACACCTTGGGATGAACCTCAGGGTTTCATACGATGTTATTCTATCACTCCTAATCTTTTCATCATCAGCAGTTATTTAGCAAAAGCAGGTTTCAGAGCCCATCAGTCCACTGCTGTGAAATCCAAAATCTGATGGGGCCTCCTAATTTTAGAGTCTGTTAGCTTCTCTTCAGTAAAAGGGTGCAAAAGTGGAATGAGAAACTATCTCTCCTCCTCAATTTTTACACAGAGCTGGCAACAGTTAACAGGATGTAAAATGTTTTACCTTCCTCACCGCAGTGAGCAATTGCCTCAAATAAAAAACAAGTTGTCACTGTGTTCAAATAAGTGTTATTTCTATTTTTCAGCAAGTGAAGAACATAAGGCTGGCAGCACAAGTAAATGAAAGAGTCAGTTTTCCCTGGGACTTGCCTCCCTTCAGTTCCTGTCAACCAAAACCCAGTTATTTGCAAAGGAAGGAAAAGAGCACAAGTATAAACAGGCCCTGAGGTAAACAGGGCTTTGGCAGGAATAAGAAGAATTTTCCAAAGCCATTCAGGAAGCCTTAAGGAAGTGTGTTCATGCTGAATTAATTATGTTTTTATTGCTTATGAAAAGATTGTGGAAAGACACATTGTCCTCACTGTAAGAAAGGAGAAGTTGTTAATTTGCATTCATCTAGCTGAATAACACAGCTGAAAGGAGGGAATGCAGGAATCTGTCACTGTCATCCTTGTACAGAATTCCTTATTTTTAGTATATTCTAGTTAAAAAATGAAAGCATTCTAAGATTTGAGAGCAGGCAAAGAAAAGCAACCATATCCTGGGCTGCATCCCAAGCCCCATGGGCAGCAGGGCAGGGAGGGGATTCTGCCCCTCTGCCCCGCTCTGCTGAGACCCCACCTGCAGTGCTGCATCCAGCTCTGGGGTCCCAGCACAGCAAGGACAGGGACCTGTTGGAGCCAGGCCAAGGTGATCAGAGGGATGGACAGCTCTGCTTTGACGAAAGGCTGAGAAAATTGGGATTGTTCAGCCTGGAAAAGAGAAGTTTAAGGTTTTTTCCTCACTTTGCAAGACATTGTACTTGAGTACAAGTCTTACTCGATCATTCCTAGGGGGTGCAGAAATATCATCCTCCATATTGTAAAAACAAGATTAGAGATATTTACAGATAAAAGAAGACCCATGAAATTATATCAGGTCGTATAGCGAATATATTTTAGAGAAACTGAATCCAACACAGAGTCAAAAAGAGATTTGAACTCTTTTTTGACAATATATGAAAAACAGCTTAGAAATTTAATAAAATCACATAAAACAAGGAAGCCTCACTTATAAATATTTAAAACACATGATAGAGCATATGATTTCCAGAAGGGGGTGTACAAAATGTCACTAAATACAAATGAGTTGTACTTGAATGTTTTATAATGTTTGAAATCCTTTCAACTTTTTATGTGCTTTTCAGTACCCTTCTGAATATTTTACCATTGCTGTCTTCCAGTGCTCATGTGTCTGGAACTTTATTTAATATCCCATTTGTGTTTGCACTAAGGACAAAGAGAAACAGGCTATTGGGTTTTTTTCCTGCTTGGCGTGATCTGCACAGACCAGAAGTTCTGGGGTTTTATAAGCTATACCACAATGTAAACAGGTCCAATTTGTGCCCTGGTATCTTCCTTCAATCTGATTTAACTGTATTTCTTTTGGTAGTTTACATCTTTCTGTGTTTTCTGTCTCTATTCCCAGACTGGTTTTATGCACTTTTTCACACTGCTTGCAGATTACTCAGCATAGAGTCCAACAGTTTTAGAGTTGTTTGAAAACATTAGTAATATTAGCATTATTTTCACTGCCAGATTACTGAAACAAACAACAAAAAAAAAAGTAAAAGAAAGCACCACTTCTTCCATATTTCCTGGGTTTTTTCTTCATTTCTGCATGTCATTTACCATTATCTTGGCAGACTTTCCCTTCATGCAGGCAAGGATTAGTGTATATTTTCTCCATTCTATGGTGCCTCCCATCTCTCCTTAGTGCTTAACAGATGCTTATTTGCCCAAGGACTTTGCTCACGTATTAAGACCCTTTTTGCCATGAGTATTCTGTATGTGCGATATGTGTTTTCTGCCTAACAGGGTTCTGAATCCTTAGGAATCTACATAATTATTTGGAAAAGGATTGCTGGCTGGCACCCTCGCCAGGCTAGTTCATTGCCTAAACCCATCAAGATAAACTTCCTGTGTTTGCCTATTAGTGGCATGTCTCTTATTTAGATTCACAAAAAGCTGCATATTCTATCTCAGCTTGCAGAGTTAGAATTAACATTCTGCCCAAAAGGGAATGAAATGATCTGGAAGGAAGTGGAAAGTAGAGCATAAACAGGCAGATAAGTCTCAGAAGCTTCTGGGAGATGATGACTCTAAAAAGAAGTACTGCGGCCAGAGTCAGGGGGTAAATTCATGTCATAAACATGCTGAGGGGGAACTGATAGTGTCAGGGGCATCAGCTATCCCCCATCTGGTGCAATGGAGGGCAACATCCAAAGGGAAAATCTGACATCAACAGTGGAGAACTGTTTCATGGCTGCTGCTGAAAGCCCTCAGTCAGATGAAATCCTTCAAGAGAAGGTTTTTTAGCTCACACTTTACAAAGCAGCAATGAACATGTCTGAGAGTTCATTGCCGTGCTACAGCCTAATAAAGCCAGGGCCTCTGCCTCTTGTGTTTCTTTCTGCTCAGCTGCACCAACGAACATTGTCTTATCAAAGAGTTTATTGAAAAGGAATATAAAAATCTACTCCTGCTACCATAAACTATTTCAATTGATAAAGAAATAGGTACAAGGAGCTACAAGCTCTGATGTCTTTTCTGACAGAAAGGAACAAAAAACCGGAACAAATACAATGTTATGTTTCTTTATGGAATTTGTTAAAACAAGTACATGCTCCACCACCTGCCTTCTTTAAACTTTTGAGGTTTTCTAAATGTAATTCTTCAAAGGTAAACACTTTGAAAACCCTTATTTTCAGAATCTTGGGAAATGTCCAACAGCATTTCTATATGGCAAGTTCTATATTATGTATAGATCACACTGATATTTCCTAATTATTAAAATTTAGACTTTGTTACTGTAATTTTCTTTAAATATAGTATTCTCTGTAAATATGTATTCCCCCCCACGCCCTACTGTTAAGACAACATTTCTATTATTTTTACTCTTTCTAATCCTCTTGTTTTTCTTGGTCACTTAAAAAATATAAGATAGTGTAAAGAGTAGTATAAAATCACTTCAGGGAAATATAAAAAACCAAACAAACTATATTCTGAGTGCTTTTATGCATATATGATAATGCTGTAGGCTTATTATATTATGTGACTTGTAAAAAGCTCTGCAAAATCATCCTAGCCGAGGCCAACCAGATTTAAACCAACTGAGGACTGAACTCTGCAAATGTTAATTTATTTCTGTATAAATTAACCTGGTTTGAAAAATAAAATCAAATTTCAAGCTACACAGCCAAAGACACCATAGCTGAAAGTCTTATACTAAGTGGCTCAAGACCAGAGAAAAATGTCATCCTATATAATCTAATCTCATTTATTGTTTTACTAGAACAAGAGCTCCACATATCTTTAAACATATTTAAAAGAGAATATGAGAGAAAGAGAATAAAAGCATTAATTGTATTGAAGCAGATAGAAAAACCTCCTATTTTTCCCCCTACAGGGTGAGGAATAAAAGAATGTACTGCCAAGAAACATATTTTTAACTCTATTACCAACCTTTCAGAACTCAAAGTTTAAAACTGTGCAGATTGATAAACATATGGGCAGGTTTCTTCCTTAGGTGGCTTGTCTTAGAATACCAAAGAAAATTCTACAACATCTGAAGAAATTAACACAGTCCCTTCTTTCCTCTCCCCAGTTTTACTGCCAGCGTGTGAGGAATTGAGACCATTTCAAATGCTTTTCACAATGATTTTTTTAAAAGTAAAAGTGACACACTTTTCATTAGAAAGCCCACCCTAAGACAGCCTATGAAATTGCATGTAAGCTACCCCCACCACAGCTCTGATTCTGTGGGCTTTGATGGATTGAGAGGGAAGAACGAGGGTAAGCTGAAGGATTGTGCAAGACTGAAGGAGACCATAACTCCTCCCTTCAGGAAGGAGAGTGCCACGGTGAGAGCACGGCATAGGTTCTGCATCACTACCTAAGCCCAGAGTCATAAAATATACCCCAGATTAAACTGCCTAATTTGGTCTCAGTTGAACCTGAACTGCAATATGGACTCTCTGGATGCAAATTAAATATTTGTGATATTAATTTAGAGTAGGAGGGTGCCTTTGGAATAAGGTTCTTCACCTTCAGTATCTACTGAACGTCAGCTCACATCGCAGAGCAGCCTCCTAGGATGTCAATAGGATCCTATTGGGATGAAAACCAGAGGAGAGATGAACTTCAGGAGCTTGTTAAAGGCACTCATGCCAAAGAGGTCTCCTGAAGTCAAAATTGCAAAACTCAGCACCTCGAGAAAACTGTTTCTAGAGGCCTGAGTACCAGCAAATGTATATGTATTATTTTGTCCAAAGCTTGATATTTACTGTTAAAAATGGGAAAGTCCATAAAAATAAATGTTTACAAGAGACTGTGCTCTTTTTGGAGCATGATAATTCTTTGTTATCACAGAAATATATGAGCTTTTATTTCTATAATCAAAAAAGTAATTGAGAAATAGTTATTTCTCTACATATTTCCCCCTTCTACAGGCAGAAACAATAAAATGTAATAAAGCAGCATTATCGGTCTGTTGGTTCAAATCCTAGAAAACCTAGTCATCTGAAATACAACTCTGCTAACATATGTTGAAAGGTATAATTAAGAATGAAATGTAAAGCCTGGAGATCATGCTTTACAGCTACTGTTTTAAACTGCTCCATTTACCCCCAAAACCATCACAACTCAAGGCAACACAGAACTGATCTGTTATAAACTTTTTCCTATTGCTGTCCCTATGCTCTGGGGAAAGAAAGATGTTTTGCTTAAGTCAACTCTAGAACTTCAAAGGAGAGTAAATTATTTTAACTATGTTAGTGTTTGGAAAAAGACACAAATTTCACATAACTCTCTTCTTTTATTTCTACAAAAAACATAATTTATAAGTGAAGATTAAAGGAATTATATTTATTTAGCTTAAAGAGGTGACGCCTAGGGAGAAACATGGTAACTCTACATAAATAATTAAAGAGCAGTAATAGGAGAGAAAAGAAGAGCTAGTCACACTGAATATTAGCCATAAAGCAAGGAGTAACGGGCTGAGTTAGAACGATAAATTTACCTTGGTTATTACAAGAACTCTCTGAGAGAAAGGACAATCAGAGCAAGACTTCTCTTGTGAAATAGTTATTGCGCAATCTTTGGAGACATTAAAGGTAGGATTAAAAAACTACCTGTTAAAATATTATGAGTTTTCAGAGACTGAACTGGATGACCAAGAACATCCTGTTTTGAGTTGACATTGTCTTGATGCCAGATGCCAACCAAGCCACTCTATTACTCCCACTATTCAATGGGACAGGAGGAGGAAATACAACAAAAAGCTGATGGACTCAGAGATCACTCACCCATTACCAGTACCACCAAAACAGACTCAATATGGGGAAATTAATTTAAATTATTATTAATTAATATAGTAGTAAAATGATGAGGGATAGGAACAAATCTAAAAACACTCCCACCAATCTCTTCATCCCAGGCTCAGCTTTGCCCTCAACTCTTCTAATTTCTCCCTCTGAGTGGCACAGGGGGACAGAGGATAGAGGTTGGTGTCACTTCATAAGTCTTGGTCTCTCCTGCTCCTTCCTCCTCATACTCTTCCCCTGCTTCAGGGGAATGAGATCCCAACCACAGAGAAGAGTCCTTCATGACCTTGTGAAAAACGAGGTTC
>VZTI01005528.1:2184-100235 GCA_013397865.1 Struthidea cinerea
AAAAAAAAAAAAAACAAACCAACAAACCAACATACCCTTCAGTTAGAGACTACAGTGCCCAATCCAGCCTTCAGCCAGCTGGTTTTCCTGGCAGAGGAAGGTGCCACATGGAAGTTCTGGTGTGTGTCCCCCCAGTGACACAGACTTGTTGAGCCTTTTCTGCTCCCGGAATGTGGGTGCCTGAAGCAAGCGTAGATCTCTCTGCAGGGCTATGGAGGCTGCAAGCTCCTGTCTGACTGCATGATCCGAAGCTCAGGAGAAAGGAAAGGTTCTTTTTTCTGCTGCCTCCAAAGTGTCTGAAGCTGCTGCATGGAGGAGGAAATATATAGTGTTATCTATGTGTCCAGACGTCATGGTCACATGAGACTACTCTGGTCATCTAGTGTTTGGGGCTTTTTTTTTTTGTTATGGACTTCAAGGGGTTATTTTCTACATTGGATTGAGTTATCTCTTTAAATATTCAATCTTTAGAGACTCTAACCTCTGCTGAGTGTACCACCTACCAGATAAGCTCTTTCAATGTCTAATTATCCTTACAGATAAGAAAAGTCATCTTGTTTCAAGGTTGAATTTGTAGAGCTGTTTTTCTTTTGTTGTTTTTTTTTTCATGATTTGCATCTTCTTTCAGATTATATTTTTTCTACAGATCCTTGCTGCTAGATTAAAATAACATGAACAAATGTGAAATATATAGGTGTATTTACAACCTTTGTATTTAATTTTCAAAACTGTGTTGCTTATTAGGCTTTATTAAAAGAACAACACAACTGGGAGGAAGGGAATACTAAAGTCTAATTAGTAAACCTGCTCTCACTGATTAAATCCCAAATTTTTGGATTAACAAATTTTCACCACTTACTTACAATCACTTTCTGTTGCTTTTAGTTGCTCCTTGCACATGTCTATCCACAACATCTTTATCAGTTCCTGACCAGGTCTTTCAATCCCTTGAATTTCACAGCCTGTGTCATATTTTGATTCAAATATATGTCTCAACACTCTTTGGAATGAACTGTTTGGCTGCAAGCCCTTTAAATGTGACGTGGACTCCTGCCCTCGGAGGATGCAGAACAGCCATACTGGGTCAGACCGGAGGTTCATCTTGTCCAACAGCCTCTTTCCAGGAATGTCTGAAACAGATGCTTCTGGGAAGAAGATTTAAAAAGAAAAAACCAAACCAATCTCCCTCTTGGCTGTTCCCCAAATTACCAATGCAAGTCAGCATGGATGCCAAAGCAGGAAGGCTTTTAGAGAAGTAGAATTTGGAAGTAAGTTTTGCTTCTAGGTCAGGCATGAGGTTATTTCATGGGTGGACACATCCAGAACCACACAATGAGATTTAGTCTGAAGTAATCTGCATGGTGATCAGTTTAGCCTTTGTGAATCTTCAATGTGTGAATTGAAGATGGTCTATAAAAAAGCACGTGAAAAATATTGTTTTGGGGTTTTTTCTTTTACAGTTCAAAGCTAAGATAAGTACATAAACAAATTCTCTTTTCATTTAAAGGAGAAAAATACAAGAGAAAAATAGACTACTTAGTAGTGGTAAAAGGGAAGAGAAGAACAGGCAGAGTAAAATGGAATTTTTGAGTCTTACACTTGCATGCTTTATTGACTTCATTTGATTTCTAAATGAGAGAAGATGATGATGCAACCAAGCAAAAAAATATTTCCTGGCTACTGATTCTATGTATAACTGTAGCTGCAAACTCTTTTTAGATGTTTCAGCCATTTTGTTTTGAGCCTACCAGTATAAAATACAAATGATTACCCCAGCACATATATATCTCTGTGCAACCCCTTTCCTATATTTAGGATAACAAAGTTTTTCTCTTTGTAACATGGACTTGCCACTCCACAGTATGGAGAAGGTGTAAAAGGGATATGATTTTGTGGGATAAAAAAATGCACTTTTTTGCAAGCCTCCTGCCACCACTGAAGAGCTGTACGTGTAAATTTACGCTTGTATCCCAGGGCAATTGGGTTTCAAATGGGTCTACCACATACATGCGGGTGGCAGGACTATTGAAAAAAGGGAAGGAGTAAGCTGTGAAAGGTGGGGAGGGGAAGTAAAATGCAAATTGTCTGCATTGCTCTCTTTCCAGAGAACTGAGTGGATGCAGACAAAACCACAAAATGAATGATGTCTAAGCACAAAATTATTTGCAGTGCCCAAAAGAAAGTCTAGAATCATCAGACTTTTTAAAAATCACTTTTGTTTTGTCGTCCATTATGTAGGTCTGAGCTACAAACCCAAGCTTTGTTCTTTACAGCCAAAGCTCTACTTGACTGTATTTGCTTTGCTCTGCTCTGATGATGGAGGGCAAAAAAGTCATGTAGCTGAGAGCCAGATGCCAACACTAGCAGGGGTCTGAAATGAGAATAGGAACAGCTTTTGCTGAGCAGAAGCCACAATGCCATACTGCAGCAGAACATAGTTTAGTGCTTCAGCAAACCCATATTTATAGAAACCATCAGCAAACAGCTATGGTCACACGTCTGAAGGTTGCCTTTCACCCCCTTGTAAATATTTTTCAAACAAGACAGAGGGGTGGGAGATGGGAGAAAGCTCAGATGATGCTTAAATTTCTACAGTACTGGAATTTCAGTACCTGCTGCAGATCATCTAGCCTTTACCTCTTAAAATGAAATACCAAAACTCACTCTTCTGAAGCTCTTGCCAGTTTTCACGCCCCCTTCCCACCCCCACAGCCTCACCACTACCGTCAGCATTTGCTATGCCATTTTGCTTCGTTGCTCACTTGCTAAATATAAGTATGAGATTTTTCTTTCCACTGAGAGCTCTGCTGTGCCATAAGCACTGAATTTTGACAACTTCTCCTCCCCAAACCACTGAAAGCTATGGATTGCCCATAGAGGGGCATAAGTCTATCTTAGGTGAAATCTTGTCTCCTGCACCCAAGAAAGTTCTTCTTTCAGCCCATTCATGGTGTCATCTGGCACTGATGACCCCCCCCAAATCCAACAGATCTTTCTCTTCAACTGCTGAGGAAAGTTTATAATCCAGACTTGGGTATTCTTGTTCATTATCAGTCAGTTTGCTTTTGAGGCAGACCTAAAGTCCAATTTGCCTCAGTTTTGCTGGAGAAACAGGTAGCTTCATGTTCATCTCCTACCTGACGCTACAGCAGTCAGTGGTGTTTTTCCTATTGCTGTTCATCTGCTCTCTGGGAAGCAGGAGATTGGGGCCTGAACCCCTTCTGATCCAGGATTGACAGCTCTCACCTTCAAAGTATTGCCCCAGCTACTAGACTGGAGAGCTGCTTGAGCACCCCAAAGGAAGATGAGCTACCAGCTTGAGCAGACCTCCCCCGAGCAAGCAGTAGGACTACAACACGGAGGTGGAGCTGCTGTGAGGGTGACAAGCTGGAGTACTGTTGCCTTTGTAGGTCAGTCTATGCTCCATGGACACATGAGAAAAGACTGCATTGAGCGCAGGGAGTGCAGACAAAATGGATTGTAGGATGGATTGCTGAGGTTGGAAGGGACTTCGGCAGATATCTGGTCCAGCCTTCTGCTCCAAGCAGAGTGATCGGATCAGATTATTCTGGGATTACTGGTCTTGTAAACCTCAAGACCTATCCTGCACTGCCTCCCTTGCCAATCTCAATCAGTGCACAGCTGTTTTCAGGGTGCAAAAGTCCCTGTTTGAAACCGGGCTGTGCCTCTCGCTTCTCCTTATGCCCAGTGTCTTCCCACTGTACAATACGGTGGTCAGAATGCCTCCATTTACTGGGTAACCTCATAGGTGCTGAGGGTCTCCTGTTAGATGCCCCTGGAGCTGTCTTGTCTGCAGGTTGAACATGCCTTGGTCCTTCAGCCTCTCCTCAGAGGGCAGGTGCTCTAACCCTGACCAACCTAGTGGTCCTTTGCTGAACTCCTGTGTTGGGGGACCCAAAATCTGTGCACAGTATTCCAAACGCAAGAAATGCTTATTGGAAAGGGATCATCCCCTCTCTTGATCTGCCGACTGTGCTTCTGATACCAGCAGCCCACGATTGCTGTATAACCTTCTGTGCTGCCAGGGCACGCTGCTGGCTCACATCCAGCTGCTTGTCCTTCATGGCCTCTGGGGCCTTTCAGAAGATGAGCTCCACAGGCAGTCACTTGCTGAAGGACTCTGGAGCACTCTTCAAAAGCCCTTATGTCTTCATTGCCCATACAGAGAATTGGCTTACTTTTTCTCTGAAGGAAGCTTTATAAATCTGACCATGTTTACCCTACCTGTCTTTGTTCAAGAACAGTGCTGGGTCACCTGGAAGTGTTAATTCAGTGAAATATGTGCTGCCTGGATAGCTGTTAACTATGCAGCTCTCAGTTAGCATTTTCAGAAACATCTGAAGATTTAATGGGAAAGAAAACAATTATCCCAAATTACATTGGTTTGTAGTACAAATAGAATTTATGCAGGTATTCCAGTATAAACAGCTAAAGGGATTACATCAGAACCTGCATGCACATGAAGATTTGCTTGCTTACCACTGCTCCTGATAGTAGCAGCTGCTGATGTGGGGTCAGACTACTCGTGCACAGGAATGGATGTAACCACACACCTTCCTGCCTTCAGGTCTGTCCACGGCTTGCATCCAGCAATAAATACTTGGGGCAGCATCACTGCTCTTGTGTCTGGCTGCAGCTCATGTTCTCTTCCTTCTGTTCTCCATCGCCTTTCAATGCCATCTTCTTTCTTTTTCTTATTTTTCTACCCCTTTTTTAGCTTTGCCTTTTTCTTAAGATGAGCTGCATCTCTGAGATAAATATACCATATTCTCATACTGTAGAGAGACAGATCATCTTCTCAATCTCTGCTTGCAGTTCTGAAATGCTGAGATTGGAGGTTATTGCCAAATTGTCAGGGTAGATCAGCCGTGAGGGCCTATCCAAAGGTCACTGTTCAAAACTCAGGATATTTCTGGAGAGTGGATTCAGTGTTGTCTGCAAAATAGTTGTTTGCTTGCTTGTTTGCTAGCAAATGCAAAGGCCTGGTCTTGTGGGTCTGAGAATGACCTTACTGGCCTCAGTGGGACTGTTGTGTGACAAGGGTTTCAGGATCAGATTCTTCAGTATGTTTGATGAATGATGCATATCCATGGGGAAATCGGATTTGTTTAGCCATTCATGATTGCATGCATTTTGAAAAAGCAAAATTTTGCTTACAGTTTCCAAAGTAAAAGAACAAATTTCCTGTCTACTTCTAAAAATGTAACATTGTCTTAATGTCAAGATGCCAATCTGAAACAACTCATATAATAGTGAGGAATCATTATCTTCTATCATCACAGTTAGCTGCAAATAATGAAGTAAAGCTGTATGGCACTTAAACAGAGGGAAATGTTCACATTAATGCAAAAAGTAAATTGGTGAGACCACATTCACAGTTAGCAGTCTGTCTGTTTTCCCTCTGCCTCCTCCTCTACCTTTAATTTTAAGAATAAAGCAGTATGGGCTAGAGCAGTAAGGAAAACACAGGTTTCTCATCTTTCTCTGCTCAGCTTCAGGGAGCAGGGAGACAAGTCTGCATTTGTTCTCTTGTAACCAAGTATCACAAAGCCAGGACAGGAGGTCACTGCATTCTGTAGCCCGCAAAAGATGTGCAAAGCACAGCAAGGGGGGACTAACTTATTTGCCTTGATTTAAGATGTCTGTAAGCAACAGCGCTGGAAAGCTGAGTGTCTTCCTACTGCATGCTTCTGTAAACAAGGTAAAAAGCTGTAAAATCTGCATTTGGGTTACAGCGTAAGTGGTACTCAGCTGATGCAGAGTGGTTTGGTCTCCAGCCTAGGAGAAGTTACCCAGCTGTCATGGTTTAAGCCCAGCTGCCCATCAAGTACCACCAACTGCTTGCTCACTGCCCCACTCCCCAGTGAAGAGGAGAATCAGAAAGTAAAGGTAATCCTTGTGGGTTGAGATAAATTTAATAATAGAACCAAAAAAAAAAAACCCTAAAAAACTGTGATGAAAAGGGAGGAATACATCCCAAGAGAAACAAGTGATGCACAATAGAATTTCTCACCACCCACTGACCAATGCCCAGGCATTGACTCCCAGCCAATTGCCCCCACTTTATTTAGTGAGAATGAAATTCCATGGTATGGAATATCCCTTTGGCCAGTTCAAGTCACCTGTTCTGGCTCTGCTCCCTCCTGGTGTTGTGGCAGAGCCTGGGCAACTGAAAATACCTTGATTCAGAGGAAGCACTACCTAGCAACAACTAAAATATCAGTGTGTTATCAACGTTATTCTCATACTAAACCAATAACATAGCACTGTACAGATACATAGAAGAGAATTTCTTCTATTTCAGCTGAAACAAAACCACCAGCTTGTCAGCATTTTCCTTCCTATAGATGGAAAGCCAGTACCTGAGCCAAGGGTTCAAGAATAACCAAGTGAGTGCTACTGCAGCTGTGTGCTCTGTGGGATGCAGATGGAGTCTGTATGTGCCTCCAAATGGGTGTAGGCTACCTGCCTGCCACCTTCAAAATCTGGCCTGGGAGTTGCCCTTCCCTTATGCCAGAGGCTGCTTCTGCCTGTGTGAATTGTCTATTGCACTACTAGAACCAAGTTCTGGACAGATGAAGATCAGAACACAGATGCCTACTTAAAAAAAAAGTTTAGTCTGAAAAAGAAGCAAACCCTTTCTTGTTCATTCTAGCAAACTAGAGGACAAACTGAAAACCTCTGGGGCTGAGTACCCAAACACCTGCATGTAAAATACAGCCAGAAAATGTTGCCTAGTCCAAAGGATCTGCAAAACTCTCTTCTGATGCCTCACTACACATACCTTATACCTGTGTTATTTGCTGCGAATCCTAGTCTGTCACAGGAATAAAGCCGGGGAGGGATCAAGACAGTGCCAAAGTCCTACTCCTCACAAGTACAGACTGCTAGCGGTGTGTGGGAAAGCATACCTTGAGTATGAGCAAACGAGATGTGCCTCAAGCTGCCTTGAAGTCATGAACACCGTCAATATACACTGTTTTACTGATGGACCTTGGCTTTGTCAGTGTCTAGGGCTTTTGAAGGATAGAGATCCCTGCCCTATTTGAGAAGGCTAACACACCTCAAGGGAATGAACATACCTTTGTTGTCTCCAAAGGTGAGCCGTCTGGCCCAGTCATACTCCTAGAACCAGACCTGCATAGAGGTCAAGTCAGGTCTCCCTCCTTCTCTAGGACATCATGAATGAAAGACAGGCTTAAGGTTTTTTGTGAGGGAAGACAAATTGCCTCGCACATGAATTTCTCAGATGTTCTTTGAAAGTTTAAGTCCGTTTGCTTATTGAATTTCTCCCAAAACATGCACAGAGATGCTAGGGTTTATTAACACAGCTTATGAAAGATATTGCACTAATTACATAGTTCTACATGATGTGTTAGGAGATATGGGATTAATAAATGTGGTTTATTATTAAAAAATAAAAAATTGTTGAGGAGGTAAGATATGCACTCCAATATGCTTGCTTATCAAGCCTTTGGTTTTTCAATCTTCAAAGCATATCAGTATTTCCAGATGAATAAACTGTTTGTGAAGTGTTTGTTGTGCCCTGCTTGAGATGGATGACAGAAAATACCACTGTCGGATATTCAACTTCCTCAAAGTTTAAACAAAAACCCAAACAAATCCAGATATTTAAGCACATGTACAGCTAGTTCAGTTAGTCTTGCATAAAAATTTTTTCTTAGCATACTGTCCCAAGGTGTAAAAGCATCTCCTAAATAAGATGGGTTAGACTTACATTCTCCCTATTGTACAGAAAAATATTGAGGGGTTCCAAAAATCCTCTTTCCAGAAAATCTGTATTCGGAGTGCTTGATAACTCCTGGGTATTGTGTGCTCATGGGTTTGGGTGGGTTTTTTGCTTTTGTTTGGCTTGGGTTTGGTTGCTAGGCTGGGGTTTGGAGTTTTCTATTGTTTGGTGGATTTGGGGTTGTAAATCCTCAAGTAAGTAAAAATTTGGAGGTTTACAAAGGACCCACAACTGAAGCAATGACATGGTTTTAGCAAGGCTCTTGCTTTGAGTTAGTTTTGTAATGAAGGGTTAATGTTTTTGAAACAGATTTCTGAATCTATTTTGAAGATGGATGTGTTAGATTCTCTCATTATGTACACCTGTGCTGTGTGCTACTCTGATAGATGGGGCTTATATATTTGGACAGTTTTCTGCCATTAGTTTCTAATTAGATACTTGTCAACAGTGTGAATTGGTATTACTTTTGTTCAGCAACCCTGTGATTGCTCTGTCCACCCTAATTAATGAACAGCTTCCTTATAAGTAGATTAATAGAGGTAGTCCCATTACCTAAAGTTATTTTGGTCACTGTGTTATAGTGTAACTCATTAGAGAATTGTAAAATGAAGCAGCATTTCAACTAGCTATTACTCAGTATCTGATTCTTTTTGTTCTGTCAGCTATTCTTTTAAATAGCTTTTCTGTGGGTTTTTTTTTTTTTTTTTTGAGAAGGCCCTGACTTCTCCCCAGTGTTCCTGTGTGCAGCCCAGCTTTCTGTAAAACATCATTGCACTTAAGAACAACAGCAAACATAGCGAACCTCTTGCTGTATTGCTAGAGAAAACCATAATGGAAAGATCTTCATGTTCTGCTTCATGCAAGGACAGAGGTTTATCTATTTAAAAAAAAAAGTCAGTGACAAATACTGTGAGGTGTCCAGGGTCTATTAGAACTTGCTACACTTGCTCAGCCCAAATGCTGAACGACTGCATGTCTTGGGGTGACTGTGTGAAAGAGTAAGACCATAAGGTAAACTAGAAGGTTGTAAGCAGCATTGACATAAGAAAGTCAGAAATTGTGGCAGAAGACTTCCACATTCTGCATATATTGGCCTAGTACTGCAAAAACACTCACGGGGAGCCAGTAGTGCTGTGTCCCATTGCTCCCCAGTACAAGAGAGACACAGACACTCCTGAAGGACAGGATTCCATTCAGAGGGACATGGATAAGCTCAAGAAGCGGGTCCATGGGAATCTCATGTCTTCTAAGATGCCCCAGTGCAAGGTGCTGCACCTGGGTCAGGACAACCCTCAGTACCAACACAGGCTGGGAGATGAACAGATCGAGAGCAGCCCTGCTGAGGAGGGCTTGGAGTGTTGGTGGATGAGAGTCTGGACACGACCCAGCCATGTGCACTCACTGCCCAGAAAGCCAAATACATGCTGGGCTGCATCAAAAGCAGCGTGGCCAGCAGGCCAAGGGAGGGGATTGTGCTCTGGTGGGACCCCACCTGGAGTACTGCATCCAGCTGTGGGGTCCTCAGCACAGAAAGGACATTGACCTGTTGAGATTAGTCCAGAGGAGGGCCACCAAGATGATTAGAGCTATGAAGCCCCTCTCCTATGAGGAAAGACTGAGAGAATTGGGATTGTTCAATCCAGAAAAGAGAAGGCTTTGGGGTGACCTTATTGTGTCCTTCCGCTATGTAAAGGGGGACCCACAAGATAGATAAAGACTTTTTTACAAGGGCATGTAGTGACAGGACAAGGGACAGTGTCTTTAAACTGGAAGAGAGTAGGTTTATATTACATATTAGGAAGAAATTCTTTACTGTGAGGGTGGTGAAGTACTGGAACAGGTTGTCCAAAGATGTAGTTGGTGCCTCATCCCAGGAAACATTCAAGGCCGGGATGAGTGAGGCTTTGAGCAACCTGCTCTAGGGGAAGGTGTCCCTGCCAGTGGAGAAGGGTTTGGAACTAGGTGATTTTTAAGGTGCTTTCCAACCCAAACCATTCTATGATACTGGAGAGAGTCCAGACATTCAAAGTCCACCTGGATGTGTTCCTATTGTAAGCAGCTCTAGGTGACTCTGCCTTGGCAGGGAGGTTGGACTAGATGATCCCCAGAGGTCCTAACTATTCTGTGTGATAAGGTAAGCACCCACCTTCAAGAAGTGTCTGTTCTTGTTCTGAATCAGTGTGTGTTCAAGCTCTCTGAAGTGCTGGCAGTTTGGGTCAAATTATACAAGGCAGGGTGAAGCTAATGAAAACATTACTATCTTTAGTTGTGTTGTAGCTACAGGCTTGCCAAAAGTTTAGAGAGTACATCCACAGGTGGAGGAGAGACAGGAAAAATGTAGACCTCCCCATTACTTCCCTGTGGAGAAAAATTACTGGTTCACTCTTGAAAAATTCAGTCTAGGGACTGAGCCAGCTGGCTCTGGACTAGGAGGACATGTGTTTGGTTCCCCATCCCACCCACTTTTCTGTCTCCCTTCCTCTCAGAGAGGCATCAAACCACTCTGATGTGGGAGTAGTGGAGAGCCTTAAAAGTGGGGCAGAGTTAAAGGTGAACACTGACCCCCTCAAAACTTTGTTCTTGATTTTTCTTTTTTTTTTTTTTTGAAGATGCTCATAACCATAATTTAGATCAACATCGAATTTAGAAAAAAGAAGTAGACAAATGCTCCTTCTGGGAAGGTTGGAGTAATACATGAGGGACATTAGTTCCTTGAAACATGAACAGAGAGGATCATGGTGGTCTTGGACTCTGCTCTTCTACAGATATAAAGATATAACAAACCTCAAACATGAAGAGAAGCAACCAAGTTTTTGGTGATATAAAACATTTTTTTTTCTTGAAAAGTGATCTTATAGATTGCTTTATAGTTTAAAGAAGTGCATGTATTTCACGTCTCAATGGTATCACTGAGTGGAATATAGTTATTTGAAAGGCCCTGGAGAATTCTGCTCTTTAGTGAACATACAGACTTTTCAGTTGCGGTTTTAGATATTTCAGGCAAAGCCAGACAAAGATCACAACAAGGATTAGTGTCATTGTATGTTAGGATGATGCCTGTTCAATAGGAAGGTACCCAAGAAAAATATAAAACATAAAATATTAATATGTGGCATGCAAGATTTCACTTTTTAAAATTTATTTTGCTATAGCAAGAAAGCAGTTAGCCCAGTAGCCATGCAGTAAGGGAACATGTAGGTTGACAATGCTGTTCACACAAATGAGTTTAAACTAGAGTATAGAATTATTGTAACAGTGCTCCATGAAAAGTGGTTTGGTTTTTTTTTTTTTAAACGAAATATCATGGCATAAAATTCAAATATAGGAGTGTTTATTACAATGCTGATGGTGTACAGAACAACACAAAAAAATTTGATCTGATTTAGAACTCGACCCAAGGCATGAAAATCTAATTGGATGGGAAGCTGCTGCACTGAAATATTTGAACTACAGTGTCTTAGGTAATATTTTTTTTTTCCCTCAAGGCTGTTTACATGAGTTGCATGATTGGATGAATACAGCATGAATACCAATCCAAGGGAAGTGTTGGACAAATTTTAAACACAAAACTGTTATTCTAGTAGTATGCACTCCAGCTATTATTCTAGTAGTCTAGGAAGATTGTTTTATATTTGTTTATTTGTGTCAACATATACAACTACCTCCCTTCTGGGGATTAAGCAAAAGAAGGCTGAGATACCAGTTTATTGATTTAACTACTTTGGTTAGTAGCATTGCTAATCATAAAACTTTTTATCATTTGAGCAATATAAATCTACCTGGGGTATTCAGACTTAAGAGTGCACCTTGATTTCAATGTGTATTTCCAGCTTGGAGAGTACAATTCAAGTACAGTCCTATTTACATGAGAAGAGAAAATAAAACAATTCAACACTTCCTATACAGAGATAAAAGACACAGTAGGGCAAGGAGAGACAGAGCATATCTGAAGATGGAGATAGATCATTGCTGCTGGGTGAAATGGGAAGCGTGGGAGAGATGGCAGCTACATTAGGAGCCAGCCCTTCAGGTGCCAAACAACCTGACCACTCCCACACTGGTGACTCCTCTCACACCAGGAATGAGCAACTTGGTGTCTTATTTTACTGTTGTTTATTCTGTTTCTCTAAGTGTAGCGCTCAAAACTGGAGACTCAGTTGTCATCAGTGTGAAGTAGAAGAGATCATTTGCCTTTCATAAATACATCACATCTACCCAATTTCATACGCATTAGATGGTGGTTTTGGTGAGAAGGACTCAGTCCTTGTGCACTTGAAACTCCAGTCCTTGGAGGCTGTGGTCCTTTTGCAGCTAGGTATTAGATTTAGCAATAGAAAATCAATCACTTCATTCTTTATTGTCTTTCATCTTCTTGCACTGCTTGTCCAATTTATCATAGTCATATTGGCTTTGTCCTCCAGAGTATTTTGCTACTTCTTCATCTCGGTGTCATCTACGCACGTCCTTTTTTCCACAGTTTTTATATGAATGCTATATCTGTTCTTTCCTCAAAGTCATCAGGGGAGATGCAGAAGAGAGACCAATGCAGGCTGCATAGGTGCTTTGTGCTGGAGGTACTTCTCCAAGCCTGGCAATAATCTTTGCTAATATGTTTTGTTGCAAATGGTTGTGTATTTCATCCAAGCTCGTGTATAGAGCCTCCCAAATATGAAGTTTCTACTTTGGTCAAACAATACCTTTTCTACTGCTTCCTCTCTACCTTGGTTCTCGTATAATACTAATGGAGCCTCTCAAGCCAGAGTGCTCTATTCATGAAGTCCCTTGCACTTGCCCTTTCAATTATGATATGTCTAGCTATCTTTTAAAGCTATCTAACTATTTAAAGCAGAGAGTTAAATGCCCCAGTCCAAACAAGGTATAACCTGACCCATAACAAAAGTTTAATATCTCACCAGCACAAGATTGTTCTTTGAGCTCAAAGTAGGATTCAATCACTCCAAATAATGATAGGGAAATACACATTTAAGCAAAATTTTCTCTTGGTTGAATAATATCTCCTACTCTTTCATTATTCTCTAAAGGTCTAAAATGGCAAGTGGCTTTTAATATTATCCTAAAAAGTTACAGCAGTAGAACAAGGTTAATTGCTTTACACTTGCTGCTTTCTTTGCTTAGTCTCTGCTCAAGGTCCAATGCCGTTAGCTTTACAATTTCAAAAAGCATACTTGATAATTATTACAATCATTACAAGGTTGTGTTATCTGCTTTCTGCATGTATTTAAAATTTTATCTAAATTTTTTAAGCAAGTGATGCACTATTTTTATGGCTGTATCTTTTCTTTTTTCATTTCTTTTGTGCCTTATCACGCTGTGCCTGAGTGGAACAGCAATCACTTCTCACGCACTGTTTATACAGAAGCAGCAATGTCTGTCACGGTTTTAGCATAACTTCATGGCAATAAAATGTTGCTAATCAACAAATTGCAAGCTATGTAGCCAAGGCTGCTAGAAATAGTAAAAAATTTCTTGTTTCAAATCTGTTGCTCAGCTGACCTTGAATAGGCCTCTGATCTCAGAGAACAGTTAATGTTTGTCTACAATACAGATCTCTCTGGTGTTGTTTGAAGTTGAACACAAAGGTGCCAATTGTTTCCCAAAATCTTATCTATGTTGGAATGATCATGCTAAACATAAGATGCTGTTTGAAGTATGACAACATATTTTTGGCATGTCTGTAAGCTACAGCTTTTGGCACTATCAAAGAGTAAGGGGGCCAAAACGCTACTGTTTGCAAGACTTTACACTCAGTAAAATAACAGTTGAAAATATTCTGTTTTGAAATCACTAGGCAGGAAAATTGAACCATAAAAACATAGTGTCATTATGAAAATTTAATCTTGGAAGTGAAACTTAATATTTAAAGTGGGGGAAACAGTGAGGGAGAGAAGGACACAAGTCAGAGCTGACGAATTAAAGCTTTGGACTTTATGAAATCTTACATTTTCAGCTGATTTTCGGAGCCATCCTCTGTGAGTGGGCCTACTACTGGGTTATCAAAAAACCCAGCACAAGCTCCATGGCTGCAACAAAGGCCTTCAAATAGAATGTTTTATTTGTTGAGCAGGTTAGACTGTATATAACTAGGTTTACATTGGGCTTTTCTCAAGGGGAAGAAGAGAAATCAAGTTTCATTAAGAACTTAGTAAAATTTGGGTTCTGTTATATCTCTCTAGGGAGTAATAACCATTGTCGTGACTCTTGCTGATCTCTTCGTTGCTTCTGAAAAGATGGAGAAAGAGTTGCTTAAGGAGAAAGTGTCTATAATTCTGGCAGCTGGGAACAAGTCTGGATATTGAGGACGGTATTTGATGTTTGGTAGTTAAGAATTTGAATAGCCTGTTAGCTCTGACTGCAATACTGCCGAGTGATTGTGCATTTCACACGACGTACATATAGCCAACTATGTTGCTATAATCACCAATGGCACTGCAGTTTGTCAATACTGCACACACAAGCTACTTTACTCAGGATGGAATAAATAGATCCCTTTTGGGCCAACATTTCTGTAAAACAAAATTAAAACAGATGGATAAGAAACCTTCACTATGCATAAAACTTAGAGTGCACTGAAAACTTCTGAAATTTTAGCATTTTCTTTTAAATAAAAATTAAGAGGAATTGAAGTAGTAGCTGAAAGGGACACGATGCAGAGTCAGTTTTAGAAGTTATTTAACCTCAGGAGGACTTCAGGAGGCTGTTTACTGACATAAGGATAGCTTCACCCAGATCTAACCAAGCAGGAACATAAAATTGTACCACACTGGTAATGAATGTTTACAGTCTTGTAAATCCCCAATCAGCTCTGAGACCTCACACATACATATTGCTTGTCTGGGAACTGCTTCTCGAGGATGTTGATGGCTGGCATAAGAGCTGGAAAACAAAAAAATCAGTAAGAAAGATCAGACAGCAAAAATGGCTTCAATTCCACTATTAAAGTGATTGACAAAAGAACAAAATACATGCCTGTATGCCACTGAAATAACTGTTTCAGTACACTGTGGTGGGGATAATGATAGGAATAACATTGTTTGGATATGAAGGGCTGAACAGCAGAACCCACGGCTAGCATTGAATAGAAACACTTTACTCTGGGATCTCGCAGGAAATTGTCTTGCTGGTGATGCTTTCACCCATCATTTTGATACATAAATGTTTTTCAACAGTACAAAATAAGCTGTTTCAAGGTAGGGCCTGAGCAAGTGTTGCCACCACTGCTCTGGCTGTTGGATATGTTGAGGTGTAGAGTGCATCTTAGTGTGTTATGGTCATTGAAAGTTTCTTTCCCTCTAGTTTCATTAATGGGTGGTAGACTTTGAAAAGAGAAAAAAACACTTGTTACGGCTGCAGTTGCCATTCTCTTTTTCCTTTGAAATTAATAAATCAGGTGGAGCTGTGAGGCAGCAGACTTCCTGTTGGAGCACATCGTGTCCCCCTGTTTGTAAATTACTTTCTCCTACGATGTCAGTGCCCTATAAAATTGAATTATTATGTTATGACTGAAGTAAAACACTCCAAGGCTGAAGTGGGAGCTCTAGTTCTATGCAGATATTTCTGGTGTGCACTATTGAATGCCTCTGAGGACACAACCTGTGGAATGTGAAGTATTACTGTTGTGCCTTGGCAGGACTTGTTTTAGCATCAGCTGCATAATATTCTCTGTTCAGCTTCCTTTTTCCAGTTGCCAGCAATGACTTCTTGTTTTTGTCTTTTGAACTGATACTTTTCTGTAGTTCGGCCTTCCCTGTGGAGCCAGATGTTTGTTTTCAGATGTTTGAATAAACAAAATTTCTACCCCCGAACAGAGACGATTCCTCTGCTGTAAAAATAAATTCTGCTCTTCTATTTTTATTTGAAAATGGAAGTCTGGCAGGGAAATAATTTTGGAGCTATGCATGACCTCATTTTGAAAGATATTGACTTTGATTTCTCAGTTCTGAAATACACATCAAAAATTAAAAAAAAAAAACCAGTACAGAGGGCTTGGTGGGGGTTGTTACTGATTGAAGAGAAAAGCATTATATTCGTGTTAGAAGACCTTTGCTGCTTGTGATCTTACAACAACATTAAAATGACAAGTCGTTCTGTGGAAAGCTATTGATGTTGAATTCAGCAGAGAAAACTGAGAAGTAGAGAAGGTTTCTGGAGAGAAGACCTTCTCAACTTCCTACTACGCACATAGTATGTTGATAAGATGCTACCTTTTTAAATGTCTGCATAAGACTAAAAAAGCAGTGCTCTCATAGGAGCAAGATCAAGGATGCTCTAAGGCATAAAAGTGGGGAGGAAAGTGGCTGGGAGTGTCCTCAAGAAGACAGGAGAAAAAAAATTTTTTGAGGTTTAAGTTCTAGACATGAAAGGACTTGTTCTTGCAGACCTTGGTTCTATTTAAAAATTAGTCATATTACAAATTAGAAGGGTGTCTCAAAAGGAAACATTTGTTGCAGGCAAATGCAGCCAAGTGCTTTTGTGAAATCTGATTTCCTAAGTATATGACACTCTTTGGTCTGAACCTGACCACTTTTGGAGAGGAGTTGATGCTCATCGTACGTCCCAATTATTTTGTTTCTGTGATTACCTTTTGCAGTGTGACTTGGAGCATCAACCTCAAGTAAAAGCTGGGACTAGGTCATGGACTTCAAAGCATCCAAAGCTGTTTTTATAGTAATTGAAGGAGGATCTGAGTTTGAGGTGGCTTACTTTAGGCCTTCATAGACACCTTGAGCCTCCAAAACTGGGAAGGTTTGGGTTTTTTAAATTATTTTTTTTGTTAGTCTCCTTGTACACAATCCTTTTTGGAGGCAGTGTATCAGGTGTTGCAGATATTCCTAGTGCTGCAGGTATTTCCATGCTTACTTCTAACATAGTTCCACAGCCTGAGAACATCTAACCTATCTATGGCAAACGGTATCAGTCCAATAGCTACGCTTAATCATTAATAATCAGTATATGATGAAAATAGGGATTCTAACTGGGTTTTTTTAGGAGGAAAAAACAATCAAGTATTGAAATGCAGAAAACCTGTGTCTATTGTATCTAAAAGCAGAAAAAGGAAATTTTTTTGCATCAGAAGTCATTCTGTTTCACAATGATATTTCTCAGTTCCCCAGTCTTCAGAAACTACCTGTTATAGTCAGCCAAAAATAAATTTTCTTTTCTAATCCATTCAGAGTCTACTTTAGTTACCTCTCAGGCTCAGCAGGATTCCAGACACTCTATGTTGTTCCTCAACTGTTAGAAGAGTTACAGAATAAGCCTAATTCATAAAGAGTTACATAGAAACTTCAAAGGTGTTGTAAGTGGTGGAAGGGAGGGCAAGCTAATAACAAAATGAGGGCTGAAGAAAAGGAACATGACAAGGATCACAGTAGCTGATGGTAGTCTTCTACCCTGGAATCTTTTCTATTCCTTGTTTATTTTGTCCCTTTTACTTCTCTCCTGATTCAGTGTGCAGCAACATTGACCTGCTGCAATGCTCACAAAGCAAAAGGCAGAGCTGAATTGCTTCATACCTGGCACGGCAGCTAACGAGGGTTAGACACAAGTGTGGGGAAAGTGTCACCTTGGTTGACTTGCACAGTGCTCACTTCAGAAATCCATCCACCCCAATTATCCCAGAGTGTTAATGACTGCGCTGTAGGAGCTACAGAATGAAAAAAACATTAAAATGGCTTATATTGCCAATCTAAGTGGGGTGGGAGTGTGCATCATCCATCAGCTCTATCCATCTAGGTTGGTCTCAAGCCAATTGTTTTGATTTGAGATATTGACAATTTCAGTCTCACAGAGGTGGACTATTGCCACTGGAAGTCAGCTAGTACTAGTGATGATGCATCCACAGAGGGAGACTAATAATAACTTGAATGCCTTTGAATCAATAGTGGAATCATCAGTGAGTAAGTGCTGTTTTTCAGGCTTTAACGGGGCTTTGAAGATATGCTGCATATGAACCACCAGTGAGAAAGGGGGGTAAAAGATGTTTCCCACTGTAGAAGCAGGGTGCTTTGTTATAGCAGCAGCATTACAAGTGGTTTTGATATCTGGGATAGCATAGACAGAAATCATTATTTGTAGAAAATGATGTCATGGCAACGTGTGTGGAAGCTTTATTTTGCTTCCTCCTTGAAGGACATTATTGCTTCTTATCTTTTTCACTTTTCCACTAACAGGCAAGTTCATTAGCATAAAAAAACCTCTGTTTTATGAAAGGCAGAAGGAATTTCTTACTGGGATTTTTGTGCACTTACTTTATGGCAATAGCATTTGAGATAATAAGCCAGACTCCCTCCTGATGAAAGCAAATGTGGTTACACTGAAAGCAAACATAGTTACACATTCAAGAGATGAATAAGATAAAATTCCCAGCTTTACAAGTGACACAAATAATCTTATAATACACTTTAATTCTCTGCTAATAAAATCAATGAGTAGAGCATAGTAGTAATAATGTATAATTGAAATAAAGTTTTTATTGCTGCTTCAGATGTTTTGATTTGTGACAAACAGTGGGAGAGTGGGGTTTCTTTGCTTTTGGGCCTTTTTTTGCTGTTTGGTTTTTTTGTTGTTGTTGTTGTTGATTTTTTTTAATCAGATGTAGGAGAAATAATATAAATGCCTTGGAGAGTGTACAGTATGAAACGAAGGTAATGAGAACCACCTCCCATAGTGGTTGAGGAATCATCATCTATCACGCACGGAGAATGCAGAAGATCCTTGCAGGTAGGCATTAAAGGACAAAGTCAGTGAAGCTGCACCACCTTTCCTGAACAGAATATCATCCCCTGAGCTCCTGGCTCACTGACACGTACTTACCCTTTTAAAAAGATAGGCTATACTCTGCCTGTGATATAATGCTCAATACTGTTTTTCAACATTAGATTAACTCTGAGATGTTAATTTGGAGAAATACTTCATGTTTAAGAAATTAAAAAAAAAAAAAAAAAGAAGAGGACTCATCTCACCAACACTTAAATTGCAGGCCGGAAACCTCTGCCTGCTAACCTGTCTTGTTTTCCCCACCCCATGCCAGTGTCACTCTCCCTCGTTTTTGTTGGCTGGGCTGTACAAGTGAGCAACCCTTCCAAATTAAGCAAAATTATCTGTCTTGATTCAAGCTGCGAAGATTGGTCTTTGTGTGTTTTGATGGAAGGGGATTTGAGGAAGGGGATTTGAGAAATCCCCAGCACCGGCTGCTAAAGAACAGCTGGGTGAACTGTCAGGAAGGAGGTGCCACCTTCCACTGGCACAACTGGCAGTGGGAATGCACATTTATCTCCTTCCCATGATTTGTCTAGAAACAGCTTTGGCTGCTTTCTTTTCTTCCTTCAAAATGAGAAAACTGTAATGACAATATTGGTTCAGATTTGTCTCCTCTCTGTAAATATCATCAGAAAATAAATTAGGTCCTGAATTCTCATGCGTGAGCATACAGATGCTGTATGAGACATGGCATAATTTTAACCTCCAGTGCTTTCGTTCTACCAAACCCTCAGTTTCAGTTCTGATTCTGCAAGTATCTTGATCTCTGATAGGTTTTTTTTTTTGGTCACAAATAGCCTCTGATCATGGCAAACAACCATGTGTGTAAGATCTCACTCTCAACTTCAACAAGACATCTATTTGGTAAGGCATCTTTTAAATAAATTCCTAATATATTTCTATAGATTAGCACAGGGCATCTTGTCTTGTTTTCTGTCATGTTTTTTCCCCCTAAGAAAAATAGAAATGGCTGGGGGTTGTGTTTTGTTGTACTTTGATTTTCTTAAGGAGCAGTGTACCATTGATTGAGTTTTTTCTTCCTTTTGACTTAATACTGATTAACACTAAGGAGAATTATACAGACCCCATGACACCACAGATAAGCTTTCTGTTTTCAAGATCCTGAGGATAGTAAGCTAAAAATCCATGCATCTTGAGCTTGTTGTTTAGAATTCCATTTTACATATGACCCTGTAATATTGTATCATGCTTTCAGGCCTAGTCAAGCACACTGAACTGGCCCTCAGCAGCAGCTAGACATGAGGCTTTTGTGATAACTCATCCGTTAATAACAACACAGAATCCCTGGGAACGTACAGGAATTTTGTATATGTAAAACAATCCATCCATAAGCTTTTCGGCTTGTGGGGTATCATGAATTCTCTTGTAGGACTAACTTCTGGTATTTCAGCAGAACATAACAAACAAATGTTTGCTCATGAATTGTGTCCTTGTATGACCTAATGGTTGGGTTTGGTAACGGTTTTGGCAGGGTTTCCCCTTCACTTCTGTCTTTTCTGAGCGATTTGGAGGAGACCACACCAAGCGAAAGACCAAAGGAGAGGTTGCAATGATGGTTCCATTGCATGGAACACCAAATGGTGTTAGGGGTTTCTTCATGCCAAACTAAGTCATTTAGAGTGAACTGGGATCAGGTTCAAATACAGGTCCTACAATTTTCCTCTGTGGGGTGAGCATCAGGATTTGTTGTGCTGTGGAAGATTCTTTAGTTGATAAGGAATTGTACTGATATATTTAGCATAGTACTTTCTAATAATAAAAGTAATAAAACATCCTAGCAGCACTGTAATATGCTAACATTTTTTTCTGTAAAATCATGAAAAAGAACTGTCTATGTATCAAAACAAACAAGACAGCTCAGCTGAAATTCAAGTTAGGAACAATGCATTCATAATCTTGAGAAAAATGGGAAAGGAGAAAAAGGCAATAAAAGATAAAAGTTGTTTTCTGGGTTTTTTTCTGAGTGCCTGCCACTATTCTCTGCTGTACAGAGAAATTGGGGAAACTAGTCTGTATCTCCTTCTTTGAAGACCTGTCTTGAGTACTTGGGGAGGTGGTGGTAGAGAATTCATGGAAGGAAAATAAAAGCCTATGCCAAATGAGGGATGTAGACTTTTGCAGCCTTCACCTATGTGCAAAGGAAGGGTGTGAGAGTGTATAAACGTTTTATCTGCCAACTGGTTTTTAAAAAGGTGTGGTTACCACAGCAACTGCCACAGAGTTGTGATTTACAGTATGACACATCTTGCATGCTCCACAGCACAGAGTCTCTTTCCCTCTGGTTGGAGTCTCTGGGGTTATCTGGCGCCCGTTCAGTGTTACCTCCACTGCAGCTCCCACCTCTCCCCTTAAGGTAACTCACTGTCTCAGCTCATGGAGCGCAGGCACATGGTACAGACCAATGTCTGCTTTCATATCTTACTGCCTTTTGCCTTGGTTCAAGTGTTGGTGGCCTTGAGTTCAATGATCCCATGGTCACCCCCGTGATGAATGCAGCGTAGAGCAGCAGCCGTGGGAGGTTTTCCTTTCAATGCAAGAAGAAAGGGCAACAAGTGCAGAAATCAAAGGAAAGTTTAATTAAAGTTGCTTGCAACTGACCTAAAGCATCCTGTCTTCCCTTTGTCTCTCTCACCTTTGGCTTTTCTTAATTGCAAGGTTAATTTGTGCCTCTGCCGATAAATTACGTAACAGTGGAACTTCTCTGATGGTAGTGCAAATGTGTGTTCTGCATTGGGTTGTTGTAGAGTTGCAGTTTTGTCCATGCACTATGTAAGGGGGTAATTCTGTTGGGAAGTAAAGTCATCAAACCAAGGGAAAGGCTGCTTCTGTAATAAATAGATGCTGTAACAAACAGCTGCTATCCATACTTCTACAGACAGATAAAAATCATGCATGAAAGAGGTCCCAAGGCAGTTTCACTTCCTTGGCTTTCAAAACTAATTTGAGCCACAGCTTTTAGTTTGGCCTCTTCCTTTCTGTTTTGTTCAAAAGCATTTTTATGTCTTGCTAAGGAGAAAAGTAATCTTGATTGAGTTTTCAGAAAGGTGCATTTTAATGAAATCATGGAAATACCTCGAGGTGGTGACATTGCAGGCTGGCTTCTTTATTGTGGTACCTCAGTAAAACATGAACATTTGAAGGGAAAGATAAAGGCAAGCCTTCTGGAAGACAGGTTCATCTTGCCTGAAGTAGCAAGGGACACACTTAAACCACTTTGTCTTGCCTTGGTAAACAACTAGATTAAGTTACCTCAGACTTTGCTACAGCACTGAGAGTAAATAAAACTTTCTTTTTAAAAAATTGTATCTCTTCTAAAATAGGCAAACACTAAGCATAAAAGAATAAGTAAAAAAGAAAAAAAAGAGCAGAATTATGGGCAAATAGTAGACAACTGCCTTATGATGGATTCAGAAAGATATAAAAGCTCTTACAAATCTCTTATGCCAGCTAGTCCCTTCAGAGAATAAAAGTACAGAATGGTAATTATTGCAATTTTAGTTTTGGCTTTCTACTTCAGCTTTTTGCATGCCCAAAACAGAAGGGATATACTCACTAACAAAGCAACATCAAAGGAAAGCAACCCAGTTGGAAAATAAAGGACTTCCACAATGCTGTGTAAAGGAACACAGGGAAGTCAGCTTAATAGCAAATATTCCATTTGACATAGAATTAGCCACCACTGCTGTAGCAACTAGGGAATACTAGAACGCAGCATCAACATGATATTGTTACCATGGCATATATCTCTCAGGCCTTCTTGTCTCATTACTGGTTTGAATTTCAGATACAACACTAATAATTTGAAAAGCAGCATGATAGCAGGAGACTTCTTATGTAGCTCATGTCCATGAGGACATAAGAAACTGGGTAGAAATGATATTCATTTTGTGGGGTTAGAAGTTCAAGGAATTTTGCCAGCTTTTCCCAAATCCACTTAAGCTTTTAAGAGTATAGTTAAAAACTGTTGGAGAAAACTCCCACTAAGTTAAAGTGGAAGAAAGCAATTAGCTTTTTACGCATTTTTCACTCCATAAATATACACTTTCATGTTCATATACTACAAGATATTTATATAACATGATATTATTCACGCCTTATGCAACAGTTATTTTTCACAAACTGAAGGCAGAGAATATAAGATGGAGCCAAATCTTCAGTACTTTAGGAAGAAAATAAATAGGATTAGGTATTGTTTACCTTATAGCAAAGCAGTAGCTCCTCTTTCTGCATTTATCTTCCAACACAGCAAGGCAGTCTGTGAATATGCAGTACAAAAGGGAGTCACAAGTCCAGGTAAGAGGTGAAAAAAAAGTTAAATATTCGGAGCAGAAATAAACCAGTGTTTTTCTGCTGTTTCAGACTGTGCAGCTGAGAAGTAAGCTGGTAGGGAAATCATTGGCCTCAAGCATTATTGGTGGAGTCCAGCTACACTTATGCTGGTGGAAGTGAGATAAGTCTTGTTGACTGGATTCAAATAGGTTCATGCTTTTCCACAGGAATAGGTAGCTTACATAAATTGGTTGAGCCTTTGAGAGTAACTTTTTAATATGACTCCCCCAAAACCTGGCAACTTAATTTGTGCTTTGTGGTTTGACTCCACAGAAGTGGGGTGAGGATTTAAAATCTAAAGTAAATATGATTGATTCCATCAGGACTGAAAACAAACCCAAACAACTTATTATAAAGAGCCGTTGGGCTTGGTGAGTTTATGTAATGTTAACAGACCATATCTTTTTTTTTTTTTTCTTTTTAAAGGGTGAAAATGAAGCAGGGCCAACCACCAGGTTGTACACTCATGTGGTTATTTGGGAGAGAACACAAATCATAACAGAAATTATTTACACATAATTTTCTTCAGGTAAATGTCTTGTAAAGCTTATATTCATCTGCTGGGGGAGATATGTAAAAATTTCAGGTACTTTAGGGCCTAGACCTGGAAGTCTTTTAAGGACCACTAGACCTTGAAGTCACAAAGGAGACTGGATACATTTCTAAGAGGCACATAATAGAGCTGTTATCCCTGTAAAAAACTAAAACCAAACCAGATCAAAAATCCCACCCCAAAATTTTCAGCCTGTATTTTGCTCTTTGGTATGCATTATTCCCATGGAGACTATGACTATTTTATTCCCCAAAGATAACCTTGTCAATGCACGCTATGTTCATGTCAGTGGAAATACTTCTAATAAATGGACAGCCTGGGTAGTATTTCTTGCTTTGCTTAGCAGCTTCATTTGTCCTTGAAATACTGATCACGGTGCCTGAGAAAGGTGGGTTTCTACAGCTTTCAAGATTACAATTCCTGCCAATACAAAATGTTCTTTTTGAAACATTAATGTATTTTGACGTAAGACTCACTCATTTTTCTTCTGTGAAAACTGTCTGGAGTTGTTAACACTGCATAATTTATTTCAGTCACTTCAATTGAATGTAGAGGATATTGTGTCAAATCCTTTTCTCACACACGTTTGTTCTACAGCAGCAGTGTAGAACAAAAGGAGGAATAGACAGATGAACCTGGAATAAATTTGGAAAACACACGTTTATGTCTTAGACCTTCTAAATCAAACTGGTTCATGGCATCACCTTCTAGGTTCATTCGTAGGGTTGAGATTGTTGGACAACTGACGTTTGCATGTGCTTAGGTAATGTTGAATTTGCAACGATAAAAATACTGATATGAAACACTTGAAAAAGTCTGGAAGACTTTTTTTCCCATATTCTGAAAACTAGACTTTTTCTAAAATCTCAGCTTTAACTGTTTTGATTAGAAATCATGCTCCTGAAGAAATATTTCATGGTGTAATGCACAGGGAGAATATTTAATCTTAGAGGTATGAAATAGGTGTTCAGATCAAAATTTCACCAGGACCAAACCTCTGTTTTCTTTTCCCATTTCTACTAAGCTATCTCGTTGCTTTGGTCTGATCCTCAGCACATGCCACAATAACTGTGTAACAGTCATTGGAGCTCTGACTCTTCTTGAGGAGCTGAAGTAATCTGTGCATTTCAAAATATCTGACAGGCACTTGATGCAAAGTCAGTGTATGGCAAGTCAATTAATCTTTCCGTACCTCTTCATCCCTCTGTAAAATGTCATGCACATTTCCCAGGTGTTATGAAACTCATTAGATGTTTATTAAGTATTCCGAGGATCTCTCATGGATGGAATGTAGATGATGTATAGCCTCGTGCACCTTTGCCACAAGGATGAGATCTTCATGGTACTTATAAGACACATGGAGAAACACTTTTTACAAGAGCTTTTAGTAACAGGAGAAGGGGCAATGATTTTAAAATGAGGGAGAGTAGATTTAGATTCGATATAAGGAAGAAAATTTTAATGGTGAGGATGGTGAAGCACTGAAACAGATTGTCCAGAGGAGTTGTGAATGCCCCATTCCTGAAGTGTTCAAATCCAGATTGGACAGACCTTTGAGCAACCTAGTCTCTAGTGGAAGGTGTCCCTGCCCACGGCAGAGGGTTTGGACTAGATGACTTTTGAAGGTCCCTTCCAACCCAAGCCATTCTCTCACTCTGTGATTTAGTCCTAGGCCTCATTCTCCCAAACCAAGATCATGCATATCCAAGTAACTGAATTGCAGACCACCACCACTGATTAGACATGAAGCCATAGTGACCTTAAGGATTTTGTTTCCTCTGATTGCTACTGCTTTTTGATTGTGCAGTGAGTGAGGAGGATAGGGACACCAGTGACACTAGAGTCACACAGAGGAGGCAGACACTAGTGCAGCTCTGTCTTTCCTGCCTGCTTGCTCCTGCTCAGTACAACAAGCTGTAAGGATTTTCTTCTGCACAATAACTGGAGTTTATAGAAAATCTTGTTTTGCTAAGGCAACTGCTTCTAATATAAAAGGTTGTGTTAAACGCTTTGTGCCTGCCTTAACTCAGCAGTCTTCTTGCTCAGTTTAGGACTTTTTCCCAGCTATATTTTGCAGTTCTGTTTCACAATCTGAAACTGACTTGCCATTACCACAGTTGTTTCATCTGATGTGACACTTCTTGTACTCAGAGGACCTGAGAAAGCCACATGTGCCTTTGAAAGACAGGAAGCAAGAAAATGATATAATAGGCTGCTTCTTGTAAAACCAGTTGTCAAATGGGTTGAAAATGACATATCTGGTAGCCTTAGATTACTTTTTCCTTTTTTCTTGTCCACTTAACTTGTAGGAAAAAAAAAAGGTAATCCTGTGTAATTTGTGAATTACAAGAATTTTTGTAGTTTAGTTTCGATGCGGTGTATACTTTTACGTTTTTCATAGTTAACAAATGTGTATTACAGAGAACCTAAGCCAGGTTCATGTTCTTCAAAATCGGAAGTAAAACAGTCCTATTCTTCATTCTCCTAGAATACTTCACCTGCCATTTTCAGTGTCAGGAGGTTGGTTAATTTTATTCCTTTCCTGGGGTATCTTGCTAATACACTTGTCTGTATGTGGCTGTTTCAGTCCTGAAGCCCATAACTGCTTCTCAGAAGCAGATTGTGTTGCTTTAGTGTGTGCTCAATTTGCCAACTATTTCTTTCCCAGATGCTAGTGAAACATCTGTCAGGTCACCAAATATGATGCAAGTATTGAGTAACTGTGCTTCTTACCTTCTGCCGAAATCCTAATGCAGCTGTGGATTTCAGATGTGTAATCATAACCTCCAAGCTTGTGAGCACAAAGTGGGGTGGGGGAATGTCATATGGGTGGGAACTGGCTTGAAGAAAATCTTGAATTTTTGTTCCTTTTTAAAAAATTAGTATCAATATTTTAAATAATTAGTTAAAAATATTTTGTTTAGACATCAAAATAATTAAACTGATTTAATGAAAATGTGTATATTTTGAAGTCTCCCTATAGCTAGGTTTGGATGTTCAGATTTTTTGTGTTAAGAAAATTTCTATATTGTTTGACAGTTCTATGAAGGAAAACCGGAATAAATTGTTTCATTTAGTAGTTTTCACTTTAAAAAATATTTTATTTGAAACACTGAATGAAATGTTAGTGATAAGAAATACATAGAAATAAAATCATTCTCTTGAAGAACCTTAAACTTCTCTTTGGGCTAACTCCTATAAGGCTACTGCCGCTTTTGATATATGCTGAGCTGTTCTATTCAATTGATAATTTTACATTACATACAATAAGATACTCTGGTAAGACTGAGTCACTGCCTTCAGAAATTGATTTCAATTTGGCTATAAATTCATCACACAAATCCAGGTGCTGAAGTGCTTGCTAGCTGGGGCCTCTCCTTGAACAGTGTAACTGGCCTGTTCCTTACAAAAAGCCACTAAAGAACAACCACTTCTCTTATACTGAATTTCCTGGTATATCATGACACAAGCCCAGGACACAGGAATTTCTGGCTTAGGTCTTTCTTTTGCCCAAATAAACTTGTCTTTCTACCTGCTGCCTGCTCACCATCTCCTACTCTGTTTGCATGTGTGCATGTGTCCTTTAATGCCTTTGCAAGGGCACATGGGTCTCTTCAGTGATCTATTTAGATAAAAAAGTGTCCTTTCTTTTAATGAATATCAGTATGTTCATGTCTGAGGAAAACTTCCAGTGGAAGAAATTGTGAGAATGCCAAGAAATACTTAATAATACATTTGAATCACTAACAAATGATTTTTTTTTTTTATCTCAGCACTGCTATGTAGCCAGCTTTGATCCAGCCTTCTGCTATCTCTTTCCTTTCAGCACTAATCATCATCACCTCATATTTTCCCAGCAATTCCCAGGTTTCGTCTTCCCTAAAACTGTGACACTCTGTTCCTGGGCTCCCCTTTGAGCAATGCTAGACATCCACTCTATGACCTTTTCTTCCACAACAGTTTGCCTTTCAATGACAAATGCCAAAAAACCTTGCCACAGTCTAGTTCTAGGCCTGCATGACGGGGCTATGATAATATCTGCTGTTACTTGGTCAGCACACAAGTGTTACGTGGACCTAGGAACTTTTCCCCGTGCATATCCTGTATGGACATGCAGAAGGGCAGAGTGTGTGTAGGCAGTCCCAGGCCATGTCTCATGACATGCTGGTGAGTCAGCGATGCAAATTTTCATGTTCCTGAGAAAACTGTGACTTTTGTGCTCGAGACTTTAATGGCTTCTCTTCAACTACTGTGCACCGAGCGTAAAAGGGCACTATCTTTTACTTCAGCTGTACTCTTTTCAGGGCTTGCTTTGGGGTGTGTAAATACACCTGCCTGCTTCAGTTGTGGCCGTAGGAAAAAACCCTGATTCATAATGGATCCTGGAGGCAAAGGCTCAGAGTAGGAAAGCATGTGGCTGGCATGTCCAAGATTTTGGCAGTTCTGACCAAAATGTTTAAAGTAGGTATAGGGGATTGCAATAATCTGCTAAGGTGCTCCAGGCTATGCATTGACTGAGAAGGGCTGCTGAGTACCTAAAGGCAAAGTGCTTTTGGGGACCTCTCTCCATAGAGGGCTTCTGCAATAAAAGCTGGGAAAATCACACCTTCTGGAACGTCCAGAAGTGAATGGATTTCTTCAAGCTGTAACCTAAACTGAACTCAACTTTGGGACTACTCTTATGTTATTTGAGGCAAAGTTAATCCATATTCAGGCTTTGTGTGGCCTTGACTTCAATGGCTCCTTACAACAGTGATAAGCGCATGAGCTGGAGACAGGAGTGGGAAGAAGTCTCCTGAATCTCTGCTAATAAAATAAAACGTTGGACCTGTTCCTGTGGGTGAATTCATTTTCCCTGCTCTCTCCAACAAACAGTTTTTAATCTAATAAGTTTCCTTCTGCCATTCACACTTCTTCTGAGTCACAGCATTACAGGCAAGTTATTTAAAAATTAAAAAACACCGACATGCTGGAACGTAATGTGTATCTATGAAATTTCATTGGGCACTGCAATTTAAAGATTAAACCTAGCAATCAAGCAGATGAGGACAGATGATCATAAGTAATGCAAAATGCACCATTTTTGGGTGCTGCTGAAACCTGAGAATGTATTCAACCTGTGGGATTTTTCATGTGTAAGCTGTTGAATTCAGGTAAAAATGTAGAGGGTAGGAATATTTGTCTCAGCAATCCGTCAATGCCTATTTGATCAAGGTACTCAGGAGGATCTTTATAAATAGCAACTTATTGCCTTGTTACATACACATCCAAGGTTTTCAAAAAGAGGATCTATTCCAGGTGGTACGTTCTTTTCAGTGTAGTTTGGGGTTTTTTTAAATGAAAGCTGTGTTGCTGATATGCTGAGAGGAGGAAAGAGTTCCTTGTTATAGCTGCAAAAACCCCCACGGTGCAGAGCTGCACTGAAATGACCAAGCTTACCTAGGTCCCAGATAGTTGTATGTGCCTGTGCTTCAAATATCCTCACACCCTCCTTTGGAAAGTGCATATGGCTTGTTTTAAATGCTCTGTTGTGAAAGTTTTGATTTTCACTGCTTTTCCAGGACATGTGCTATAGCCCAAAGGACTACTTGTGACATTTCATTTCTGGCCTCCAAACTTTGTGTGCATTTTTTGAGAAAACTACTCAGTTTGCTATAGAAACTGGAGGCCTAGAACCAATGAAGGTGAAGTTTAGGGTGCTGAAGCAGGAACAGCCCCATGTGAGGCTGAGCTCAGGTGCCCAAACTCATTAGCAGAGGAGATGGGATGTGCAAGGACCTGAGAGCCCTCCGAAATGAAAGTTGACCAAGGTCACTATGCTACCTTGAGATCTGTGGAGAGTGATGTGAGTCTGAGTTGTACTTCAAGACACCACATCTCTGCTGACTTGGAACACCTGCCTGAAAAGCCCTCCTGATAACTTGCAGCTCATTTCCCCTTCACAAACTCCTCCCCTTCAATAAGTCAGTGGAAAGGGTCCTTTCTCATAAAATATGCTCAGAAGGTAGAGTGGCATTAGCCGTCCTTAGGTAAAATGTGCTTGATGACAAGAACTAATCCTGTTAGTATACAGTAGTACCAATCTGAGTGTGTTTCATTGGATTAAACTGTCAGAGACATGGGCACAGAAATGTTGAGCCTTAACTAGATTTAGGTATGGCTGGGCACTGAGCTGCATTGGTATTGGGGTGATTCTTTCATAGGTCTGCAGAGCTAAAACTTTCAAGGTTCTAAGAAACTCCAACACTAGCTAAGCAGGTCTCTTCAAAATTGTGGGGTTGGAGGAAGTTCCTGAAATCTTCTTGATTTCTTTTTGGACCAAATCCAAATCTTTTTCTCCAAACTTTTTTTCTCCTCTGTGGACAAAAAAAATATTTTATTTCTTCTACTTAGTGAGACAAACAGATGCTTTGTGTGTGTAAATGTTGGGCAGAGTTTTTCTTTGTATGTTCAGTGTTTTGACAAAAATTATTTGGAAATCAATGTTTCCTAGAGCCCTTTGTTAAATCTTTCAATGCCGTTGCTCATAAATGATTTTAAAATTTATGCTTCAGTGTCTTCTCTAAACAGGCAATCTAGAAAAGTCATGATTTTAAAAAAAAACCAAACTGTTGAGTGATAAGAAAGTATACAGGTATTCAGTAAGCACTTCCCTATTTTACAGTAATTTTAAGCTTGTCATTCCCATTTTCTTTTCTTTAGAAAAACCAAGCTCCCAGTGTTCAGCAGCCATCCTAGTAAAGCTTCTTCTGAAATGGGCTTGCTTTCATGCCAGCTGGTACTGGGGCTTCACTGGTTCTGAGTCTTTCTCTGAAGAAAAAAGATGGTGAATGAGAACATGAGCCCAAGTACAGCAAAATAAAAGGTGAACTAAGGTCAGGAAAAGAGTAGAAAGGAATGTGGAACTGAGGGTTCTATTTTGGTGATGAATTTATGGAAGCTGCCTGTAACTGCTTGCTGTCAACCATTCACACAGGTGTTTAGCTCAGGGGTTGACTTCCTGGTTCTCCCATTTCTGCTCCTTGCACAGCTCATCTCCCGCCAAAACCATTTGTCTTGGTAATTTCAACTTTCTTTTACATGTGACTGCATTTTCAAGCTAGGTTTACCGAAAAGGACTCAAATCAGCAGCAAAGATGCAACTTACAGACTGTCTAATATTGTGAGCTGCTGGCAAGGTCCCTGGCCTGAAGCTTTGGAACACTTTCTCCCTAAAGAAGGGCTATGGCCTCTCTCAGGTATGTTTATGACATCTAGCTGAGCCAGTCCATGAAACCTCCACTTTCACAGTCCTCCATCAATTACATGCTTCAAAACCCAGCAACCTTCGGAAGGTTTGCAAGTAAATAATTGATATGCATTAACCTTTGTAAATCAGTTCTGAAAATTCAATAAACCTGCTGAAATGTTTCTGACACCTTCCAGAGCTCATCAGAGTTTGGTAGTTGTGTTGCTATGGTACCTATCAAGTAAAGTTTATTTGATGTCATTAGTGTCTGTCTTTTAAAACTTACCTTATTCCACAGTAAAGACCGGGATCCTGGAAGGAATTTTTGGTAGTATCCAAACAGCTGTCAAAACTTCCTAAGCATTTCTCAGTATAGAAAATGCATTAATATCTATAGACGGCATTAGCTCCATTCTGTTTTAACAGCAGGCAATATCTGGTGACTTATTTAAGCACACTGGAAGAAAAAGATTATTACTCTCAGTTGCTCCCATCTGCTCATTGTAAACTCCAAATGGAAGATCCTTTGATGCACAAAATAAATCTCTTCTGCCAGGCATCAGTCATAGAGGGTTTAGTGCAAATAATTGAATGCAAGTAACACTAACACATTCCATGATAGTCTCAGATTTGCTTTGCAGATTTGTAGCAGACAATCCTTTTTAAAACCTTGAAATATTCTTCTTTTTTTTTACATTAAAATACCTTACAATTCTCTCTCTACTTGTGTACTTTGTTTTCTTTACTGTCAACTTAACTATTTGACTTTAGAATAAAAATAAAGTGGAATTGAAAAAGTATGGCAAATTAAAGGCCTTGGGCTTGCCGCCATTGCAAACCATGCATCTTATTGAGATCTTTCCCCTTGGTTAGATGCGAGTTTTTTGTGCTGCCACATCGGTGGGAGAAGCACTCTTAGAATATAAATTTATGCAATTCTATTATTGCAACAATTTGAATTTGGGAGCTGGTTGTCAGGATTAGCATAATTTGCAACTGCTGCATAAAATACATTTTTTAGAATTTCTTAGGTATACATTAAAAGCTCAGTGAGCTTTTTAAGTGGGGGAAACATTTTGAAACAGTATTTTGAGTTGAATCCAATGTCCTTGGCTAGAAAGAGAGGAAAAGAGATCTTTCAAGTTGTCATTAAAATATGAGCTTGTCTATTTTTATGATGAATGAACAAGAATGAGAAGGAAAAGACAAAAGCTGAAAGGAACCCCTAAGCTTACTGAGATACTGCAGAGACAGTGCAAGGCTTGCCTCAGCTCAGGCTTTATTCCCTGTCCCAAGAGACCATCAATTCTGGGAGCATTTCTTTTCGAATAGCAGGATGAGGATGTGGCACAATTTCTTTCTCCCAGCACTGGCTCAAGGCCATCAGTAAGCCTGGAACCCTCTTCCGTGAGTGGCAACAAGGGTGGACAGGGCTAAAAAGGAAGGAAGGTGCATGTCTGAGACTCCTGGATTTCAGTGTTGGTCCCTGGGTGTGTAAAAAACCTGCATCTTACTAACACCTGCAGTCTTCATATAACAGTTTGGGTTGGAAGGAACCTTAAAGGTCCTCTAATTCTACCCTCCCCGCCATGTGCAGGGACACATTCCACTAGACCAGTTTGTCAAAGCCCCATCCAATCTTGAAAACTTTTGGGGCTGGGGCATCTATTCTGTGGGCAACCTGTTCCATTGTCTCACTGTCTTCATTGTGAATAATTTCTTCCTGATATGTAAAGACACACTCGCTCAGTTTAAAGCCATTATCCCTTGTCTATCACTGTATGCCTATGTAAAAATGTTGCTCAAATCCAGACTTGCCTTAATTATCTCAGGGTGTTGCACAGAGACCACCATTTCACTCTGCTTGCAAGGTAGAGACACTCTGTGCCATTGTTCTCTGTACTTTTACTGTGGATTTTCAAGAGATTGGTTACATGATGAAACAGGGCACAAAAGGCTCTGTTTTAAGACAGACAATCTAATAACCTGTTAAAACCTTAACAAACACACTGGGTGCCATTTAGGATTATGGAATCATAGAGTGGTTTGGGTTGCAAAGAACTTTTAAGCCACCTAGTCCAACCTCATTGCCATGGGGAGGGACATCTTCAAGTTGAGCAGGTTGCTGAGAGTCCCATCCAACCTGACCTTGAATGTTTCCAGGCATGGCACCTGTCTGGGCAAACCACTCCAGTGTTTCACCACCCTCGCTGTAAAACATTTCTTCCTTGTAGTCTAAATCTATGCTTTTAAAATTTAAAACCATTACCTCTTGGTCTATTGCTACATGCCCTTCTAGAACATCTGTCCCCATCTTTCTTAAAGTCCCCCCTTTAAATACTGGAAGGTTGCAATGAGGTCTCCCTGGAGTATTTTCTTTACCAGGCTGAACCACCCCAATTTTCTCAGCCTATCTTCATAGGAGAGGTGTTTCAACTCCAGCAGGTCCATGTCTTTCCTGTGCTGGGATTTCTCTGATTCCCACGTCAACTATACTCATTTTTCACCGTTTTTATGGCCATTTTTGACATATTTATGGGACTAAAGTGACCTCCCATCTACTTCAATCAGATTCTTTTTCAAACTCCCTTAGTAAGCCTTAATACTTTTCTTATTTGGGTAGTGGAAATTGCCTTTAGTGACTCTAAAAACCTCCCAGTCCTAGTGATGTTGAACATTACACATGTTACTGTGGGATTTCAAAATGATTCCACTGTGGCTAAACTTCTGCATAGCTGAAAATTGAATTCTACTTATTTGAAAAATGTCAGAAAAGGAAAACAATAATGGGGGAAAAAACAGCCAACTGCTTAGGTAGCTGATGTGTTAAAAATAGCCTCTGCAAAGACACATTAGTGTATAAGGATTCAGGAATGTATCAGATAAGACAGAGGAAGGTAAAGGGAGAATGCAATGTGTCATATGTCTTCACAGTTTATTAGCTGATTATCCTCGGTCCTTATTGGAGGTTTCCTCAGGAAGAGGCTTCACATCAAGGTGAGATTGTGTCACAGTGATCAGTACGGTAATAAGCCTGTTGAGTACCTTTAAATGACGGGGGGGAAGGGAAGAGGGGTAAGGGAGCCTTCTTTAAGTAGTGATTTCTTAAACAAAATACCATGTAATAGGGAGAACTGATTGAATTTAGCCAACTGTTTTGTCACCATAGCAACCACACATGTTGGCTCCACACTGAAAATAATCTTTTTTTCTCAGGGATTAAAATGCTGTTTCTCTTTCTTGGGGTGGAGCAGGGGGAAAGATGTGGCAGATACACTAGGATCTTGTATTTGAGGGAAGACCTAGTTTTGTTTTGTTTTAAGTATTGTCAAAGGGAGAAAAGATGTGGATGCTCACTTTCAGTGAGAGCATCGAAAACACAAAGCTATTGTACACTGCCTAACCAGAAATAAAAAAGTCTTGACAGCTATTAGTGTGCATTTATTTATTTTTAACCTTCTTCACTTAGAGGTCACGGACCTAAAAGAGTGATCAGCTAGGTTGGGCTCTTTCTAGTGGCTTACTGTCTTTTCTTTCACTAGGTTGAAAAGCTACAGCTAGACTGTTCTTATTATGATGAGGTATAGAAATAAAATTAAAATTTTGCTGATATTTAAAACATGTCTACTTCCACAGTGAGCTGTATCAACAGTCAGAAAACGACCCAGTAGAGTAATCCAATGGAAGCGTCTTACCCAATTTGATGCCTTCTGTTGAGGAAACTGCCCCGAAAACTGGGTAATAATAAACGGTTGGCCTGGGATCATGATGCAATTTCACATTCCCACTAATTGTCTGGTTTTGTATGATAAATATTTCTAACTGATGGCAGCAAACTGTGGTTTCTTACAGTATTTTAATAAGTTTCATCATGACAAGGAAAATTATTTTTATACTAACAATAACCCTTCTTAATTAGCTGTATTTGACTTATAGTGAGCAAACTCATAAATTACTTTTGGAAAGAAGAAGGAATCCTTTATAGCTAAGAGGTATATTTGTATTTGTGCTGTACTGTATTCAGAGAGGACAAATGTTCCTTTTTTTCTCCTCTAAGCAGGTTGTCACTGGGCTTTCTAAGCAGCCTTTATGAAGAATAAAGTAACTTTATAGTGAAGACAGGGAAAAGGCTGTTCAGAAAAGCAGAGTGGAGCTTGCAGGGGTCCTGCGGGCTCCCCTGGGGATGCGCAAACTTTCTGCTAGCACTGAGCAAGACAGAGCAGTGCTGGGGTCGGGGGAAAACACGGCTCTGCTGCTGCAGTGCTGAGCCTTTTGCAAACAAGTTTAGCCTCACAGTAACTGATGCTCTCCTTCTGCACCAAGTTTGGTGGGAGTGGAGGTACGGAGGAGAGCACTGCTGCATGGCACACAGGGTTCCTAATGCCTGTGCGACCATGGACACAGTGTTAGTCAGATAAGCAAAGGCAGCTTTGGAATTACAAGTGCTCTGTCCTTTTGGGAAATGGATCATGATAGAGAGAGCTAGGAGTCCCAAGTCTAGGCATGTCTGTAAATGTCTCTTTCCTTTATCATCTTCATTAGTAAAACATTAATACTAATAACAGGCTACATCAGTGGGTCACAGAGAAAAAGCAATGCCTGAAGCTCTATATCTTCTTTCAAAATGCTGCTTCTGTCTCTGAATGATGGATTAGCTGCTGAACAGCTCTGTCACTGCTACCTAGCAGTGAACTGATGATACCACTTTCCCACAATTAATTCAAGTGTTGCAGCTAGGCTGACCTGGCTAATTAACGTGAAATAGCATTCAAATTACCACAAGTATATTATCTGTCTCTTTATTGTTTTTAATTTGCTGACAGCAAAATCACTGAAAACAGAGATCTTGGAGAGATAGTTTAAAGAGCACTATTATTCTGGAGAAGTGAGTTGTAGTAGGGCTGCCTTTGGCCAGCTGCAGCTCTTGTAGCCATACTGAGTCGAAGCTGGCCTATTTTAGCTCCCCTTCAGTAGCATTTTTGCTTCCCTGAAGGTGTGACGTCAAGTGTTATTAATAGCCAAATTGCCTAACATCTTATAAAAGCTGTATATTTCCATGGATTTCATCCTATTGGTACTGGTTTTCCACACAGGAGGTTATAGGGTAGGGCCTGGGGATGCAGCTGTGGAAAAAAGAGTGGATGAAGGAGCAGGGGAACATGCTGGAGCAGTATAGCCACTACATTCATAACATTTGTGACTTTTCACCATCTCTGGAAATGGTTAACTTTTTAATTGAGCTTTGAGTACTGTAGTATCTGTGCTGATGCTAGAGATGATGGCTCCTGTTGTTTTGAACATCTGGAGACATGCACAGGCAGGAACACTGCTTCCCCTCCTCCATTAGCCACACACATGCACCCTTAACTGCACAGAGCTAATCACCACGATGTTTCTCCTGTGCAAACCATGGTATTCAGAAGACAATTTTGTGCTAATTGTTTCAATGTTAGTCATTGAAGGGTAGCACACCAGCACCTATGAAACAAGGTGAGAGACGACCTGTGAGCAAATTCTCAAGTGTGATTTCTTGCTCTCATCCATTTGTGTGGAATTTTGCTGTGAATTTCTGGCAATTTGTGTTTTCAATCAAAAAAAAAAAGCAAACCAAAAAAAACCACAGAAGATATTATAACTAAATAAATGCTTTTCACAAAGCATGTGAATCAATAGGAAATTTTAGCAAGACATGCAAAGTTCCTCAATGAAAAGAAGCAGCTGTTTTGAAGAAGATGGGGAGCCGGTTTGCTTTTGATTGTAGTTTTTCCATCACATCCCTAAAGTCTTCCAGCTGCTTTCCAAATAGCACCAAGACGATCAATCCACTTAATTGCAAACTGCCTATAACTTGCTAATGTTTAACTGGATCAACAGTTTCCCATTTGCTGTCTGTTTCCACAGTGTACCAAGCACTATGTGATACCACACTGTAAAGACCATCTGAAAAGAGCAAGCGCCAGTGAGAGAAAACCATGCAATACTCAAACAATTGCTCCATGAGACAGTGTTTGCTATTTCTTTCATGTCATTCGTGGAAAAAAACATAAGCTAGTGGTCTTATTGGGTTTTCCAGCTGTCCCTCAGCCATACCTTATTCATTGCTAGTCTACAGTAGAAGAGCTTTTCCCCACTGACTCTTTTCCTATGTGTCTGTAAAACCCCCAAAACTGTTTTTTTCCCTGCCTTGTTTTGCTTCCTTCCTTGATTTCCCTTACTTCAGGTAAAATACATTGGTATGGGAAAGGAAGAGTTGCTTTCAACTACAAGTAGTTTCAATACTGTCTTAGATCAATATTAATATATTACATTGCGCTAACATAAGAACATTGAATTTTCTAGAATTTTTGTATTACCAACAATGGATTGGATATCTTTCCTTATTCAAGGGAGATATTTTAAGCTGGTATTCACTTGATTTGATGTTTTGGTTATGTTTTTTTCCCTTTTGCTCCTTTTTAAGATCCACTAGGATGAATGATAAAGAAGATGCCTGGAAGGACAGCTTTTGTTTCTGCTTTATTTTCCTTCTCATTTTGTCTGGACTAATCACTGCATGAATAAGGGTAATTTGCTTGCTCACTGTCACGCTTTGGATAATGAAATTGTCTTGAAAGAGTCTTTTCTTTTAAAAGATGATGGCTTTTGCAATAGCAACAGAAAGGCCTATCCTAAACAGTAAAGGGTTTTTAGGTCTTCAGCACTATGACAGTGACCACAGCCATCTATAATCAGCACATCTCAGCTCCAAAGATGGATTTTTCAATGCTGGCTGCTGATCACTCCCTTTGTGATGTCCCTTTGAGACACCCACATGTCCTTGCTGAGGGACAGTGGCTCTGTGAGCTGTGTGCAGGAGAATCTCAGGCACAGGGTTTCTGTTCTCCATTTGATTGCCTTACAGCAAATATTTGTAAACAACTTTGACTGCTATGTGATATTTTTCATTTGTTTCCCCAGACCTTTTGGCTTCATGACCTTGCGCCTACCTTGTAGAAAATCAAAATGGGAGGACAGATCATGTAGTGGCAGTGTGTGAATGTTGTTTTATTCATATCTGTTGCAGCCAATGATAATGCCTACAAGGCACATTATCATTAAGGAAACAAGAGCCACTGCTCCTGGTATGTTCCTTTGAACGTTCCCCTTGGGAGCTCTGACCAGCAAGGATTTTTTCCAAGTGCTGCTCTGCTGTAGCCAATGCAAAGAAAAATATCTCATATTGTGGTGCCTGTTTTGGTTCTAAAAGCCTTGCACATAAAGGCTAAGGGAATTGAGATTGTTCAGCCTGGAAAAAGGCAGGCTTCAGGGTTACCTAATTGCAGCCTTCCAGTACCTGAAGGGGGCCTACAAGAGAGCTGGAAAGGGACTTTTTACAAGGGCAGGTAGTGATAGGACAAGAGGGCATGACTTCAAACTAAGAGTAGGTTTTGATCAGATATTAGAAAAAAATTCATTACTCTGAAGGTAGTGAGGCACTGGAACAGGTTGCCCAGAGAAACCGTGGATGCCCCATCCCTGGAAATGTTCAAGGCCAGGTTGGATGGAGGTCTGAGCAATCTGGTCTAGTGAAAGCTGTCCTTTCCTGTGGCAGGGGGTTTGGAACTGGATGATCTTTAAGGTCTCTTCCAACCCAAACCTTTCTATGATTTATAAAACTTACAACCAGCCAGTTAGCAAATGCATGGCAAAACCTTCCTGCTTGTTGCAAGGGCTGCCCACCCTCCACCTGCTCTGTGTGAGCAGTGGGCTGTGAAGATTTACTGGGCAGCCCCCTGGGGCTTCCCTGTGGGTCTGTCCAAAGAAATGCTGGATCTGGGGAGCCAGGGATGGCCCAGAGTCCTGGCACCTGCCATCACCCCTGCAGTGGGAAGCATCCCTGGGGAAGGTTCCACTAGCCTGCAACACAGCTGTCTGGCACAAATAGAGCATCTCATCTTAACTCTTATCTCAAGTGCCTTAAAATGGTATTTAGCATGCCTGCTGTGCTCTCTATTTCACAACAGGCTGGTTTCACTAGTCTGCAAGTGCACTGCAGCTGATCTCAGCCAGGCTTTACTATGGGTGGTGAGAAACCACCACCCGTGATGGTTTCTGTTAGGTTCAGAAGACCCCGCCTTCCCTGGAAAGATGTCTCCTCCACCACCACCAAACACCTCCATGAGACCTCACGCCAGCTGCACCAGGTTACAAATAACCTGCTGCACTGGTTAAAGAGAGGTGTGCACCCTGCGTGTTCCCTCCCTAAGCAACACCAACCAGTATTAAAAAAAAATAGTTTTGTGGAATTACATCTTTCACGCTCACAGAGATCAGGCAGTGACATGAGAGCCCTTTTTCGGCAGCAATGAGAGAGAAGCACAGCTTTTCTGACCGGTTCAAGAATATTTTTTGTAAAATGTTAAATTTCTAAGTATTTTTCTCTGCATGTCATATTTCTCCACCCACTCTCCCTTGCTTAGAGGTGTTTAAAAATGTTTGGAATGGAAACACATGAAAAATATTTAATCACAGCAACAGCCTTGTATAGAGTGTTCTGTTTAGCAAAAAGTCTGTGCAATCTCCATGTCAGCAACCACTTGGAGATATTACACGAGCTGTTATCTTTAATCTTTCAAGGATGTTTTATGCTCTGGGAACAACAATGACAGCCTTTCCTGCATCAACACAAGGTGGCTCTTGCTACTGACACCGTCTCTTGGAGTAGTGAGAGAAACATCGCCGTGCTTGATGCTAAGATCTGGTGGATATTGGTTTTAATGGCAATCAGCATGCAGCTGTTTTCACAATTGTTTAAAAATCATATTCAGAGTGTCTGAAAAAACTGGAGCAGGAATCAGTGTGATCCAATTTAGAATGCATAGCAACATTGGTGTGCTAATTATAATTTTGCCACAAGCAATTGTCACAGTCATAAAACTGCCAGTCTGTTTGGTGGTGGGCAGCTTTCTATTTCACAGGCATCTGGTAGAATCAGCAGAGGACGATTAGCTTGCCAGACTGCCGGCTGTGTGCAAGAACAAAAAAAATCTCAGTGTTGAGGTAGGCTGGAGAAACCAGCGAATTCTGCAGCAGAGATGGTGGGCTAAGCACTGAAAAATGGAATATCATTTGGCATTTAACAAATAAGGCTGCGAATGCGTCATGTTGGTTCTTACAAAGCTTAGTGTTGCTCTCAAGCTACTCTGCACCCTTCAGAACACAAATAGTTCTGATATTTTTATACCTAAAAATACCTGAGGTGCTTGTGCAGCAGGGAGGTAAGCCAGATTTGCCATCAGTTTCGAGTATCAGAGAGCACACTGTTGCACTCTTTTAGGACAAGACTGAGGGCCAATACATAACTTCCATTTTCCTTCATCCCAGAGATGGAGATACACCTCTCGTAAGTCAGACACTTATCCGAAGTCAGCTGGACATTTTTCAATGACATTTTCCAATGACACAGACTGGCACTGAGAAAATCCCATTTTGAAGCAGGCACAATGTGAGAGCATCATTCTTTCATTGCAGAACTTTCCAGCCCAGTTTCAGGATTTCATTTCAGTAACGTGGCAAATTTTCTTTCATCTTTATATGAAAACATGCAAAATGGAAAAATACTTTGTTTGAGCCTTTCAGAGGGTTTCAAAGTATTTAAATTCACACAGGATAATTGTTTTTTTCCTTGAACACGGAGCAGAATTCTATTTCAAAATCTCTACATTTACCAGTCGGGTGTGGCCATCAGGGGCAGTAAGGGCAAGGCCCTTCCTTCTGCCCTCACTGCTGCTGCCTGAACAGCCATGGGAAGCCTCCCTGGATGGAAGGCAGCAGCCCTGTTGTCATCTCATTATTTACCTCTGCAGCAAACTCGTTCTGCCTGTTGGAGAGGGAGGCAGACCTGAAGTGTGCCATACCCCTTCTTTTCCCTAGATGGACGATAATTGTTTCTGTGCTATAACAAGTGAAGTATTGCAAAATTTCTAAAATTTTACATGAAGAAGTTCCAACTGATTTTAGGAGATAAAAGTTACATGGAACAAGGAGTGTTTTATCCCACTGTGTTTGTACTACTTCTCTCAGTGAAGGTTTGATGTTTTAAATCTGTTTCCTATTGCATGCACGTCATTTATGGAAAGAAATCTTTTCATTTCAGTGACTGAATTATGAGTGTTGATCACCTCTCTGTATCAACTGGGTCAAATGCTTATCCTGAACAGTAAAACTGAATTCTTTCCTGGAGTTACTTTGAGACTACGTTATCCATAGTCCAATACTTAGCTGAGGATGGAGTAAAGGACAATCAGCTAAATGAGAAAATTTCAATAGGGCAGGCTAGGCATGTTTCTTCTTAGAGAGAAACTAAAGACCTAAAGATAGCACAGGTTTGTGATATCTTTTTTTTCGCTGTTATACTTGGTTACATGTTCAAGCTAGCAGAGACAGTACTTGTAAAATGATAAGATAAGAAATAGTAATAGCTGTGAAAGGAAAACTTAGCTGGAACTTCATTTCTGTTACTTTCCCTGGGGGTCAGAGTCCCATGCACTTGTGTTTGCAGCTCCTTCACTGAGCTCTTCCAAATCTAACTTAGCTTTCTTTAGTTTTAAGTACACTAAAACTTTATCTCCTCTTTAATTTACAATAGTAAATTAAATTGGATATTCACAGTAAGTTCACTGGTGAGATGACTGATGGTAGGAGGACTTTAATTTGTGTTGTTTGGCATGGAAACATGATTTTTTAAATCTCCAGGAATTTAAATGCTTCTTCTTTGCTTTCATCTACTAGTGCACATGATTTTGTTGTGTTAGAAAAATGTGGCTATGAATAAAGAGGCTCACAAAAGCACTCGTGAAACTTAACTCATGTGAAAAAGAATGTATCTTGGAAAATAAAATTTAATTTTTTTTGATATAAAATGGTAGCACTGGATTATGGTAGATAAATCTCAGCAATATTTGTGTTTTCTACCTATCATGTGCTTAAAAGTAAGTACCTCCCCAAAATAGCAACTAGATTTGAATACCAGTTAAAAAGGAATTGTCAGACACAGATAATTACTTTAAATAAAAACAATTGTATTTCTTCTTCTGTAGTTATAGAAATGAATGCAACTTACCCTCAGGTGTTTTAATATTTTTATGATGATTTAATATTCTATAGGTAAACCAGTTAATATATGTTAAGTCTGTGAACATTGCAAGGAATATAGTATACACCAGAAGAAACACTGGGGCACTCTTCCATCTCTCCTTCCCTTCCCCCACCCCACCTTTTGTGTTTGTTCCTAGACAAAAACTAGAGAAGGAACGAGCCTCTTTGTTGGCATTGTGAATTGCAGCACAGCTACAAAAAAACTCTTGTCCTTTAAACGACTGCTCTGAGCAGTGGACGGAAGTAGGGCTTGCTTTGAGCTAGGAACGGGCAGTGAGAGCAGAAAATAATGACAGAGGGCACAGATACCCTGCTGAAGGCAGCACTTGTCCTGCCCATATGCCCTCTAACAGCCAACAAATTGTTTTGTGTGGAAAACACTGGCTACTCTTTCTGCATCATTTGCTCAGTGTAAGAGAGAAGATGTAAAGAATAATGTGATGTGGGGGAAGGGAGGAAAGGTCTCTGCAAAGCACTTTCCAGCATGCTGTCATAGAGGGGGAAAGGAAAAATGTTTTGGCAAAGTGCTACTGCAGCTGAAAAAGTATATTCAGAAAGACTGGAGTCTCTGTGAGATGCCCCTATTTTTCCTCCAGCCTTGCCTATCTTTAGTATATGTTGACCCCTACCAACTCCACTTCTATGGTGCAGGAACATAATTGCTGTGTCTTTCTGCCACTTGGGTAAAGACTGACCCCAAAGTATTTGATCAAGCAGAGTGTTGAAAAAGGAAGAAGGATTTGTAGGGAGAGGCAATACCTTTTCCTTAGACTTACTGATAGAGCTGAAGCAGAGGAAATCTGAGAGCTTTTGTCTCAGAGTAACTTTATCAGTTTCTTAAAGAACAGTGGCTGCAAGCTTGCCTTATTTTTTTACGGCTACCTTTACCTTCCTTTCCCTGCAAACCTTAGACTGTAATGCTGCAAATCTACTGCTACCTATTAAAAAAGATTACGTAATATAGAGAAAAAAATATTTTAAAGCCATATTTACTTCGGAATTTCAATTGATGCTCAATCATCATCTGCTCTTTTTTCATGTCTCCTGCCTGTCATGGACCCAGCTCGAAAAGGACCATGGTTGCTGCAGAGGTTAGACCCAGCTATGCAGAAAGGCAACAGTGCATCAGGTCCTGTGCATGCCTCTGGGCTGGTTCTCTGGTCATCTTCCCTGATGTTTTTAACCACCCATTTTTTCGGAGATGTCTTTTAATCACCTGTGTGAAGAGATATCATATTGCACGCAGGTAATTTAATAACGTTAATCACAAAAATACCATGCTAAATAGTTTTTAAAAGACCAACTCAAAGTAAATTTTTCCCTATGGGTTGTCTCTCAGGAATGGTGAGAGAGATTTCAGGTAGAATAAGGTTTCAAAACCTCAATCTTTACAAGACTTCAGATTTTGTCTTTGGAGAAAAAGATGATAATGCATTTGCCCTTGCAGGATCATGAAGCAAGAGAAATCCATCGGATTTCTTTTTATTTTGTAAACATTCTTGGAGGAGGCAAATTATGACCTCTTTCAGACATGGAGTCCTCAGTCTTATAATGTAGTATTTACATTAGGAAGGTTGGAAACACAAGCATGACTTGATTTATATACAAGGACAGCAAAGCTTGTTGTTTTCATGATGAAATTATTGATGTTAGCTGACATGAGATCACAGGGATTTCAGAAGAGCACTGCCAAAGTGAGAGGCTGAGAAAGCTAAGTATATTGATGTAGGGCAAGTGTATTTGGGAACACTCAGGCGCTTCCTGAGAAGTTTGATTCTAACTGATCAGAAAAAAATAACACAACACCATCAGAAGAAAATTGAAGATACTGCCATGCACAAAACCTCTCAATAGGAGTGTTGAAAGTATTATATAAAAATTTATAACCTTTTCTTATTTGAAGTGGATTTCTCTAACTGGATTTCTATAACCACTATAAAGGAAAGTGCCAGTGGGCAATATTTATTTTGAGTTTCTCACTTCCTGGGGAAATGAGGAGCTTATCTGTGAAACGTAGAACCTTGAGTTTCTGGGACAAAGAGTTTAGCTGGATTCAATCAAGAAGAAAAAGCTTACAATTTGGCCCTTTATAGACAGGTATCATCACACCTTATATAACTCAGTTAACTCATTATAAAGAAATTTGAAGTTACGCAAAAGGGCAGGGAAATAATAGAAGCTGTGGAAAGTTTATACCCTCTCTCCTAATAGAAAAACTTTGAAGCATGCACCAAAAAAATTTTAGATTAAGTGACCTCTGGGAAAAAAACCAAACAAACCCCTCTGGTGCTCTATTGCTGCTCTGCTGGGACACAATGGGGTACTTTTGGGGAGGTCAGTGGTGTTTCACTTCAATGTTGCCTACACATTTCTGCAGTTTATCGCAGTTTCACATTTATGAAATTTACTGATCTACCGACTTCACGGATTGAGACATGAGAATTAAAAATTTTATAGAAGACGTTTTTGTGACACTATTTCCTCGGTTTCAGTGGCTTGAGAATAACTGAATGAGTACACAACGGAAATAATCTTAACTTTGGGTTAAAAAATTGTTGGGGAGTTGTTTAACCATGGATTTCAAGGCCAGAAGGTACCAGGACAAAGAATCTAGTTGGGTTCAATGAAGAAATACTGTGCAGAATTTGGACCTTTGCAGACAAGTGACATCTGCAGAAGAGTTCTCAGTCCAGGGGCAGACGTGTAAAATGCTTAGCCTGGGTTTTTTACTTTTTTTTAAATTGAGATGCATGGTAAAAATGCTGTTTGGGATTTTGGGGCTTTTTTATATTTGTACTTTATATTGATTTTTTAACTGCATAAGCAAATCCTTCCTTGGTGACATGGTATATTTCCACATCTTGGGATAATCTTGTCACAGATGAAAACGGGTATAGCAAATGATTTGTTTAGGAGATTTATTTTTTTTTTCTAAATTGACAAGGAACTCCTAATCTTGAAAGGGTCTATTTTCAGCAAAATATTCACCAAACTACTGTAGATGATTAAACCAACTTATGAGTAATGGACCATGCCCCATGGTAGACATGATTATTTGTGCTATTGATAATGAAAGTATTTTCTTGACAATGTGATTTAGTGGTGGTGTCTAAATCAGCCATTTTTAAATCTTCTTTGTCATTGAAAGCTTGAAAAATCCAGGAGTTCTGGGGAGTCAGTCTTCTAAAATTTGTAACTCAGCAACTTGTCTTCACTGATTTTTTTTTTTTTTGTAAGCCTTCCACTCTGGCTCTTTTTAAACTGAACCCCTGGAAAATTCCTTAAAAGTAGACTTTTTTTGGTAGATTTTTTAGTCTCCCAGTCTGTCTTCCAATGCTTCTTAGCTGTGTAATAGATATTTCCTTGATTTGTAAGCACTGCCTTTCTCAAAAGTCAGCTTCCTGGAGTCTCTTAAGATAATATCTTCTCTACTGGATAGTCCCCTCTCTTCTCTGGAAAAGGCATGAGCTTTGGAAGATATTACCTAAGTCTTTAGGACCAAACGATTTTCAGTGATGCTTAATGAAACTGTAAAATTTTGATAGTGTGCAAGTTATCAATAAAAGTGATCCTTTTTCCACCACGTCTGTAAATAAAATCAGAGCATTCTTATTTGCTTGTTGTAAAATTATTTGATCAAATTTGAAAACAGGTTTTAATGCAATGAGGCGCTTGCTGTATTTCTCATGCTGTCATCAACTACTAACTTGTTCATCAGCAGGAATTTCAGATGTCTAAAATACTCAGATTGGGAGATAAGCATAGGCTTAAGATGACTATCTGACCTCTTAGGGTAGGAGCTCTGCTTACTTTTCTCCCCCACAGTCGTTGTAAACAGAAACCATTAACTCTAAAATGTATTTTAGAGGAATTTTGAAGGGCCATAAATACCATCAAGGAAATCTGCCATCATCATCTTGAAAGGACGCTACAGAATTGTTAAAAGAATTGTTAAAACACATGAAGGAGTAATGATATACTCAGCATATATTTGCATTGTTTTTTTCACCTGCTCCTCACCAAGTGGCAGAGCAATCATGAGCAGACGTCACGGACATTGCAGGAGAAGCAGAGCAGTGGTGACAGCTGAAGCACTCTGCTGAGGGAGCGCTGCCCAAAGTGCTGTCCCTAAACCTGCATCGCTTACGGTGTCCAGTCCTGCGGTACACGGGATTACCAAGCCTTGCTAAGTTTAAAGTACAGTAATCCTCTTTCATGCAGTAACACGTGTAGATTCTTTATAACAGCTTAGATGGTAATTAGTGCGGGATTTCGGATTCATTGACTGGATACAAATATAGCATAAGGGAGGGAAATACCTAGGCAGCAGTTCTCAAACTCGGGGTCACTAATGCAGTAAGGGTTGGAGCATTTCTGGGGGCGGGGATGAGCCAGCAGAATTTTGCAGAGGGGTGAGTGTTACTAGCATTTGGGATTGCAAACAGAGCTATAGGATCAGAAACATACAAAGACTGTCTTGGATGGGAGGAGTTTCTAGTTCCGTGTTTCCTCCAGCATTTTGTAACCATAGGTGTGTACACCCATCGGGGCTGACACTCCAGCTAGCTGCGTCAGCGGTTATGGTCCTGCTTTTGAAGTGTTAGGAGAATGTGGTTGTTCAATCAGCCCTATTAGCTTAGGGTGTTTTGATATGTGTTATGAGAACAGGCCTGGGGTGAAGTGAGAAAGGACGAAGTGAACTGAGCTCGTTTTACCTGCAGGGACGTTATCATTGCAGTTAAGGCAAAGTGGAAGTTTTACAGATTTTAATATTCAGCAGATCAATGTAGTCACCGAATGAATTTTACTGCAAATGCACTGGCTCTTTCAGCTTAAAAATTGTCGGTATTTCAGCTATTCAACTGGTAATAATGAAATATTTCCAGCTAGCAAAGCTGAGCAAAAAGAGAAGAATTTGCTGGTTTAGGGTTTAAGGGAGTAATAAAAATCCTTTTAACTTCTTTTTATTACTTGGGAGAAATTTTTATTTAGATAAGAGCAAGATTCATACCGGCTCAAAATGCAAATTCACATCCTGGAAATATAAGCTGAATTTGCATCATTAGGACTTAGAATCCATGAGTTCAGCTATTAGTTTTACATATTGGTTGTTGCATGTTTAATTTCTTGTCAGAAGAGCAAGGGACTGGAGTATGCAGCCCTCGGTGAGAGCTGTTTTGAAACACTCATTTAAATCAAAAAAACATCAAACAACAAATGTCAAAAATTTATCTGAATTGGCATTTTTATTTTTATGGTTTTGAGTATCAATAAGGGCTTGATTCTGACTCTTATTTCACTTGTAGTGAGATTATAGATGAGTTTACTAATAATGGGCTTTGCCAACCGTTCTTTAAACATTTAGTAAATGCTTCAATAAATAATGATTTGTTAAATGTACAAAATTATTCCTTCTCTGTCCTTCCTACAAGATATTAATCAAGTTACAAACCCCAACCTTTGTTGTATTCAGTATATTGAATAGTTTACCAGTAAAATCAATTCTATTTTTCATCAAAATTTTTATTTTTTGATGAACACTGCATATTTTGTCTTGATCAATCATTGCATTAGTTTCTCCCTCTCTTTCCCTTTCAAAGAACTGAATAAACAATCCTCCTGCTTAAGCTGCTCCTTGATGAATTCTGAAATTTTGTGGGGTTTAGAGCAATATCTTCTCCTGTGCCATTAGTGGCTTCCCCACTTTCAGTAGCATCCCTGAAGGAGTGCATCAAAGGAATATTTCGATAAATTTGAGACTGAAAGCAAAAGGCAGTTGATTAAGCCTATGCAAACACTTGCCTTCGGGTTGAGCTGCCAAGATGAAGATATTGTAAGTATGGGCAGAAAAATACACCAAAACGTCCATTTTATGGAGGCAGGGGTCAGCACTCAGGCGCTCCTGCAAATGGGGAAGTACCAGATTTTGACCAAGCCTTTCTCCAGCAAGATTTGATTGTCAGAGCTGTGGGCTGGGGTTTGGGCTGGGGCTCTGAGCTCAGGTAGCAGCAGGGCAGCAGCTTCCTCTTGTGGAAGAGCTCTTGTGCTGAGCTTGGCCTGATTTCAGCCCCAGGGGTGCAGGTGGCCCTGCTCGGGTAGAGGTGAAGGTGATGCCAGCTCCCAGTTCTTCGCTGCAGAAAGCATGTGAGAAGCTGTTTCTCCTCTCTTCCCTGAGACAGACATAAACACTATGCAACCCATGCACAGAATCATGCAGAAAAGCACATCTCAGGTTGGGCTTTTTTCATGTTAACTCTGTCTATGTCGCACAACAAATGTGCAACATTAAATACTTTATTTTTCAAGAAAAGAAACAAAATCTGTAGCTCTTTGGTCAAAAGATGCATCTAAGCCTTGATCTACTTCTACTTTACTATTCAGTTTTCATTTCATTCATACATTATTATGTATTTTTAAAACCAATTTCGCAGATGGTTTCAAAACATCTGAAGTGGCATTTTTAGGTCACAAACTAGTTGTGGAATATTTTGACCTACTTCTGTTGATGAACCCAGAAATTTGAAAGGAAAAGAAATGTTGACTTCAATGAATCTCATTACTATCTATTTTGGAAGACATCTTTTCTCTGAGAACTTTGTCAAATCTGTATAGAATGTTAATAGGGAAGAAAACTGCAGAGATAAACTTCCTTTTTCTCAAACTTTGCAGCAGAAAAAGATTTGAGTGCAAGGTGTCACTAGTACTCTGATACCTCCTCTAACTTATGTTACTGTTTTGCTTTTGTGTCTGTGCCCCCACTCACCATGTACATAGAGCCTGTGACTTCCTTGGGATTTATTTCTAGGGACCAGAAGGCACACCAGTCTGTTGCACTTACAAGACATAATGGTATTATCTCATCCTTGATCAAATTCGTAGCATTTCTTGTTGAAAATACTCACTTTACATCCTGACTGCCATGGGTCTCCTGTGATCACTTCTTTGTTTGCTTTAATCACAATTAAGGCACTCTATTTTTTCTCACTGCCTTGCTTGCAATTGATTTTCTTAATTAATGCATCCAAGCTAGTAAGCAAATAGAGAGGAACAGAGCAAACCGTGGGATAGTAATCTCTTTTGTTGCTGTGCTATTCTATTGTTTTCAGTTCCACGTTAACTCTGGCTCAGATAATCTTTTTTCTTACTCCATATGACTCACAGGCTAAACACAGCAGATGGGGGAGTGATTTCAGACAGTGACCTCATTTCTGCAAATACTACTTCTCAAAAAGAGACAGCAATCAACCTGTGTCTTACAAGAAGAAAAAGGTTGCCTTTTTTTTTCTTTTCCTTTTACTGCATTATAGACATGAACAATTTTGAAAAGATGAAAGGGCAAGGGGGGAAAAATGTGAGCTTCCAGCACTACCAGTGTGTTCTGCTGTTCTGAGCCTTGTCAAAGACGCAAAGAGCACTGTCAAACCTTTGGGTTCAGTTGCCTTGAAATCTTCTCTCACGCTATACTTTTAGTTCTTCTCTGTGCACAAAGTATTCAAAAGATTATTTTACTACTGAAACAGTTTTACATCTCAACACATTAAATATCTTCATAAGAGATTTTCTACTCATCTGTGTATCTGAAGTTAATCAGGAATTGGTTGTGTTGTTCAGGTCATGGCTGCAGACACTATTGCTGCAGAAAAATACACATAATAATGGCTACGAATTACTATCAAAAACTACAAATTCTCAAAAAAAATCAGTATCTGCAATGAATAATGTTGCTCATTTTTTCCTGTGCTCTTTATTGTCATGACTAGTCCAAGAAAAAACACAGCTGGATGAAATCTGTAGGATAGAAATTTCCATAATGCTGGGAATACCTGACAATTTTCTTTTTCTGTAAATGCCCAGCAACACATATATACTGAGCAAAGATCTGTCTTGAAATTATAGAGCAAAATATAAAACAAAAATAAGAGGAAAATAAGAATGCAGTTTCAGTAGCACCCTGGGTTTGATATTGATCTTCTCTCTAATAGTATTTGCATCATTAATTGGACAGCTCTCCTGTCTTACTTTGGTGTTAAGCTGACTGCCAGCTTAAAACTCACAATACTGTTGTATTTTCTTCAAATCTCAAACCATATAAGTCAAGTTTTATAAAAGAATCTTACCTTTTAAAAGAGAAATATTAATATACTCAGAGGATATCTTTAGAGTGAGGACATCCTGAAGCTTAAGAAAAGAAGTAAATAAATGCTAATTTAAATCAATAATAACTAATATTAAATGTTAGGATATCTTAAGTCTTTTGAGTTTTGGAAAGTGTACAACATCATAAAGCTAAAGTATCATCAATATGAATAAGCTTTAATAGAGAGGAGTTAATAATTTTAATTTGTTTAATTTCTCTCCATACTGTTACCTAAGGATATATATATTAGTGCATATTATACTTAATTTTCTTAATGAGCAGGTAGCACAGTAAAACCAGTGATTTGCTGCATTACAATCACATATATTTATACAAACATTTTTCAACTCTTATTGATTTATTCTTAGATAAAAACTCTAGAAGTTATAAAACAATTGAAAGGATTACATCAGTGATATTAAGTTATCTTGGATTAATCAGTAAGGAACAATTATCAGAAGGAGTAATTGCTATGAGACTGACAGAAGAGCACAGTGTTCTGGATTTCTGGTGAAATAATTGCCTGATTCAATAACATATGAGCCTGTGTTATGTCTTGTGAGTTGACATTGTCTCTTTCAAAGATAATTTTTGTCATTATTTGTAACTTTATTGTGAGAGGTGATGTCTGGTGGAATTCAGTCATGAGGGGGAGCTTCTGTGGATATAGATTTTCTGTGTCTGCTCAGTTTGGACTTGCTGGTTTTGATGAGAAATTAGCATTCCTTTTGTTTTTCCTTTTTGCCACTAAAGGTATTCCTCTCCATTTGATATCTTTGTATTTTTCTCTTTAGGAAGAACTTGTGGGTGGATGGTAATCCTAGCCAAGGCAATCAGAGAGGTGTTTATGCACGGAGAGCCTGTGCTCCACTTCTAGCCAGGGCTGGGAGAAGGCACAGACAAGCTGAAGCTGAGAATTAAATGTACTTTCTTATTTTATTTTATTGTAAAAGACCCCAAACAGCTGACAGGACTGGTGATTTGTGGCTTTTTCCTATGTCCTGCCCTTCAAACACTGCACGCAGCCCGCAAGCCTGTGCCCCAGATCAGAGGAGAGCGATGCCAAGCCCTGCTGTGGGAGACCAGTGCTGCCCAGGGCTGCAGAGCCCTGAACCTGCCAGTCATCCTCAAGACAAGCTGAGGTTCTACTTGTGCTGGAAGTGGAGTTTATTACCCTCATGTTATTTCCTTTGAGAGACTTTAACATAGTTGCCCTTCATCACTGGAAATGAGAGAACAATCCAGTGACTTTAGCTTCAACATCATACATCACCGGAAACAGAAGGTGATATGAGATTTTAGATACCTCTCAGAACACGTGTAATATGTTGGGGTTTGTGACCAGTAAGATTTTTTTCTTTTTGCAAGCAATGAACTTCTATTCAAGGGGCACTGGGAAAACTGAGGAGTTATGAGCACAGTAGCTACAGTTGTATATGTAATTCTGCAAGTAACTTTAAGAATGTCCATCAGACAAACAAATTCTTACATGACTTGATAATTGTTTAAATCTCTTTAAATGGTTGGAAAGTATTTTTTGTGGTGGGGGAGGATGGAAAGCACTTTTATAGGGTAGTTAGGAAAAAATCCTATTATATCTGTTATGTAAATACTGTGAAATCAAATTAGAGGAAAGAATACTGAAGAAGTGGAGATGAGGGATTAAGGATTTCCTTTTCTCACAAACCAGGTAAAATGCTTCATCAACAGTCTTGTCTCCCAGTGAAACTTGCCCTGATTAGTTTAATTATGCAAAGATTAGTCTTTGCTTCATTTCTCTAAATCTAAATCTGAAAATGATTGTTCCAGTAAATTAAATGGAGATACTACTTAAAAGGAGATACTACTTAAATGGAGATACTACTCCTGTTCTAAGATGCAGATACTTCTGCCTTGGAGATGTATTCTCTTTGACGTAAAAAGTGTTAAATCTGAAAACAGAAAATATCATTTTATGAATGTCACAGCGTCAAAAACAGCTCTTGTACAAGAACTGACCAGCTGGGTGTACCCCACAAATGCTTTCCCTAAACAAAGGCTGTACACAAGACTCTGTGTCTGCTGGCAAAATCATGGGAGAAAGTAGCCAGTTGGGGTCAATGTTTGTATGCTATACTTAGCAGCTAGAAGCGTTTTATCCACCTGTGAGGATTCACATATCAGAACATCTGCAGTATTTCACCATGAGGCCCAAGGGTAAGACAGATGAACGTGAAAAATGCTGAGGCGGGCCAAAGGGAAATGTGCCTGAGTCTCGTGCTGTGACGGTCTCAGATATAACAACTGTAGGTGTTATGAAAAGGTGGTAAACTGTCACCTGGACCACTTTGCTCACTCACCTGCTTCTCAGCTCCAGCAGAAATGTAATCTCATCGCTAATGCCTTTCCACTGCTTTTCTCTAATACAATGGGGTTCTTGATGGCTCTATTTGCTAAAAGATCATTTTGGGCAGCAGTGGCTTTTAAAAACATTTGCTGCCTACCAATGGACTGGAATGGCTTTCCAACACATTTGCTACTTACTGATGAACTAGCTCTGAGCCAGAACATTTCTCCTCACTCACTGCCTTTCTACAAGTTAGAAAAAAACTCCTCATAGGTGACCGGGTGTCTGTTTGCTAATGGAAAACTTAGTGGAGCTTTTGTCTGTTTTTTCCTGGTGAGCTTGCTTTATGAGGACTCATCTATGGGCAATAGATATGACTGCTGTTTATTTACATGCATGCCTCCATTCAAGTACTTATTTGTATCTGTACTATTTAGTGAGTATATGTACTTGCTAAAATATGTGTACTTGCTCATGCCAATAACCAAAAGTCAGTCTTCCTTTGGAAAGCTCTGGAGGTCAGAGTATGACTGCTCCCCCCACCTGCTCACTCCCTTGGGCTTTCCTTACGGGCCTCATTTTGCTGGTTTGGGAAAACCACTTTCTGATCTATTGATTAGAGTTGTGTAAATATATACACATCCATATTGATAACAAACAGACATTCCTTAAAGTTAAGCATTAAAAATAATCATGCAAAACAAAAGCGGTTCCTGTGACAAAAATCACACCAGAGAAAAATTCCACTTTATGGCTCACATGGCTTAAAATGAAATATTAGCTGTAATGAAGGTTGTTGGGGTTTTTTCTGGTTATTGCAATTTTTCAGAACTTCCAGCGACAAAACGCAGATTCACAGCACTTTTGACTAGAAAAATAGCCTTTTGCATTGCGATGTCCCTTCCTTGGGACACAGGGGATTAAAAAGCTTTCTGTGAGTAATAAGTCTCTTTCATGCAGTGACACTTGGATTCATAAGTCTGCATCGTAAATAGAGAGTCATATGGATTCATTGATGGTATGGAATTAAGGTTTTCCCTTGTCTGATTTCTCTGACCTGTGCTTTAAATTGAACTTTACAAATACCTCCCACGTTAGTCATTATAATTCCCATTGATTAGTGATGTATTTTCCATGGTATTTAAGAGATTTCTCAAGGGAATGCTGAGAATCCTGTAAGTCAAAAATAGCACAGTGCAATAAATAGCCATTTTTAATGGCGTCCATTATTTCCCCAAGATGTTATGTCTCAGGGGGCCCGAGTCCAGCAGAGCTTAGCCCTTATTCCTTTGTAAATCTGCCTCTATTTGTTACGTATCACTCCTCGCCTCACAGGCATTTGAGATTGTTCCTCACTCAGCACAACAGCTCCGCACAAAAACTCCTTCCATTTCGTTTTATCTTGAAGTCCTGGGAGAGCTTCCTGATTGATGATAGCATGTTCAGCCAGTGGTCATTAGTGGGTTGAATTATTGCTGCTAGTGTATTAGCTTTCAGAGAAGTTTAGGTCAACACTTATCTTTGGCTGTGATAATATTTCTTTTTATTTTAATCGGTTCTTCTAACCTTGTCTTATTTCTATCAGATCTGAGATTAATGATACAAGCTGCTTTTGTGTGCTGTTACTGCCTGAGCACACCAAGCAGGAGGTATGACAAATATTGCTCTAGAAGACTCCTGAGCAGTAGCTAAGTCTTGTTAGCCTGGCTACGGGGAGTACACATTGCATGGAGAATTTTATGAGTCATTTAAGAAAAGGTAGTTTTAAAACTGCTCGAAAAAGTTGGAGATCTTTGATGTAATAAAGGTATAAAATCCAACTCCATTTTTTGTTGTCTTCTAAAGAACACATAACTGCTTTATAACTGAAGGTGTATGTCACAAATGTACCAGTGGATACAGAATAGCAGGACAATTCCAGTCATAGCAAGAGAAGAAAAATATACAGAACTGAGGATGTTAACACATCATTCTGTGCTGTTCTATGACTCATTTAGCACCCCATGATACTTAATCACAATGAAATGCCATAAAGATACACTGAAAAAAGTGAGATTATAACAGGCTTTCAATAGTTTTTCAGGTAGTTTTACTAGAAGCAAAACTTCTGCTTTGAAATACTTTTGCACCTTCCATAAAATTCTAGAATATCCAGTAAAAATTCTGCCATTTTTTCTTCATTCCTTCTCAAAATGTCAGTGTGTGCTCACACTAGATCATCTGAAATGGGCAAGAAGGGTGAAAATAAGTGATGCGAATGCTTAATCTCCCTATAATCATCAGGTAACACGTAGCCAAAATTATTTATAAAGTCAGAAATCTATCTCTGAACACTGATTCACTTAGACTGTGAGGCCAAAACAGAGCACAACAGGAAAACACCAATGAAATGGAGATGGCATGACAGGGGAGAAGGACACTTTTTCCATCCCTTGGAGAAAAAAAAAAAAACCTGATTTGAAAGGAGCTTTCTCTCCACACAAGGCAAAAAGTTTCTGCAGTTTCAAAAATGGGAAGAGAATTTGTGTATTTATCATGCTTGCATAACCACTACAAGAAGAGATCATGGAACTTGCTGAGAAACATAACTTATTTAATCTTTAAGGCAACTGGTCATGGATGGGAGAACAAGGGTATCAATAGCGCACTCAAAGCTATGTGGAAGGTTGGAGAAGAGGGAATCTCCTTTCTGCATCCATGAGAAATGATAGCAAAATAAAGGTGTCAGGGGAACAACTTAAGCTTTTTAAGAGCTGAATTAGTATTCCAATGGTATTTCTACACTTCAAAGAGTTTTGATCTTATTGACTGTCACTGCACTTCCAGGATTCTCTTTTTCATATATTTAATCCTTTAGGTAGATGGGTAACTTGGCAAATGCCAAGAGAGGGTTTAAATTTATATCCTGACAGGTTCACTTGTATTAAATAAAATACTTGGCATATAACATAAGATGACAGAGGATAAACAGATGCTAAAGAATAAAGGTAAAAGTCTTACTAATATATAAGGTTATGCTTACATGCATGGAACCAGGGTCTTCTTGGTGGTGCCAAGCAACAGGGCAAGAGGCAATGAGAAGAAACCGATGCGCAGAAAGTTCCACCTGGATGTGAGGAAGAACTTCTGTACTGTGCAGGTGACTGAGTACTGGAACAGACCGTCCAGAAAGGCTGTGGAGTCTCCCTCACTGGAGATATTAAAAAACCGTCTGGACGCAATCCTGTGCAATGTGCTCTGGGGTGGCCCTGCTTGAGCAGAGAGGTTGGAGCAGCTGACCCACTGTGATCTCTTCCAACCTGATCCATTCTGTGATTCTGAGATTTTCAGTAAGGCAGCATGTGTTTGCAAAACTGGGGTCTTAACAAGTAGCCATGGTCTCAGGAAGGTAAGAAAAACAAATTTCCCTTTGGGAAATTTGGAAAGAGAATATGTTGTGAGAAGAAAACTGAAAACAGATCTACCTAGGCGGATTTTTTTTTCCTTAATTTCTAGAATTGTTCAGTATTAGAAACTACCATTTGTTTGCTAAGTCCATTGATAGCTTTGAAAAAATAAAGCAAACTAAATGAATAAGTGTACAGAACTTCAAACTTTGAATTATTTACTATATGCAGATAGAAAATCCCCAGGAGGGACTGGAACAGTTGTTGTCTGAAGGTTCAGTTCACTCAGTTAATAAGAGCTTCTGGTGATTTGGTAGATATTTGGAGGAAAATTGATCTGGCAACAAGCCTGAAGATATTTCTTTAGCTTCAGGCTGTGAGGAATGTGGCACATTTATTTACAAAGGACAGAAGGAAAGGGAGACTTTAAAAAAAACCAACCCAAAAAACCCCCCAAAATAGATAAACTAATGCTCCATTTTCAACATCTCTCAGCTTGAAATACAGTGAAGCACATAATGTCCCTCTAGCTACAGCAGGCTTCATCATAAATACTGGTGACACGCTGAATGCTTTAAGAAAAGGAATGGAAGTCATTAGACTTCTCATTAATGGCCTAGCTCTTGGGTAAGACTCCTAACGACTGCCAGAGCATGAAAAGACACCCTGACAACTGCTGATCTGCCAAAAGATTTCTTCCTCCCCTGCTATTTCCATTGGATCTTTTATTTAAAAACAGAGAGGAACTTGAAATGTAAGATGTGAACCACGATATGAAAGATGCAAGACCCAAGTAAGTATATTAAGCAAAGGCCTCGTGAAAGGAGCTTCTTTGCTGATACTGTTCCATTCTCATTCAGTAACATGGGGCTTCTTGTCTTAATTATATGTGCAGGCCTACAGAAACTGTAAAGTATGAAAACCAGAGTGCTTTAAAAATTGTTTTTATGATCTTTGGTTTCAGTAATTTTTTTTCTGATGTCTGTGACAGATGGTAAAAACTGAGATAACGCCACAACTGTGTGAGGCAGAAGTAAATGTAGATCTAAAATGACTGAAAGTGCTTGCAAAGATTAATTACAGTAGAGGGATATGCATGCGATAGCTGGCACAGTCTCTCTATATCATACGTAAGTATATTTGATTATATAAGTTCAAAAATAGCTTTTGTGCAGTGACTCAGATGCCTTTTTATTTTTGATATGCATTAACTTTCATGAATTCCTTTGATGTAAACCAAACTCCACAGTCTCTGCATCATCATTATGACTTCTTTGGATATTTTGTGGCAAAATGCAAGAAGTATGTGCTGCCCCAGCTGCACTTTGACAGACTGGATCATTCTTTGTGTGCCACATCCATGCCACGGCAGGATGATAAAACAGTACATTTTAACACAAAACAGGGACACCATTCTCCCACCTTCTGCATCAGAAAAACAGGTAGGTTGCCTAGGAGAAGACTGTGGGTAAAAAATATTCTATGTTAATGAAGGGTATGAATTTGTAATAAATCAGATGTTCTAGGATTACTATTTATTCATGTTCTGCCTCCTATATGTAATGCAACTTATTCATTATGAAGGGAGGACTGACACATAAATTTGCATTTATCATAGGGTAATAGCATGGATACTGGAAGTAATTTTAGGATAGATTTTAGGAAGGCACAAGAAATACTCTTGTTTACTGATTAATACCTTCCTCTTTGGAAGGAAAACAGCTGCTTTGAAGATACCAGATACAGAAACACAGTTTGAAGATGTAAGAGGGCATAGTGTCTTTGGGACTAGCCAGGAGGTTAACTTTAAAATGCAGATCCCTTGCTCAATGTTTCTGTATTATCTTTTGCCCCTACATGGTCAGATTTTTCTTTTCTCCATCTCTAGGAAATGGGACAGAGGGTGGCTTTATCTAAATTACAGTGAATGCACTTTGTGGAGATGAAAATGAACTGCCTCTACTTCTCCAGGGCTCCTTTGCCTTGTCAACACCATTACCTAGCTTGGAAAACATGCATCTGACATTTCTGGGCCTCTGCTTTTGGGTGAGGAAGGGGAAAAGGAGGTTTTAGGTCTAAAATCTCATGAGAGAAAATGGAACTGCCCTCCAAGATCTGATCTAGTGGTACAGTTTTTTATCTGTGCAAGCCTCTGCTCTTGCCCCAGTTTCTGCTCAGTCAGATGCTGTTCTGATGATCAGGGTTTCAAAGAAGATAATGTCAGCCCCCTTAGAGGGAAAGAGAATTTTAGTAAGCTGCACCTTTTCTTTCCTTCTGCCATTGTTACTAAAATGTAAGGCTTGGAGTCAGTGATATTTTTGGAGTGGGTTGAGGAAAAAATAGTAAAATTATAGAGGTTGTAGAAAGACCACTTTTCAGACAGTTTTCACCACAGTATCTGCATGCTTGCATGGGAAGCTTCTTCTGTTCTTCCTATACATGCGATACCTCTTCCATTATTCTTCTTCCTAGGAGAGAAAACATTATTTGTAGCTTTATGTGTGAGTAATCAGCACAATCTCTTTTTCTTCCATTTGGAAGATTAATTACTGGTAAAAAAAATAATAATGGTAAAAATTACACTAAACTGATCTGCTCCATACAAAATTCCATCATGTGTTTTAGTGATAATAGGCTTTATTTACCTAAGTAAATGGAGCAAATTTACAAGTTGAAGGTTGCATACTCAGGCATGCAATTGCCTGAACTCTTCTGTTTTCTTTGCTTTTATTTGCTTGCTAGTATAGTAGAGAAAGAAACAAATACTTCCTCCTTTTGCAGGCAGAGCAGTAGAGACTCTTACCTTGGCTATTTGGGCATTATATTTTAGCATAAACACGGTTGCCAAAAAAAGGATACAGGAAGCACGTCAAATATAACTCCATTTTGTTATTAAAGCAAAAGCAATATTGACTCAGGGAACAGAGACCTATTTAGCATTCCCCTTAGGATGCTGTACAGGATACATCCAAGGGACAGTTTATCAGGTGCAAGTAATGTTAGCTCCTGCCAGAATAACACAATAGTTGAGCCTGAAAGGTACCGTCCAAAGGCCATCTAGTCCAAGCCCCCTGCTCAAAGCAAGGTTATCCAGAACAGATTGCTCAGGGCCATGTCCACTTTTGTTTTGAATATCTCCAGAGACAGAGATGCCACAGCCTGCCTAGACAACTTGTTCTTGTGTTGAACAATCCTTACAATAAAAAGTGATAGTTTTTATTTCTTATCTTTAAACAAAACTTCCTGTATTTCAATTTGTGCCCATTGACTCTTGTCCTATCAGTGGGCATCGCTGAGAAGAGTCTGGGTCTATCTTCCGTAGCCGCCCCCCACTCTGGTGTTGATACAAATTGATAAGAATGCCCCAAGCATTCTCTGCTCCAGGCTGAACGGACTTATCTCAGTCTCTCCTCATATGTCAGATATTTCCATCTCTTACTCACCTTCACAGCCATTTGTGTCACTCCAATATTTTCATGTCTTTCTTCTACTGCAGGGTCCAGAACTAAGCCTAAATTTGATTCTGTGTCATATGCACCACATAGATAACTTCCTAGATTTTGCATTTTTTTAAGTCAACCAGACAAGCTTTTTCCTTGTCCGTCAGAGCAAGATTTCCTGAGGACCAATCAGCTCTTTCTTTCCCAGTGGGATCTCATATTGATATTGCTGACTAGAGTCTGAATCAGAGTGCAAAGGATATGTGAAGCAAATTGTGCCTTTGACAGTGGCTGCAAAAATGGCTGGTCTTCTGGTCTGGAAGTTGGGAGATATAATAGTGACAGATTGGTCTGAAAAATAATGAGGGAAAACTGGAAATTGCCTTAAATCATTGCTCATCAGAAGTCAAGCTTAAGGAAAATAAATAGAACAGGGTGGACTAGACTGAACAGATAATTTTGATATCCCAGAATAATTTTACTGAACAGTGATGCTGGAAGTGAGTCATTTTACTCACTATGATTCAAAGATGTTTCAGATAAAATCAAGGTCTGTAATCTCTCTGCCTGGAGTAAATTATATTTGAATGGCAATAAGAAGATAAATGCTATTTATAAAAATGAGTGAAGTCAGTTAGTATGCTGATTGTGTAGTAGAAAAAAAATCAAAGATGGAAATTAATCTCTGCAAATTTAGAAAAATTGTCTTTCAGTTCTGTGGAATACTGAGTGCCAATAGGTAAGAGCTACAGATATCATAGGTCTCTTTACCTTCTGCCTTGTACCTGCAAAAAACATGTACATGTCTTGAACATATGTGCTAGCCAGCTACTAAAGTAGAAAAGTAGTTTTTACTTATTTTCCACTGAAGGAGTCAAAGAATTCGGCTAAAATTCCTTGCACATGGATGTACCCATTGATTCACATTGCAGGAATTTTCAAGCAGAGTAAAATATCACAGTGGAATTGTCTTTTCCCAAAAAAGCAAAAGAAAAATAAAATTGCATGGATCTACAGTATTTCCTCTTACTCCTGTGCTGCTGGCAACATGTGCCATTACTCTGAGGTTATTTCTGGGACCGCAGTTAGATTCCAGCACCTTGATTTTAACATTGCATCAGACCAGCATGATTTTAAAGGAATTATGTCTGGGTGCAGTATTTAATTTACTCATTGCTCTCACTGTTTTGGTTTTCTTCCCAAAGAAGAAAGGGAGACAGACATACTTCATTACTAATTAAGGGCACACGGTGAGTAGAGAGGACTATCTTCCTATTTTTCTAATACTTTAAGTTTTCCCAAAACACTTGTGGGTTTAGCTGAAATATTTAGTCTGAAACTATCTACTTCAGCAAAGTCTTTAAGAGGAGAAACCTTCTCTCCAATTCCCCTCCCCTCCTCTTCCCTCCCTTACCCCCACCCCCGAAAGATTTCAGAGAATGGGAACCCAGTGATGAGATGCAAACATAGCAACTTGGTCCCAAATTCTTTTTCCCTACTAGAATGAATGGGAAGAAAACTTCCAGTATGAAAATATGATGGCATTTTATTTCTTTCATTTTTCCCATACTGAGGCATCCCATGGGAGTGTAGGATTGTGTCCAAATCACATTTTATGTATGGGAAACACCATCAATGTTCATTAGTTTGCATTATGGTCCAGAGCAGGTAAATTGGTACTAATCTTCAATGATGCATATTAAACTTGTAAATTTACAACTTCAAGGTAGTTAATGAAATATCAACATTATTCTTGAATGTCTGCATCCGAAATGGTGATAAAACACCCAAATTAAGTCAAAATAAATAAAAATGCAAACTAAATCAAGTTGTGTTCATCACACAAATGAGGACAATGATCCTTCCAGATCATTATGAAGATTTTGCCTCTAGCAGTAAACATCCAGGAATCAGAGTAAATCTTATGTTACAGGTGTTACTTCCACCAAATACTCCTTGCCTCCAGTAATATCTTTCAGGAATTTTTTTCTCCTCCTCCCCTATGTGACTAATTATATTTACCTATATAAATGCTGAAACAATATTTTTCTTCTTTTGCTGTACTTCATTACAGAGTGAAAGGATGGAAAAGTCTCTAAGGATTATTCGCCAAAAAAAGCATAACTGTGTTGGAGTCAGAACCTTTCCTCTGTATAACCAATACAATTATTGCTTTTGGGGAAAAAAAATGATCCAAGAACTAAATCCTAAAAGTCAAGGATTTTAAAATCTGGTTTTATGTCATTTGTGTCATTGTTGTTCATTCATCCATACCTTCTCATGCATTGGAAGGTAGTGTGATTTTCTCTCTTGTTCTTTCTTTCTTTCTTTTTTTTTTTAACTTTTCTACAAGGATTTGATAAAGGTGCTGTAATAGCATATTCTTAGAACATGCAGGGTCATGACATTTCTCTCATGAAATGAGAGATCCTCCTCATAAGGAGGATTTTATAGTGCCTGTGTAGTTGTTCCAGAAGGATTGCTTGTAGATGAATTCCATCGCTCTCCATCTTAAGTGGGACTGACTCTGTCAGAAAGTCGTAGATCTTGCCTACAATAATTTATACAGATTTTTTTTTTAATTTAAAGTGATTCAATTTACAACTTTGCACTCCGGCAATAACCGTTCCATTTCAAGTGAAATAATTCAAGTAAAGGTCACTAGATGTTGCTACTTAAGCGGCTGTGGACTATTAAATCAGACATATGCTATACCAATTTTTGATAAAATCCAGTAAGAAGTATTCCTTATTTTGATGCAGAGAAATACTGGGCAAAAATGGTGAAAGTAAATCAGGTTTGATCATTAAAACACTTCTCGTTTTTTTTTTTTTTTTTTTACAAGTCTATATTTTTCTGGAGGTTGAATATCATGTAGTATATAATAATTATTATCAATGAGAACGTTTGGGGGGTTTTCTGTAATAACCAGAATGACTTGCTGTGTTAAAATCAGGATGGAAAATTATACTGCTCTTACTATAAAGAATAATTTGCCACTAGCATCACGATATACTGCATAAAGGTCTGCTCTGCCAAGATACCATCATTAAACTTCTGTTCAAATTCCCAGAAAATCTCACAATAGTCTAGGAAGTTTGCAAGGGTGCCTAGCCTATAGTCATAAAATACAGCAGCAGTGAAGTGAGAATGCAGTATCCTAATTGCAGAGGTGCCATGTTCTGTTTAACCCTCTAACTCTGGTCCTGCTCCTGCTGTTCCAAGTATTTTGCATCTGTGTGACCTCTTCATTCTCAGCTCCGATCAGCAAGGATTAAATTATTGCTCTCTGAGTACTGTTAGGAGTCTGTGGTGAGAGTTAAGAGAAAAGTGAATCAGATTGATGGGCAAGTGCTCTCAATTGACCGGCAGGTAATTTGCTGATTTTCCTCAGCAGAGAGAAGTAGGAGAGGAAGCCAAGCCTCTGGCACCAGCATGAAGCCATGTCTGTGCTAGGGGAGGTCTGGTGGCCCCTCTCCCCCTGTTACAGTGCCCCTGCATTCACAGGAAGGACAGCACCGCAGTCCCCTGGGCTACAGAAGCCAGTCAGACACGGGGTGCAGCTGGAATGGGTGGTTGCCTGACCCACACCTTCCTGGGCCGAACATCATGTGCAGAGCTGCTCACAGGGACCCAGAACAGCACTGATTGCATGTTTTACATAATATTCCCTTTTTTCCCTTCTCACACATAATCAGCCCCAGCTACCTTTACTCTTTTCCCCACTAGCCCTGGGTTTGCTGATTTTATGCCCTATTTGTTAATTCTGGCTTGGTGCAAACCCCTGCTAAACTAGGACTCCCAATGCAGTACTTCAATGCTATTCACCCAAAGGGAGTTTCTCTTGCTTGCTTTCACTTAGGTATTTTATCCCACTATTCACTATTGTCTTAGTTTTAGACCACTTTGGGTTTTGCCAGCCACTTACCTTTGATTTTGTACAGTGTCCAGCAGACCCCCACATTTTTTCCTTGGTGGTCTGACCTCAGAGCAGGGTTCCCTATCTGCCTGTGTACCTGAACTGAGTGATCATATTTTGATTACAGATAATTACTTCTGTAGAATCCCACGGTAAGTGTTTAACCTAGTAAAACCTTGTGTCTTATCATCTGCTTGTTTGCCCATGCCTGGGTATTGTACCCTATTGGTGACACTGTGAAAATGATTGCAGACTGGCAGCCTGGGCAGGTGAAAAAAATTCTGATCCCAGAACTGATGAAGGGTTCATTCAGGTGTAATCAGACCAACTAGGAATGGAGGGAAATAGTTACTGCTGCAGTGGTGAAGTGGTCTGTTGAATTTCAGGAATTTTATAAACATAGGATGCTGCGAGTTTATCTTTCTTCCAGCTCCTTGTGCCTCCTGTAGGGATGCAACCTGAATGCTGGAATTGCAGCAGTGAATCAAACCAAAGATCCACTTAGTCCACCAGTTAGTGTATCTGAAAGTTTCAAAAGAAAAGGTATTTCAGAGAAATGTGCTGAATGAGATTAGCATGCCCAAGTGCCTTAAGATCCCTTTAAGCCTTGTATATGAAGGTCTATTTCCAGCCTATGGATGACTCATTTTGTGTGCTCCCAGCTGCTAGACCACTTTCTGCTGCTTCACATCCTTCAGGAATGGGGAATACTAGCGCTGAAAGCAGTATCCTGGGAACCGGTCAGTGCATTACCAGACCATTTTCATCCTTTCTCTCAACTGACATCTGTGAACAACACTTGGTGATTTGGTATATCAATCAGTCTTTCCAAGGCACTTGTGGCAGACCTTCAACTAAATTTTTTCCTAAGTGATGTCTTTGATGCTTGTCATAATCTTCATGTTTGTATTTGAACTTGTAGTTAGTTCATCAGTGTCCTGAGTTACCTATTTTTCAGAGCAGTTTTATCCTGGATGTATATGTATTTTAATTGAACTACCCACAGCAACAGCTTTTCCCCTCTGCTAGATGGAAAAGCTAGAGGATAAAATTAAACCTGACTGAAAAAAGCTGATGCATTCTTGTTTAGATGCCTTTAAAAAGCTGTGATAGGAATGCAGTGAAATCAAAAAATTTTCCCCTGCTGTGGCCTGTCCTATTTCTAATCATTATTCTTCAATGCTTTGAGCACTGATTATCACTACTCTGCCTCTGCCTCTGCAGGAATGGATGCATTTGAGGGAGGTGAGGTGAGGTGAGGATATCTTAACTGTATACACTGTGTTTTGCTGCTGCCTGTCCTGGCAAAAGTGGGTGCTGTGGCACCGTCTAACCCAGGGGTTTGGTTCTCACTGAGGTCATTCTTTTCACCCATGTCAGGTCATCAGCAATGGACCCTTAGGACAGGGAGGGAGCACTTTTTACAGAAATGTTACATTCCCCAGGACTACCGCAACAGGTACAGGCTTCTGTTCCTGAGGACTTCGTTTGTAACAAAAGCCTTTGTAAAACTTTCTAAGAGTTTAAAGGATCCAGCAAAATCCCGTCCCTCATTAGCACAGTGAAGAGTTGTTTGTACAAACATTTGGTCTTAGCACAAGCATTGACAAAGAGGATTAAAAAGTAAACCAAGCCTTCCCAGCAGGTATCTCCAGACATGACAGGCAAAGAAGTTGATATCCTTATTAGAACAGCAGGATACAGTAAGCAAAGAGGCAAACTGGACTTGTTTGGAAAAAAACTCTTTTTGGAGGAACAGTTTTTCTTCTCTCACAAAATTCCCATCTCATTAGAAAGCTGGCAGACTAACTTTTCTTTACAAGAATGAGGTAACACTGCCCCATTTGACCAGGTTTACACATTGTTTTATAACCAGATGTGGAATTTCATGTTGGGATAGCCCCAAACAGCCTGACACTGCAGCAAATAGTGTATGCAAGTACAGCTTTTGCATATAAGGAAAAAAGAACATGGAGCAAGAACTAATTAATTTTAGAAGTGAAGTAATTAATTTAAGGCTTAATTAAAAATTAACCTGCTTTAAGACCTACTGAGAAAATTACTGCAAACTGTGATTTAGCTTAATTTTGGCATAGCTACATCACACACTCACTTGAGACAAAGAGTTTTCAGATTGAAGCAGGTGGGAGTCTTCCCCCTGGGCTTGTAGAGAATTCATGTTTTAGCAGACTGGGTTACTTCACATCCTAAACCCGTATTTTCCTTCACCTAAGTACTACTAACAAATGTTCAAGGCCAGGTTGGATAGAGCCCTGAGCAACCTGTTCCAGGGGATGGCATCCCTATCCATGGAGGGGGAGTTGGATCTAGATGATCTTTAACATGCCTTCCAACCCAAACCATTATATGATTCTACGATTCTGTAATATAATCTATAATTCAGAGCCTCATCCTGTCCGTCACCCAAACTGACTTGCTTTAGTCTACTAATTCAAGTGCTCACCTTGGGGTGTGTGAGAATCCAGGGGCAGACATGACTGTTGATGACTTTTTTTCTCAGGTTACTGAGAAAATACAGGGCTGTCTCCCACATGTGTAACCTGTCCTCTGAGCTGTTCTAATATGAAGTGTTTTCTGTGTCTATTTTTATAGTTTAAAAAAATTAAAAAAAGACCCCCTGAAGTGTTTTGATGGTGTCCTAATACTAATAAAGGGATTAAAACAAAAAAAAAGGACTAATCTTTGAACATTTGGGGAAGATTTTTCTGACTGAAATATACTGTATTTTCTTCCACATTATTTAACGGGAACACAAACTTGGTGGTTTGTTGGGTTTTTTCCCCTAAAGAGAGAAAATGATATGAACTGTTTAACTGTTCAGGATCTACAGAGATTTCTATGTATGTCAAGGAATTTTGTTTAAAAATACTTCCCCAGTAATCTCTAGATGTAAAGCCTAAAGCCACACAAATGCAACAAGTAATTATTGTGCTTTTCAATAACAGATAGCTTTGGCTTTTTCCTTATTTTTTCCTTAGCAAATAGTAAATTCACAATTACATGCAGTTCTAAAGAGATTGTGTGGGCAAATACTTTCTGCCAAAAAAGTGAAAGAGTTTTCAAAAATGTTAAAATGTTCTAATAGCTGAACGCTCAAAATACTTTTGACATTTTTTAAAAGAAATAGTTCATCTTCTCATGTTGAAATGGCCTTTACTTTTTGATGTAACTAAATGATAAAGAGTGGGAGTTAAGAAAAAAGGTTGAGTAACCTTGAGACAAAACCAAAAGCTCATCTTCCAACAAACTCTAAACTTTAACTTGACCTGCATTACTATTTCTTTCTTGCGTGGTTTTCATTTTTCCTGAAACGTCTGTTTCTTCTCTTCTTCTCTGACCCCTCTGCCAATTCAACTGAACAAAAAAGGTCTCCTGGCAATCAGGCAGATTGCTTTGCCATGGATACAAAACGAAGAAATCAGATTAATAACTCCATGAGCATTTTCCAAGTTCACTCAATTCTGAGTTCTCTTCAGGGGGTAAATGAATTATTTGGAGGGTGTAAGATTGGAGAAAGAAAATATTTTGTTCCAGCTTTAAACTACCTTCGTAGAGAGTTTAATAGAACGCTAATACTACTTCAAATAACTCCTTTTCCCTTCCATTTCCTATTCCTGATCTGACTGTGAAAGTCCTGGTCACACCAAACACAGAAGAAAAAATAGGGAAGGTGTTGCTTCCTATGGCTTCTCAGGGTGACCTCTGTCTGTTGCTGGGGTACACTAATGGCTTCTGAAAACTTTATTCTAATTGAATGCTCCACAACTAATTTAAAATTATACCAACTTGAACCTGTAATATGTTTCCAATTCTGTCATCCCTGTCCTGACCACCTTCTCCTTGGCTTCAGCATTTCACTGCATTTTATGTTCCTTCTGTATGTTGGGTTGTGTCTGAGACTTAGCCAGCGGACTACAAAGGTCTTCCAAAATGTTTCAGTATTGAAAGCTTTATCACTGGCTTCCAAACATATTTTTTTTTATGGTTTTAATAAATACAATTTTCCTCAAAAAATTGACTTTTAGAGAATCATAAAGAAAAATAATAAATGGTACTAATATCCTGTATACTAACTTTTTATTTAATTAGTTTTGGTGAGGGATTATAGTTATTTACATCTTGTACCATATTTAATTTGCTTGTTCTCATGTGTCCTGCTTTTATGCATTTGAGTTATATATTAATATTATAATATATGCATTGGCAGTACCTATATGATTATACATCCTGCTGGTCTACATATCCACTAAAGTGGATTAAATTTATGTCCTAAGCGTTTACATTTTTATGCAATCAGTAAATTAAAATATAGTGACTAAATAACTAAACCGAGCTATAGAACAAGTCTTATAGATAATTAATGCAAGGGACAACTTGAATTCAGTCCTTTTGATTAAAGCATAAAACACTGCCACAAAGTAATTTATCACATAGTAATGCATAAACAAGGAATTACAGGAAATAACTATCTGTTTCCAACAAAATGCCATAAACAGAAAGCAGCTAAACTCCATCGATTCTTCCCTCACTGCTGCTGGTATTTTATTAAGGGACACATGACTGAGGTTCAGGATAGATATATAGATATATATAACATCAGCTGAATTACTGTAGCATTGGCATACATGCCTACTAAAAGTTTAGTTTTACTAACAAGCATAATAATTAGCAGAGAAAATGTAGCAGCAGAGCTTTCAACCTAATTAGTAGTCAGAGCAGGTAGCTAGGGCTTCTGGCAGACTTGATTTACTTGCACTAGAGCCTGACTGACCTGTGTTCACTCTCAGTAGCTACATCATGAACAAAATAGGTGTGAGGGTCTGTGTGCTTATGCTGTGACTATATTGCACGCCCAGGGAGGATAATTTTGAAGGTAAATCTTGCAACAACTATAAACCCATCTCACAAATGTGATGCATAAAGGTGCTATGACAGATTTAAAAACTGTGTTCTGTTGACAAGAACCACTTCCAAGCTCTGACTATCACAAAATCATGGTGGAAAGAACCCAGTCTAGAGTACAGAAAAAATATGTTGTAAAGGTTAATAGGACAAGACAGCTATTGTCACATGAGTTGGACCTGGTGAATTTTATCCTAGAAGACCCCAGACCACTTTCAGAACTATTAAGGTGTAAAGCAGGCATGATATAGATTATTAACTACATACATATATACTGAAGAAACTTTGCTGTTATTTTAATTTATTTTATTTTTAGTAGAGAATCTCTTAAATTGTAGGTCAGACATCTAAACTTCAAATCCACAAAAAAACAACTCAAATGTATAGTGGTATCAAATAGTTGTAGACATCTAAAAGATAAGAAAAAGATTAATAGCAGCCAACTCAATTCATATCAGCAAGTCAGATCAAACCAATCTGAATTCCTTCTTTCCTTTCTGCTCCTGTGTTCTGCTCTGTACCTTAGCTCTAGTAAGGCTCTTAACAATGTCTCCTATGATATTCTCAAAAGCAACGTAACCAGCAGGTCAAGGGAGGTGATTCTCCCCCTCTACTTCACTCTTGTGAGACCCCACCTGGAGTGCTGCATCCAAATTTGGGGCACCCAAGATAAGAAGGACATGGATCTGCTGCAGTAAGTTCAGAGGAAACCACAAAGATGATCAGAGGGCTGGAGCACCTCTTCTATGAAGACAGGCTGAGAGAGATGGGGTTGTTCACCCTGGAGAGGAGAAGACTTTAGGGAGACCTTAGAGCACCTTCCAGTACCTAATGGGAGTCTACAAGAGAGCTGCAGAGGGACGTTTTACCAGGGCTTGTAGTGATAGGACAAGGGCAAATGGCTTCAAACTGAAAGAGGGCAGGTTTAGATCAGATATTAAGGAGAAATCCTTTACTGTGAGGGTGGAGACACGCTGGAACAAGTTGTCCAGAGAACCTGGGGATGCCCCCATCCCTGGAAGTTTTCAAGACCAGGATGGATGGGGTTTTAAGCAACCTGGTTTAGTGGAATGTGTCCCTGTCCATGGCAGGGGTCTTGGAACTGGATGATCTTTAAGACCCAACAAAACCATTCTAGTATCCTAAGAAGGTGAAGAAATATGATTCAGAGTGAAAGACTGATTGGATAACAGTACCTGAAGTACAAATTCCAGAAGGTTCCCTGTCTAACTGGAAGGAAGCACCTAGTCGAATTCAGCAGATACATTTCACAGGTGAGGTCTTTTATGTTCAGTGGTTTTACTAGTGATGTAGGGAAAGAAATGAAAAGCATTACATTTACCAACAATCAAATTTGGAAAGTTGTATTTGGTTATATATATATATAAATAAAATCATAACATATATATGTATAATATATAATGATATATGGTTTGAAGAAAAACATTTGACATTAAAATAAAAACTCAGTGAAAGATGTAGAAGTATCCAGCTTCACAAGAACAGAGGCGAAACAACTGGGTAGGTAGTCGCTCTGAGGAAAGCCTCTGGGAATTGCTTTGGATCACAAGCCAAATGAACCCTTTAATGCCATGCAGGTACACAGAAGATCATTGTACTCAAATATGTTAGCCAGAACAGTGGAAAAATTCTTTAGTAATATTTCTCACTGGTGAGATCTAACCCTATTTGATGTTTCAAGAACCACCTCAGGAAGATGTAGACCAATTAAAGTGCACTAAGAAAAACAAAAATCCTTTGACTAGAGATATAGAAGGCTTTATTTATGAGAAAAGCTGTTCTGGTTTTTTTAGCTGTTTTAGTAAACAGAAGAAGAATCTGAGGGGAAGGTAACAACAGGCTTTCAGCATGAAAAAGCTGTTGCAAAGAAAGGGGAATAATCTATTATTTATGTCCAAAATGGGTAGAGACCAGATGTAATAGTTTTAAGCTGCAGCAAGAAAGATCCATGCTAAATGAGAGGAAAACTTTCCACTTGCTAAGTGAAGCAGTGAAAGAGACTGTGCAATAAGCCTGAAGAGTCTCATCACAGCAGGTTTGTGAGAGAAGGTAATGAGGGAATTCAAGGTGCTTAATAATACTATCTCAGGGACTGAGGATGAACTAAATAACCTCTCAAAGGCCCTTCCATCTTTATGAAGGCCCTATATTTCTTTTTTTGTTTTAAAATAAGAATTTGAGTATTCTTCTTTTTGTTTTTCTAAGGTGAGGATCACATTCATCATCTGAGTTAGAATTTTACAGAACCATAGAATGGGTTGTGTTGGAAGGGACCTTGAAGATCATCACGATCCAACCCCTCTTGCCATGGACAGGGACAACTTCCATTAAAACAGTCTGTTCAGAGCCCCATCCAGCCTGGCCTTGAACACTGCCAGGGATAGGGCACCCATATTTTCAGTTTATGGCTTTTTTTTTAGGGAGGCAGTTGTTACCTGAGATTCTGGCAGCCCCATATCTGTAGTTATTGATTTTATTATGCTTTGGCATCTTCTCTTCTGCTCATGTCACCTCTAGAAGGTAGAGACGTTACAGTGTTCATTATGGCACCTTCACTGACAAGTGAGAGGTTGGAATTGTCTGCTGACATCAGAAATCTATCATCTCCATGGAATATTTCAATGTTTTGGGTTTTTTTAGCTTTCGATTGAATAGACTTCTGTGCTAAATTATTAATAAAAAATGTTTGTCTTGCATAAATTTTTATGTGTATCTAAATATTTATTTGAGATGGAAGGTACAGTAGACATAGAATGTCTTGGTTCTCTTACTGCTTTTGGCAAAAGCAGTCCCATATTGCAGCCTGCAACATAAGATGGTAAAAAGTACATTTGTTTTTTAGGTATGGTCAGTGTCAATAGACAAAATGGGGTCCATTTGTATCTGGATAAAAATTAGTCTCCTATAAATCAAATAAAGATCACTGGATGAAAAATTCTAGAAAAATATGAACAAACCATAACTTACAAGCTGATGTAAAACTAATCAGATTTTAGACCAAGCTTCAGCTGTTAACATATTGTTGTACTACAAATTACTCTTTCCTTTTAAGAAACAAAATTTTGCTTTTCATTTATTTATTTTTGTTATTAGTTTTTTACTTTCATCTAACAGACAATTCCCAGAGAAAATTTTCAGGTTGTAAACAGGAAAATCCTAATTTAGTATTCTTAAGGTGCAGCATTCAGTACTAAATTTCTCATGTAATTAAATAGAAGCCAAAGGGCAATTATTTGACTTTATCATATTAAAACAAAGTTCTGCACAGTCAGCTGTCAACAAACCTCCTCTTTTTTTTTCAGTGTTTCTGTATCATTGAAGGCAATATCCTACACAGTGCAATCAAGATTCCTGATCTTTTTGGGGTCAAAAAATAGAAAAGGAAAAAGTAAAAGAGAAAAGGAAGTTAAGGAGGTGGTGGAAGAGAGGGAAAGAACTATTGTATCTCAGAGGTAGTCATAAAAAATCTCACCCAGCAATTTCAAGTAGTAGATACAATTTTGCTTTTCTATTACAGCATAAAATGTTTCAGGGATACAAAAGCAGCTTCCAGGTGCTCTTGAACAATGACAGATAACTACTGTTATTGGATCACCAGGCCAAGGTTTCTGATGGTGTTTGAATTTGCAGCTACCAGTGCTGTCTGACTCATGGAAAATAGTTAAGGGGATATAAATATACACTCAGAGCAGGCAGGTGCTTCTTGTACAATCCTCTCTGTGCTCCCTCTATTTTCTTCAGCCAGTTTGACTGCCACTTGGCTTCCTTTCTCCCAAATCCCTGGCTAATCTCTTCTATATAGGCTCTTTTGCCACAGCATCCCAGTGGCCAGTAGCGCATTAAGTCGCACAGTAAGATGTCACACGTGTCTCATGGTCTCTTTCATCCGCTTTCCAGGGGAAAAAAGAAACTGTGTGGACAACAGGATGTTTTAGTAGAGTATTATTTCTTCTTTTATTTTACTGTGTATACTATAATGGTTGAGAAATCTTGGCAGAAAGAGCTTTCATTTGAGATGAAAGAGGTAACAGGAACGTATGCTGATGAACTGGTGCAGATAGTTTCCTAAGGATTGATGACCTTTTTCCCCTCCCCCAGAAGTGGCAAAGATAATTAAGCCTGAAATATCATCCACAAGGATAAATCAGAATGTCTTCTCAGCCAAGGGTGACTGGAGCCTTCTTTTCTGGCTTTCTGTGAACCAGAGTAAATCCGTTAGCATTTCCATGCCAAGAAACCCAGCAGACCAAAAGTGCTTGCACTGCGCCCTTCCAGAAGCGCAGTCCTGTAACGTGTGCTGTCCCCACTGAGGTATTCAAAAATGAAAATGTAAGCTCCCAAATATGAAACTTTAAATGGTGGCTTTAATTATTTGCTTCAAAGTGAGTTTTCAAGGTCACACAAATACACTGTAGTCATGCATTTAATCTGTTTTTAAAATTTTGATACTAAGAAAAATATTTCTTAGAAAATCAAAACCAAAAACATCACATAGCCTTTGAACATGAAATATTTGTACTGTTGCAAGAACAGCTATCATTTCACGAAAACAATACAAGTAATTATGGAACCCAATAATTTTCTCTACAAGTAAATTCCTGGGTACTTTGGAGCTGTGGAGTGAAGCAAAGCAGTATTCCTATTTCAGGCTGCATCTCCAGACCATGCCAAGTAGCTCACAACTGCCTGCCATGTTTGGAGATTTCCTGCCTGTGCAAAGAGACCTCTCAGAGCCTTCTTCATTCTTTTGGGTCCATGGCTACTTTGAGGTTGGAACAGAATGTGGGTCTATCTACCCGTACAACTAAGGAGAGATAGCACAGAAGACGTGTAGAAGTCTAAGAGCAGAACTAGCAGCTTATTTGTGATTAATACCCTGCAAATTTTCCACAGTGATCACCAGCTGACAACCTGCTACTTGAAAGAAAAATCGATAAAATAGACGCCTTTGTTATCCCTGTGGATTAGCACCTATCATAATTAAATTTATAGTCTAACACCTTAGCAGACACTTAAATTGCTTTCATTACACTTATTTCTGCCATCCATGATGAGTCAAGCTCACACTTTAGGTAAGACAACCTTCTCTCATACCTTTTTGGAATTTGGTTGTAAAGTTTTAAACACAGGAAAATTGTCCCCATGATGAACAGGAAAGTGTGTTTTTAATGACAATCACATCTTGTTCGAAAGGGAAGAGCTACCACTTGTACCATCATTCATATGTGATAAAGCTGCACCCTCACCCACTCACTGATTTGTTTTTATTTAATTTTTTAAAAAAGAAATTACACTTCTGAAGTACAGGTAAAACTTCAACAATCTTTAGTGGTTTGAAGAGACTTCTGTAAAGACATAGTGTTCAATATATCTTTCCTTACATCATTCCCTCTAAACAAAATTGCAAGGAAAGTCTTTTATAACAATGATTTTTTTAGGGATCTATTTTACTCATAAGGACTTCTGGAAGAAAGCTTCATCTTTGGTGAAAAATAGTTATGAGCTATTAGCATACTCCAATTCACTTTCAACTCGTTTTGCATTCATCTTTAGGATTACTGTTAAAGAGTAGAAGCAGGGAATAGCAAAGTGTGAAATTTATTGGGTGGCAATACAAAGCTGCTGTCTCTAGAAAAAGCTTAGCTGAATATGAAGAGTTTCTCTGCCCTTTAATAGCTCACATAAATATATATAGTCTTTAGTAGAACAGCCTCTCAAGATACAGAAGCCAACAAAGAATTGTGTTTTTCCTTACCTACAGGAGTTGAATAAATTTGCCACATTTAATTCATAATTCCTAACAAAGATGATTGAACTATATTTCAGGTGCATTAAACTTCTTTTCCATCTGTTTCAGTTCCTCACATTAACATGATCAAGTGTGTTGAAGACCCGAGTTTCTTTTAATAGAAAGTTTAACATACTCTGATGAAAACAGAGTATTGTGAAGGATTTGGGTCATGCAAAACAGAGAGGTAGGATATGTCACAGGGCTGACTTCTTCAAAAGATCAAATACATTATTTCACTGTCTAAGACTAATGTAAACCCCCCATCCCTGCCCCCCACAAAAGGAGTATTAAAGACACCTGGAAATAAAATTAAATCACTCTTGTTCAAAAACTAAGTCGGATAGTAGTGAGGTTATTCTGCAGAGTTTCTAACCTCAATAAGATGGCAAGAATGCTGAAACAGAACTAATTTAAAAGAAAAGCACAGGCAAAAAGCCAACTATAATGTTTAGCCAAATCAGAGAAATGGTAACTGCCTATTAAATAGTATTTCTTCATGTCTGGAAATAAGGCTTTTTTAATAACTTTTTCTAAAGTAATTGCTGCTTAAAAATGCCTCAAAATAAATATGAGCCTAAGTGAAAGTACTTTTGTGTCTGGAAAACTACAAAATGGTATTTTGTACCCTTGTCTAGGTTTTATGGCATGTTGCAGTAATTATTCCATCAAAATCTAATATCAGAAATTTTCTAATTCTTCATGTTGCACATTAGCTTTATTACGTCAATCAAGTCTTTTAGTTTGACAAATTTGGTTTCGCAGAATTTTCCATTCTGTAGTTCTCTAATATTTTCAGTGCAGGTTTGCACCATAAAATTAGAGACTTCTTTAAGCCTTACTTTGTAGTATGACTTTTTAACATTGTTGAGCACAGTCATTTTACTGGGAATCATTCATGGCGAACTGAAATCAAACTATTTCTTTATGCATACTTCTTTTAAAAGAAATTTTTTTTGTCAAGTAGAATCATAGAATAAGCTGAGTTGGAAGGGACACATCAGGATCATAGAGTCCACTCCTGGATCTGCGCAGGGCACCCCAAGAGTCACACCATGTGCCTGAGAGAATTGTGCACAGGCTTCTTGAACTCCGTCACGATTGGTGCTGTGACCACTTCCCAGGGGAGCCTGTTCCAGTGCCTGACACCCTCTGGGTGAAAAAACTGTTTCCTGATGTCCAACCTAAACCTCCCCTGACTCAGTAGCAATTCAATTTTTTCAAAAGACTCTTCTTTCACCATCTTAATTAGAATGGCTCAGAATGAAATCTGCTGAAACTAACTAATTAAGCATGTTAACACCTTTCTTTCCATATGTTGAATTGAAGGTCTTCTTTGCCCTTGCCTTTCCTAATAAGGAGGTTCTTTATGAAATGTTATTCTTAGATTTTAATTTCTTCAGCATTTTGTCGATGCTATTGTCAGTTATCCACATGCATTTAACAAAATATTTTTTTTCTTTTATTTTCAACTAAAATTACCTTTATTGCTAATCAGTAGGTAAATATTTTATATTTTATATACAATGGGTCAAGTCCACTTCTCTCTGCACTCTCCACTCACCTCCTGTTGTTGAGTTTTTAGGCTTTGAAGGATACAAGAGAGACTTGATCAGATGGGCTTGTTTTTCTACTCTATCAGTCTGCACCTACTCCTTGTATTCAGCCAAATGCCACAAAACCCATCTTGACTTAAAAAAAAATTATGTTTTAGGTTATCCAGTCAGGCATCAACTTTAAAAGAAGGGCATGTAAAGTACATAAGTGATGTAGTTTGTTGGGTCAAAGTGTAAAACACTTTCCTAATGGAGGTCTTAACCCAGAGGGCTTCCCTGACTGTTGCAAAGCATCCTCTTACAAGGATCGTTTAATTAGAAATGGTATTACTGAGAAAATACTTATTTCCAAGCCTTTAATTTATTTGTTAATGCTTTCAGCAGAATCTCCTGTTGGCTGTGAACCTTCTTCTCTTCTACCTCTGCTTCTTCTCTTGTTGTCTCCTGCACTCTTTCCATCAACCTAGATTGTATAATTTAATCTATATATCCTTTTCTAAAATTACTCATATTTCCACCTATTGACACACGGCCCTAAATTCCAAGATATCAATGACAATTGATCAGTCAAATACCTCTAAACTCACTGTGCATGCCCTTAGCTTTTGCAACTTTCTTTCACAGGACTTGAATTCCCTTTATTCTACATTAAAAAATGCACAAATCACCATTCCGTCAGGATCGTCTCTCATTTGTTGCTCATTTAAGTGATCATTTTCTATTCTTTTCTGGGGTTTTCAACATCCGCTAATTTGGGATTTGCTTCTGAAGTTCTTGGAATTAAGTGACAGGAAGTACTGTGCTCTCATCTTCTCACAAAACTTTGTCACAAGCTGCCCTTATCTAGTTGAACCACATGGCTTGAGGATTTTGGCATTTGATGTGTTACACCATTATTTCGTACATACCTTCCAGTTTACAAATATTTACCACCACCTAGCCAGGGCTTTCCTAAACTGGGATGAAAGAGAAAGGGTGTTGTATATTTGGAGGGAAATGTTTTGCCTGAGGTGTAGTGAACAACAAAAATTCTGCATGAAAATGAATGGAAGCAATAGAGCTTTCAGGGGTACCATTTCTTTCTCTGTCCTTGCTTCCCAGCTCTTTTCCTGTTTAGCAAATACACTGCATGAGTCACCAGAAATGTTAATGACTACAGGACTCACTGTAAAGGAAAGATATTCTTGCTCTTTTATAATGCTGTGGCTTGGATTATGTGGAGAGGACATTTTTGTTGTATTCAATATAAAAAAATCAACCAACACAGAAAAACCCACAAAACCCAAACATGGAATCATAGAATAATTTGGCTTGAAAGGAGCCTTAAATGTCATCTAGTTCCAACCCCGAAATATATTTTACAAGGTATTACAAAGCTGACCAAAATATTACATATGTAACGTCTAATTATTTTTAATATCTGTGTTATATCAATAATTTAAAATCTAACAAAGTTATCCCCTTTTTAAATTATCTGATTAATCTTAGTACCGTGGCTTTTTAATATATCACGCTACCCTTTCTAAAATATACCTTCCAAGACAAATGTGTTGACAGGTTTCCATTTTCCATATTTGCTTGGCCTATGTTTTTTAACAATTAAAACAGCACTTTACTTTGAAGGTACCTGTAACTCAAGGGTTTTCAATTCTCAGATACTGGTACGAAGATTAGTTTCCCAAACAAATACAACATGACTTAACTTCATAAAGTGAGAGTCTCCACTAATTTCTTTTTGTCATTCAGGGCGTCTAATCTTAGCCAGAACTCTCCAATACCACATTTAAGAAGAAGAAAGAGCGCTGTGGCTTGTAAAAGACAAGTATTACTAGGAATATGGAGAGGACTGGATCACTGCGGTGATTAAGGGATGGCCATTCCAAGCTTCAAAGCTATTCTACGGGTGAACTCTCATTCTTGTCCTGACCCTAACATTTATCAGAAGTGCCTAGGATAATATGAAGAGAACTGCAGATGAATGTAAGCACATTTCCTTTGCTGGAAAATAGAAAGAATGCACATTGCTAGGTACATCTTTCGTCTCTAACAAAAAGATAATACTCAACTCTTCTGTAGATATTTTGCTTCAGAAAATTCAATAATGTCTTAAATTTCACTCTTGAGCAAAAACTCCCATTATAGTAAATTCTTTCATTAGAAAAGTGTTCAAGCCAGAAAAGGAATTATTGCCCAATAAACAAAGTTTGCCATTTACAGTATTCAGACAATGCATTTTAAGATAACAGCCATAGCAATTTGGATAAGGCACTTGTATGGAATTTGATTCAGCTGCAGGGTTTAATATTTCTGTAATACTTGACAAAATTGGCATACTAAAGAGAAGAAAATGCTCCCTCTACTCATGTAATCTAAAGGAATTTGTATTTGTCTCTGGTCAGGTATAAAAAACATAAGACTATTTTCCAATAGCAGCTGGAGAAGCTGTGCAGTTCCTATCCACTTCCATGGGATTATCAGTACTGATGTCCCAAGGTTTTTTTCCCCACGGAAAAAATCCCAAATGGGACCCTGGATTTCAGTTTCCTCTTCAAAAACAGTGGAAATGTTTTGAAGAAATCCTTTGGAATGATCCTTAGATCATGCAAATTGGTCTGACATGAATGGACAAAAATGTTTGAAACTGTAAGAAGTATGAAGTTTTCAGAATCTAGCTTAATATTGTAAAGGCCAGAACCAAAATCCTGACCGAAAAATTCCTAACCTTAAGTATTAGGGACCCAAAGTATGTGGAGATTGATCATATACAAAACTGAAAATAGCAAGGGAAACTTCACTGTGTTTGAAGGACCACTGGCAGTGGGATTATCTGCAGTTCCCAAAGAAAGCCCGTGGAAACTATTGCTCATCACTAAAACTCACCTAAACCATTCCAGAGGTAATATTGACTTGAAGCAGCTGCCAGTTTTGTTAAGCCAGTTTAAGAAATGGACTGGGCAGCATACTTTCCTCAGAAGGTGGACGCTTGATGAAATATGGCTTTTAACCCCATTTATGTGGATTCTCATCAGAAAAACATCTCAAATTTTTATCTGGAAAACATACTCATTAGACTATTTTAAATTAGCTCCATCTACTTTTCACTATTTTCCCACTGCAAAATTCAGAAACAGTTCTCTATGGAAAGGCACATGCTAACAATTCAGGTATACAAGACAAATGTGTGTCCAGCTCACAGTAATGAGAGAAATTAAGTCAAGGTACAGATTTCAGGCAGGCAGGCAGGCAGCCTTGCCCCTGCTGCTGCAGCTGCTCCTGCTGCTGCTTTCACCAGAGCCAGCAGCACCAGCTGGCAACTGAGGCAGCAGGAGCTGGTCCAGAAAGGGAATCTGCAGTTTGAGAAAGGAGTATTCAAAGGATATGTGACTATTTCTGCAGGGCTCTCTAACCTGGGCGTATCTCATGGCTGCTGGCCAGAGCTCTGTGTGAATAAGGTTTCTATGGTATTTTTAGAGAAGCAGAAAGAATCAGAACGATGCAATATTTTAAAAGGGAAACTGGTGAGTAATTAAGTACATGCTTAGTTTTAAATACACAAATTGCTTTGATTTTTTTTTTTAAAGTGAGTAATCTAATTATGTGTTTGAAATCATATGATGTTTTAAAAGATTGTATATTGCTGCTACTTTTGGCATGGTATTTATGGTTGCCTTTTAAAACAGAATGTCTATCATTTAAGAGGTGTTAATAGTTAAATATGTAATAGAACTTAAAGTAATGTATAGAAAGTACCATCAAATAGGACAAAAAACTTTAAGACAAGAGGCAAATTACACAATACACACTGATTCAATTTAAGTCTAGTTTTACCAGTTCACAGTCAAACTGAGGAACTGTGAAACTGGAAAGGGTGGGGAAGATTTGTATTTCTCAACAGGCAGTTTGATGGCAGCTAACAATTCAAAACCAAGTCGGAAAAAAATGAACTTTCTGAACCACTTACAATATTACCTCTCTCTTTCAAGTTTTGGGAAATATGGATAACTTGTTTCATAGGTAGGGTAAACCTCTAGGTGCATCAATAGGGGACAGATGGTTTTTACATCTGAAGCAAAGATGCAGACAATCATCTATGACAGAAGACTCCACCCTAGGGAGCAATTATTCTAAATAAGGTATTATGATCATGGTGATAGCTAATTGTAATTCCAATAAGAAACTTGATGTGATGATGTCCTTCAGGATGTAACTGTTATGGTACTGATGTGAACATTACTGAAACATCTTTTGCAGTTTGGGTGTCCGTATTTCAAGAAGGATCTTGAGAAACTCACCTAGGTTGGAGAAAAGCCCAGGCACCATTAAAGAGATGGAAACTGTACCTTACAGGTAGAGATTTAAGGATGTCAATCAATTTAGTTTATCAAACAGAGGATTAAGAAGTACTTTTATCTGTCTTGAAGCATTTGAAATCAGATAAAAGATAATTCTGTCTAGAAAAACAGAAGTAATAATACCAAATATCTGGAAGTAAACTTAAATAAATGGTACTGAATTCTTTGCCATAACACTGAGATCAAACTAATGTACCAATTTGAAGGGATAGGTGTTATTTACTGGGACTTGTAACCAAGGCCTGTGATAAGCTCTGTACAAACAGTAGTTCAAAAATCAACATGAGGAGCTTTTCTGAAAGGCGTGCTTAACTTCAGCTCTGAGCATTAGTTAATGAACACAAAACAGTGGAACTTCTGTGAGTCAGAAATTTGGGAAAGCTTACCTACAGTCTCTGAGCTGGCCTGAAGAACATTGGGAACTGTCATCTCCATTGCTAGAGAGTTGAATCACCCAACCAAAATAATAAAATAGAGGGAGTGCTAGGAAAAAAAAACGGTGAAATGTGAATTAAAAAATGTCTCTTTAAAAAGAAAATTAAACTTTCTTTCTGATAAATATAGCACATTAGTTGAATTCTAATTCTTAAGGGTAATGATTCATCAGTGTTTTTCAACTTCTGTGGGGCATTTTGATAAAAATTTTACCGAGAAGTGTTTAATGTCCGTCTCTTTAGATAGAAAACTAGACATAATTTTTGGATAGAAATTCTTCTTGGCTTCAGAGAAAACTAGTTACTGAAAGTTAAAAGAAATTACCAAATTAGTCTATATGTTTGAAGTAAAATTTCTCTGCCTTAGTTACAAAGGCTAAAAGAGGGAAAAACCCAGTTAGACTATCTTGTACTCTTGTTTTGTGAATAACGTATTGGTTTAGATTAATTCTAAATCTGCCTCCTTTAAATTAGTGTATTTTAGAATGGAAGTATTCTTTATATAAATACAAACCAATGTGCCAAAAACTGTTTTAGACATATGGACTTTAAGTCTTGAATTCCTTTATTCTTTCTTAATTTATTAAATTTCTTCTCCTTCTATAAAACGGTAAATGAAGTAAAGAAAATTGGTTGACCTTTAAAATGGAAATTCTGTGGTGATTCGTTTCCAACTTGTGTGTGTTTCTGTGTTGTTTGCTTTTGTTTCAGCTAGCTGCAAACAATTAAAAATTCTTGTTGAAAAAACCCTTTTTATGCATATTATTATAAAAAGTCCTAAGTCAAGCAGTTTTCTCCCCTGACTAATTCTGGAATGTAACAGCTAACACATCAGTTCTGTGTCCATATAGTCAAAATTATCTCTATGGAAATTCCAAAATGTTGATCATGTTGCGGAACAAGACAAAGATTTAAAATCTAGGATTTGTCTCCCTGATACATAAGAGACCATAAGTGCTCACAGAAGAGGTTCCATTTCAAATGGCTCAAAACCTAAAAATTGCAATAAATATTATTGAACTCAGGAACATCCTGGGGTTTCATCTTCAATGTTTGTGATGGGCTTCTTCCTAGCAAACAACAGAGAAAACAAAAATTTTCAGAGAGGAACTGAGACTAGATTTTAAAATCTGCATGTCTAATTTAATTGTGTAGGAACCTCTTGTCCACAGAGATTAACTGGGAGGACTTCTAACGCAAATTTTCCAGCTTTCCACCTCTTTTGGAAAATTATAACAAGATATTTTCTAATTTTACCTCTTTCAGAAGAGCAGAGGAACACTCTAACTGGCCTAATTGGCTCATACAGCAAAGGTCAGCTCCTGCAAAATCCCATGGAACAGAAGCACAATTAATATTACTGTTCTAATATATGTAAGCATACTGAAGAATTTCAAATATTGTTTATGAGTTAATACTTATGACTAAATAATATAATTTAAAAATCTGTTCGCAGCTATAAGCTGGCCAATAAAAGGTGTAAATTAGGCAGAAATTATATATTTTGCAATCAGTCAGTGGCAAAAAAGTCTTAGCTTCTACTGAAGCAAAAAGGACCTGGCAGCCTGAACTTGTGTAAGAGCATTTCAGGCTAAGTCACCCCTAACAGATTCCATATGAAGTCGTTAGGATAACATCGGCAAAGAAATGCATTATTGCTGAGAAAAAAAAATAAATAGGAAAAGAAATATTATATAGGATATCATCCAACATATCATTCTCCCACTGCTTTTACAGTTTCCTGTCAGAGGCAGCTTTAATCCTGTATCTGAGTATCAGGTCTAGAAACTCAGTCGAAAGCCCTATATTCGTTACTAACATAACCACTGTAAGGTTATCTCTAAAGCTTCCACAGCACTCAAGCGCTTGTCCCGGTTTGAGACAATTTCGGAGGAACGTCTGAAATGAAGGTCCTCTGACAGAAGGCAGGTCACAGCCACCCCTCCCCCACCAGGTTCGGGAAGAAATTCCTCGGAGGAAAATGAAAAAAAACTATTTATTTAACAAGTAAAGTGCACGCAGGAGCAGAAAAAAACCCAAGAAAATAATGCTAAATAAAAAAAACCTCTCGCTGTGAAGAGAGCCTGGATAGATTTCAGAGTCATTTGTGGGTGTGGCATTCTCCTCTCCAGAGCTGGAGTTAGGCATGGGCCCCTCCGGGCCTCAGTGTAGGATCTCCCAATGATGTTCTGGTGCTGCTGAACAGTCCAGAAGAGAAGCAGAAGAAACCAAAGCCCCAGGGAAAAACTCTCTTGCCTCAGCTAGCAGACTAGCATAAAAGCAAAGGAGTTTAACTCTCCGCTCTCTCCTGAGGAAAGGAAGCGAGAGCTGGGAAAAACAGGAAGGTGCTTTCTCTGCTCTGCAGCAGCAGGAACATCTGTGTCCTTGAGCACAAAACCACTCAGTTTTTTTTCCTCCCTTTCTCTCAGACCAAGCTTAAATACACAGAAGGGCGTAGGATTCATGTCTGGCATAGAGCAGGCAAGAGGGAATACAGTAACATACAGCCACCCCAAGAGGGTGCTTAACTTGGATTTGCCCCAAGTATTTTGATTCACTTAACTCCTATAGGACCTAGAAAGCAGACTTAGCATACGAATGTTCGCACCAGAAGGTGAAAGCAATTCCTTTTACCACTGCCACCTAAGGACTTTAAAGCTTGTAACATATCGCAGCTATCCCACCTATGAGGTTACTGGCATGTTTCCTCATCCATAAATGTCCTCATTTTTATGCCTGCAGTATCTTCTTTTCCATGGATGCAGAAGAGTTCAGAGCTTTTTTTCATTTGGGGAGAATAATTTTCTTCAAAGCTCTCTCTGTCCGTGGTCCCAGTGGAGACACCACTCCAGGAGTAAGGCTAGCTCAGTGTGGAACTACCCCTGTTACATTTACATCATGAAATGATGCATTAGCAGGATTCTGATTAAAATTTGGCCAAATTTTTTATTGTCATCGTTATTGTTACTGTTATTATTATTGCAAAGACTCCTAACTGATTTTTTTTTGTACCCATTACAGAGTTTTTAATGTTAATGTATATTGAAATCGGTAAATGGTGAAAGTTCTCTCCTTCAAACTTTCTTACCACCTGAAAAAAATAAAAATAAAAATAAAAATTCAGGAATTTTCAACCCATATGAGATACAGGTGGTGCTATAGGAATAGGAAGGGAGATTTATTTTAAGGAATTTCCTGTTGTTGGATATTCAACATTTCTAGAAATGTACAGCTATTTCAAATGCTAACACTGTGTCAAAATCTATTTAAAATAACTACAGTGTGCCAGGAAATGGCAATTTTTTATTCCTTGCCATGAAGTATGCCTGCTCTAATCTTTCTCAGATTAGAGTTCTTCAGTGTTCTCTAACTATGTAAAGACCACCTGAAAAACATATTTTTCATGACTAAGCAAGCCATCCCGGGCTAAGATAGGCTGATGGATTCATTGTACTCACAGTCAGATGATGTTTAAAAACTGATTTCTTCTCAGAATACCTTACCCTGAACATGTTTTTGTCCCTAATTCGCATCCTAAGTGGTGTCATATGTTATGCTATGGTTAATAATATACACATTGAAACTACCTAAGTTCATAGCCAGCACACTGGGGAAATCTGCACTTGCAAAATTATCTGCTGGTGGTGAAATTAGTTCAACTCCTCTTATAGGCAGAAAGGTTGTACACAGAATACCATAAGGTTGTGTATGTCAAGAAAAATCAGGTAAAGGAACTGTACACCCTGGAAACCAAGAACATAATGAAATGAGGTTAATCTTGCTTTTTATTTTTTTTTTTTTAATGGGTGGAGTTAACATTTTTAATTATGGCCAGGCAGAGTGAGTGAATGTGCATGTATGTTGGCATTTAAATAACTTCAGTGTTCCAGTAAATTCCATCTCTCCATTTCTTGCCATAAAATGAGTCAGCTCAGGTCACTTTCAAATGCTGGTGCCGCTTCAGGAGCTGGTAGACAACAGTTATAGCAAAGTAGGCATCTGAATGACTAATAAACCTTTTTATTTAGAGCCAGAAGCCCTTTTTCTGCCCATATACTATGGAATGATTGCACTCCTTTTACATTAGATGCTCTTTCTAAGTAGCTCTTCCAGTGTTGCCATATTTATTAGATAACAAATTCTCTTTCACTTACATTCCTTCAAATCTACTCCTACTGTTCAAATTCCCAAAAACTCTATGCAAAGCTAAACATAAATTCAAATATCTTCTGCTACCAGCTTGAGCTACATTTATAAAGAAATTCTGATTTAGGACACATACAAACTAATAAATGTTCAGAATAATAGTTCTCATTTACTGCATATTTATTTTCCAGTTTAGTTTTTATTACCATGTAAGTTGGTTTTTTTTTTAAATTAACTGTTAGCAACCCTCCTGTGAAATGAACATTTTGGAAGACATCCTCACATGATCCGTAATAACTTCTAAAATATGTGCATCTGTAGATGAAGTAACAGGAAAAACTGAGGTGCACTGGACAGTTATGTCATCAAGGATCGATTCTCCAGGTTCCCCATGCTCTCTCATTGCTAGCTATCTTTACTTCTGTTTTCAATATGCTTTTAGTAAATAGCATGCAGTTAAAGTTTCATTTTCTTTCATTACACAGTTCATTTTTCCCATCTAGTGACTGCTGAATATTGTAACAGTGAGACTGAGAATGGTAACTTCGCATTTGATTGTAGTGGAAATGCAGTGCACAAAGGACATTTCAGTATTCCCCTGCAGAGCAGCAAGCTTCTAATTTACTTTGCTGTTTGGTTATGGGTTGCTTGTTTGATTTTTTTCTTTTTCATGCTTTACAATGGTACCTTTGTATTTAAATGATAAAGTTAGTAGAATATTCTCTATGAGATACAATTAGCTAAAATATTTCTGCCAAGTCATAAAATACTTCCTCTGCTTGATTTTAAAAAACCAAACCAATAAACAACAAAAAAACCCAAAACAAAACAAAACAAAAAAAAAACCCAAAAAACACAAAAAAACCCCCAAACCCAAAGAACACAAAAAACTATCCAAACAAAGGAAATGACAGGTCTTTTTGTGGCTATCTATCAGTTTTTTAATCTATCAGTTTTCTGTAGCTGGTGGATATACAGCACCCACTTATTTTAAATAAGTAACATAAATAAGATCTGATGACTGTTCTAAATTATCCCTGATTGTCCTTGCTTCTATTGGCATGGATCTACTACCTTTGCCTTCAAACACAGTGTGTGAGGGTACATGCTACCAGCTGAATGGCAAAACCGTCGCAAGGAAAACACTTCTTTGACATTAGCGACCTGAATTTGTCAAAATACAGGCCAGTCATAAGGCTACATCTTTGCTACATAAACACAAAGACATTTTTAACATAAGCTCTTCCTCTGTGTTTATCAAATATCACTCAAATTAACTATTCAGTAACTCTTGTCTGTTTCTTTTCACACCTTGCAAAGACCATTAGAATGATTTAGCATGCTTTGTTCAGTAGAACAAGGAATTACAGAAATATCACACAGGATGATTTGTTAGATAATTTTATAATCGGACACACTTTTGTTTTCCATGCCCCTGGTAGTTTTAAAAATAAAAATTTCTTTTGCAAGGTCACTGGTGTCAGGAGTAATGTCCTTCATGAGAATGAAAAAATAAATCTGTGGAGAACCATATTCATTAAATTGTTTCTCTTTCTCTCTGTACCACCCTTTCCTGATTTCAACTGCGACTTTTTCCTTTTTTTTTAATATAATAGCTTTGACATACACAAATTCAAGCATTATAATCTGCATCTCAATCATGTATAATTATTTTCTGTCTTTGTTGCTCCAGAACAAGCAGTGGAATGAATGACCCACAGTTTGACTGAGAATGAGATTGGGGTGAGAACTAGCTGTATGAAATAAAAATGAAAAAGATTAGAACAGAGTGTGAAATTGAAGAAGGCCACTGGAAGATTGGTATGAGTTATAATGTTACCTTTTCTGAGGACACAAATTCTTTAGAAAATAGCTAAATAGGTCAGGAGTTTTGAATTTGATATCAAAGTGCTTCTTTTCAGAGGAAGGTACGGGTTTTGGTGAGGGATTTCATGTCTCTGTATAGAATTTAGAGCTTTATATTGCTTTAGTGCTGTAGAATTTAGTACTTTAACACTGAGGGTTTAGAAAACTATTATAGTCTAAAGGAATGGAGATATTTTACAAGATTTCAAAGCCGAAACTAATTTTCTCCTCTTTCAGTATCCACTTACTCCTGGAAAGACGAGATTAAGGCTTTTCTTGACCCTGATGTTCACATGGGTATGGAAGAACAAATCTTGCAGTTCTTGACACAGCAGTGGATCAGTTGTTGCCAGTAAAGAGATCAGCAATTCTCCCTCTCTGGCCAATTCAGCACCTTCTGACAGCTCCCTGGAGTGAACAGCCTCATGTCGGGTCAAACTGGCACCTTGCCTCCATGGAGGCGGCAGCTCCAGTCACTTGCTGAGTACCTCTGGAGTGAGATGTTCTGTACTGCAGCCCTAGTCACAGACGTGAGACTCTGGAGGCCCAAAAGTACATATTAAGCTTTTCGGATGAGTTGCTTAGGTGGGGAGAAAAATTAAATTTAATATCAAGTTAGCTAAGCACCAAGAAACGCCACTTACGAGCTAGGAGCCTGAAGATTAGCCATTGGCTAAATATGCAGTGAAGAACATATTTTTAATTTATAAAGTACATATGTGTCCAAAACTACTTAAAAAATACTAACTTTTTACTTCCACCTATTTTTTCACCACATAAGAATTAATAATATCTAGATAACTTGTTTTAACAGTGATAAAAGTTTAAGGTTTAGCACTTAAAAAGGCATTCATTGCCTTCCTCTGACACTGCCTCTGGATACAGGGATATGTATTCTTGTCCAAGAGAAAACAGAGCTAACAAAGCAACAGCAAAGCCAGGTAGGGAACAGCAAATTGATGGACTGCATTGTGAACAGTGGTACAAAGAGCTTCTCAGAGGGCAATACTTAGAACGGCAAGTACTAAACTGAGAGCGTGTGCTCCAGGACAGGGGCCAAAACCCCAATTCTATGGATGTTTATGTGCATGTTCCACCTTACCCTTATGGGTAACCTTGCTAGCTGTCACTGCACTGAGAACCTACATCTGGAACGTGCTGAGCACTGGGCTCTCACAGCTTCCAACTCTCAGACAAATCATAGGACTCGACGGATTGTATTCTGCTTGTACCAGCCAGGAGTGAGACTTTGTATGTGCTTCAGTGTATAAAGAAAACATTCCCTTATCCCATAGAAAAATGTGTGATAGCCATTTTAGAGAGAGTATGCAGAAAGCTCCTCAGCTTAGGGCAGTAAGGTTACTTTTCAAATCCTACACAGCTTTTCTCCCTGTCCTACTACCTCCTGCCAAACAGTCCTGCTCTTGGACATACCACTGTGTACAGCTTTTACCTTCACCATCACACTTGTTACATACAACTGAAACATTTGAAGATGTAGAGCTCCCTCCCAAAGTACGTGAGCCCCTGTGGGATAACCTTTTCAGAGAAGCATAAATTTGGCCACATATACCACTTTCTGTTCTCTTTACACTTGATTAATGTCATGGCTGTAAGAACATATACAAGCATTTATTGATAAGTTTATAAGTTTTTTTTTTATAGTTTATAAGTTTATTGCACTGTTAGCATGTCCTTAACTTCTAAAACTATTTGGCCTTGTTCTTGAGTTTAGATGGTTTATAAAGCATAGCTGTCTGTGATTCTTGCTGCAACCTTTTAAGACACCTGGCTTCTGCAACATTTTCAGAGCAATCAGCTGGTTGAACTTTTACCCAGTCCCTTACCCAGATCAAACACTTCTTCAACGCAGAAAAAATTCTGAGATGCAAAAGTCTTTGATGCTTTTCCATAAAATTCATTTTGTAAATGCATTTTGTAACTGATTTCTGGATGATTTCCCCTATATTTAGAAGCTGGAATGGATGCCCTGAACCCAGTTAACAAATTCTCAATGATAATATTAATATGTCTGAAGAGTCTTCTATTAGCTGAATGAGTAAGTTGGCCTTAAGCCTGCAGTCCTTCCTCTTTGTTATAGAGCTAGTTGCAGAACTAAGCTTTTGTTACCTTCAACCACGTTCTTTCCTTGCATTCCCTACTTTTCTGTGGGACTCCTCTAGAATCATAGAATCATTGACAAAGATGCTTAACAGTGCTGGTCCCAACACTGACCTCCGAGGAACGTAAATTTTCACTGATGTCCTCTTGGACACGGAGGTCTTGACCACAACTCTTTGAGTGCGACCATCCAGCCGGTTCCTTATCCAGTGAGTGATCCATCTGTCAAACACACCACTGTCCAGTTTAGAGACAAGGATGTCTTGTGGGACAGTATCAAATGCTTTGCAGAAGTCCAGGTAGATGACATCTGCTGCTCTTCACTTACCAACCAAGTGTGTAACGCCATCACAGAAGGTCACTAAATTTGTAGCTCACAATTTGCCCTCAGTGAAGCCATGTTGGTCGTCACCACTTACTCCCCTATTTTCCTTATCTTCCATCCACAGTCTTGTCCTCACTTTATTAGCTCTCTGAAAGACATTTTTTATTCTATATTTGCAATGCACTTGGCAATGGAGAACTGATCATCCTGAGCACAGTTTTTAGGCATTCCAGCAATATGAATATTAAACAATCTCTTTTCTTTAAAGCCAGCTAATTTGGGTACACCCTTTATGGGCAGAGAGTTGTTTTGATTGCATGGGATGTAAAGGGATGAAATTTGCAATATATTGTCCATATTATGGTCACAGAAACATTAAAAACTAAGAAGGCACAGCACCACAAGCAATTGACAACATATTTCTCAGGATTCATGCTACCTTTTAGTGGCACTCGTTATCTTATCATGCAGCGTGTAATTCCAGGAGGAGGAGAATGTATGTGTTTCTACTGTCTGCTGACAGCAGGAGATAATTCATCATCCAGTAAAGCTCTTTCCATCCTAGTTCTTGGCCTAAATCCAGATTGTCCTAAGTCCAGAATACACTGGCTTTAGCTAGATCAGCTTGTAATTGGCCTTTGGCTAACGCCTCTATGAGCCCAGTCTGGTACTGGGATGTAACTATTCAAAGCTGGTTCATTTGATGCTGGTTAGATGAGTTTGTTTTCACAGAAAAGAAGACTCATCCTTTTTTCTGAGCACATTTCAGGCTATGTTGATCCTTTTAAAAAGTAAATCAAGTTATCAAACCTTGTACAGGAAATTTAAAAATAGTGATATATATAGGAGGCCACCTTACCACCTCTTTTGACTTTAAACTGTACTAATGTCTTCTCTGAATGAAAGGCTGTCTGCTTCAAATTGGCACCACTTGCTTCTGTCAGGGCAAGTGAGAATGTGGGTTGGTGGCCTTGGGTTCAAAATCATGCAGGCGATTTAGAACAGCTCATGAACAGTTTAAAGACAGCCAGTTCTTTGCTGCTATAGTCTGCCACTTTCCATTGAAGAATACTGGATGGTAACCAGATTGCAAGGAGAAAACAAAGTATTAAATTATCAGGACAGAGTTAAATTATCAGACACCCCGCTCATCTGTCACAGAGGTATTTATAATGGTATTTAGCAATCTCCAGAATTTACTTTACTTTATTTTAGAGCTGCAAATGTAACCATTTAAATATACATGAAAGTCAACACCAAAAAAATCTTTATGTTTGTATAGGTCTATTTAGCTACTTTGGGAGAACAAGAGCATAATCTCAAGTGCCTCCTTCTAAAAAGTATTTAAAATTGAAGAAATAGGACTCTCCCTCAGGAATCTGCTCCAGAGACTAACAGAAACCCAGTATAGAAGTAGTAACCAGTCAGATTGGACATATCTCATTTTTCTTTCCTTCATTTCTTTCTCAGGTCTGTTTTCCATTGCATTTATGGTAAGAAATGAAATATGATGAAATTAAAACAATAGCATTTTTCACACAAAAATTCCTTCTTTAAAAATATAGCTATTATTCTTTTGAAAGACAAAAGCATATATTACCACTTTTTATTCTTGTTAACCATGCAGAAACAATGAATCAGTGACAGATAGAAATGGTTTTTAAGTGGCTTAAAGAGCAGCACTATTAAGTACTATGTCAGTGGCACATTCCTGACGCTTTCTTTCCTTCGGTGATGCAGATAAAACCCCACCTGGGTATCAACCCCAGCTTCAGTTTTCAAGTATGGCAGTTTAGAAAAAAAACCTCTTTGAAAAAATAAATGGTGACAGCATTGAGAAGAAATCAATGCAGTACCTTATAATGCTACTGGTAGTAATGTCCTTTGGTATTTTACCTGTGCTTAAAATATTCTATTCCCTTTGCTGATCTCTGGTCATCCTGCTGGCTTTTGCATCCTCTTGATCACAGCAGCACATTTAATTATTATTAGATATTACATGATGTGATTCCTTTGTGATCAAGTTCAAAATGGCACTTTTTCTTCCCTTCACATTCCCTCTGTGAATAGCCAATGTGCAATAGTCAGTTATACCTTCACAAGAGCTTCATAGGCTCTCTGTGTCACTGAAGCAGCACAGAGAAACTCCATAGCCAAGGGTCTTCCCCCAGCTGTAACTCATCACCAAAGTGCTGGCTAAGCTCTGTTATGGCACTTTTTATAAATTGAGGAATCTGCTTAGGATTGGCCAAACTCTTTTCCCCCACACCACGGTGCTGGACGCTGTGCAATTTGCTAGTTTAGCTTCAGCCAGGAGTTCCTGCATTCAGAGAGGCTGCATTGTACATGCATGGTGATTTATTCAAGGTAGCTTGCTGTCCTCTATCTACTGAATGCCGTTTTAATGTTAAACTAAAATTTAATGAGTACTGAAAAAAGGATCGAATCAGGCATTTTATTTTTATTTATAAGCTTCTAGGAATGAAACATTACCAGGTCAGATCAAAGCTTTTGGTGTTGGAGTTCTACTGTGCAGGAATGATTTATACAATGTTATCAGCGATACTTTATTGTGGCCTCTGAACAACTTTATAAAATATGCTGAGCTGCACAGCACTTTACAGGCACTTGCAGATTTCCAAGGCGGTGCTAGCTCAGCTGAAGACAGATTAGTTTGCTGATTATTAGAAAACAAAAATTTCTGAATAGCTAGAACACTGGAATGGAAGAAGTGCATTTCCTCTTACGGGAAGATTTCTTCTTAGAGTAATTATAAAACTTGCCTCTTCCTGCACATATGGGTCCGGGATTTTTTGTGCTTCAGCTGTTTGGATATAAGCAATAGCAGGAGTACACTGAATGCACTGATGTTGGATGGCTGCTAGGAATGGGAAAGGGTGTTGCCAGAGTACAATTTATGGGGAGCAGGGCAGTGTATATTCAAGAGCTGCCGGCTTTCTGATGAGGAGAAAACCTTCTGAGGAGAGTTCATTCAGTCATGCTGAATAAACTGTCCTCCCTACTTTTGAGGGAATAAACACCACTATTCCAAATACCTGGCAGAAACCGCCACAGAGAGTGCAGAATAGAGTCACTTGTTTTCAATACACACTTTTCTCTGTACCCACTAATAGTGAACTTTTGAAAGCAGTGTGCGTGATTTTCCCTAACTGCTGTAACAACAGGAAATATGTATGTGTGTATATATATACATACTTACATACATACATGCTTTAGCAAGAAAGGACTTCTCTGGAGTAGTGAAATTCAGTTTATGACATGCAAATGTCTGGGGATTTCAAGAGATGTGAGATGCCCTCTCTTAAGTTGCTCCAAAACCTTTAGCATGGCCTTCCATACAAGGACCCTATTTTGTGAACAACTGTAGATTTATACCACTACCTGAAAACTTTGTTCTACTTGAGACTAAAATATGTTGTAATATCTTCTCATACCTTTTAAAAAGTATCATTAAGTAGCTTATTCCTGTGTTGTCTTTCATTTGTTTTTAACTACAGACCTTCCATGAAAGATGATGCTTAATTATAATTAGACTTAACTGTTATACATATTCCAGTTTTGGGTACTTTACAGATCCCAGATGGAAAATGGAAATAATATTTCCCATATTCTGATGAGATATTTTATTCTTTTACTCTGCTGCTATCTTCACCATAAAAGTCCTGTTGATTTCCATGGGAGGAAAAACAAGCCTGAAATATCACTGTATGCCATCTTCATTGACATTTTTAGCTCTTTATTGTGCCTTAAAATAGTTCCTTTCCCATACCTGACTGACAGCTTTATTGATGTAAGTCTTAATTATCGGTCTTTCTGGAGTTTAACTCTGTTAGAAGTTCCTGTTAAAAGCTCTCCTCAAAAACACCCTGTGAGATATCAGCGTATCTTCCAGACACAAAGTGGGAAATAATTGAGCATGCTGTAAAAATGTGGATTTAATCTTGAATATTGGGACTTCTTGACAACTGTGCAGTGCTTACTACTTGATTTGTTGGGATTCACATGAAAGGATCATGAAAAATGTTTGAAAAACCAAATTGTTGTCTCCTTTTCCCACAATATAAAATAAATAAAAAAACAAGCACAAACTGCAGAAAAGAATGAACAATTCCATCTCAAAAGCTTTGGATGTCTTTCCATCTGCTTTATTGCACATTTTATGCTCAATTTCTCTCATCCTGGAATAGGCTTAATAAGAATGCAGACAACTGCTATCTCCCCACTCCATTTTCTGTACAAATGACAAGATTATCGCACAACATTAAATCTGGACAAATCTCGATATCACTCTTTTACATCCAGCCATTTAAGGAGAGAGAGGGATTTGAGCTGTCACATCAGAAAGCCCTGCTGAATGTTTTTAGGACTTCTCCCCAAGACACTGGTGCTTTGTGTGAAGGCCTGTGTTTTAGAAATCTTTTAGTGGCTGAAACAGACCAAGGTAGATGCAAATCATAACCCTACTGCTATAATCTACAACCAGAATATACAGGAGTCCAGTTCTTGTTTCTGCTTGTATCAATACTCAATTTTCTACCTGCAAAATGGAAGTAATGTTTTCTTATTCCTCTCATGCTTCATGCTGTATGGGATTAAATTATTTTTTTTATTTATGAAAAACATTGCTTACAACAGTCTTTTGTCTTCAACAATGTTTGAATTGATAGCATCACTAGGAAAATCAAGCCAGGGTCCCAATTTGGCTCTCCGTTTTTGTGAGCTCTTTGATATACAGTTGGTCTGAGCAGAAAAGAAATATCTTCCACTTTTACCTCTTGTAAGAAAGGAATAATCTCATCTCACACAGCACAGAATGATGGTTTCCTACAAACTAGTCATGGTAGTATTCAGATAGCTCTGATGTCTTTGTGCTATTTGTGCTGCCTGAAATTAATGCAGATGTAAAATATTTTTATCTAAAAATATTTAAAATCTTAAGTTAGAGACAATTTTCTACATGATTCTGTGAATGTCTTCTCATTCACAGAAAGTTCTTACAAAGCTTTCTCTGTTCCCCCACTTTTCTGTCAAAGGAGCAAAAATACTCCTATTTTATTTCACTTCATTTTAGCATTATATGCTCATGCTTAAAAAACATGATATCATAAGTTATTATAGCCCTCCTTAATTAAGAAAATGTATGTCCTTGCTGCAGATGTTTAGAAACTAATTTGCACTTTGCCATTCTCCCAAGGCTTTCAATATCTGACAAAACATTTTCATTCTAGTGAGGGAATTTCATGCATTTAATTGGTTTGAACTAATTTTCCCTCCTCTCTCTTTTTGCTTATTCTTAACATTGCTGTTGATAGCACTGAAATACATTCTGGTATCTGAAAGGCACAGCAGCTTGCTTGTTTCTAATACCAAGCAAAGATTTTTTTTTAGGCAGGGGAAGGATGGCATACTCAAATTTTCTATCTTACATCTTTCAAAAGAGAGACCCCACTGAGAAGCCTCTCAAGACAACTTATTCCCTCACAGAGGTTGAAAGTCACAGGTTTTGTGGAATTGTGTGTTTGATAGCCTAATGATCACAAGAATAGTACCTTCAACAAAGTACTTGTTTTGCTTCTAAATCATAAAATAATATGTACGTTGCCTTATCATCCATCTTTAACTGACCAGTTGATAGTCAGTGTGGATGTACAAGGTGAGCTGATGCCTGATTACCTTTCCCTTCGAGGACACCTGTCATTTAGGAGTCACTCTTTGGGAACAATCACTCTACTCCACGCCCTATTAATTTCTAACTCATGTTAGCCATTAGGGTTGGGGAAGGAATTTACTACCGTGGTTTTTATAGCAAGTAATTAAGTAACATGAAATGAGGCAACCCACAAAATTCTTCTACCTACCTCAGTGCTGCCCAGTAAAATACAACAAATAGACCGACAGTGGCTGTGGTGGATACTAAATCTCTTCAGCAAAAGACATTTAAAACATTAGGAAAGTAAAAATATTTAAAATTAAATTTTCTAGACATATGTCTGCTTTAGGGTACTCAGAGAAAGAAGAGAAAGCAGATCTTTAGGCTGAATGGCTCTGCCATTGATCAGATTAGGTGTAGAAGCCACCAAAACTGTTATTTTGCCCACATTGTACAAAATTTAAAAACATTGAGGTGCTGGAGAGAGTCCAGAGAAGGGCAAAGAAGCTGGTGAAGGGTATGGAGCACAAGTCCTATAAGGAGTGGCTGAGGGGGCTGGGGTTGTTTAGCCTGGAGAAGAGGAGGCTCAGGAGAGACCTAATTGCTCTCTACAACTCCCTGAAAGGAGGGTGTAGCCAGCTGGGGATCGGCCTCTTCTCCCAGGCAACCAGCAACAGGATGAGAGGACATTGCCTTAAGCTTTGCCAGGGGAGATTCAGATTTGACATCAGGAGGAATTTCTTCATGGTAAGGGTTGTTCAACATTGGAATGGACTGCTCAGGGAAGTGGTGGAGTCACCATCCCTGGAGGTGTTCAAGAAGCAATTGGACATGACACCTAATGTCACTGTCTAGTTGACAAGGTGGTGATCAGTCAAAGGTTGAACTGAACGACCTCAGAGGGCTTTTTCCAACCTAAATGATTCTGATTCTACCCTCACAGCTAGGGTCAGAATGCCTTCTTGCCTTGAAGCAGTAACTGATGCCAGAAGGAAATGAGAAGAGCATACATCTGATCTTCATCTTTGTAAACTTGACCCAGATGTGGCAAAGTTAAAAATGAACACAGAAACTGGTAGCATCTACTGGGTAGAAGACGTATTTTGAGTTTGATAGTGAAACTTTCTTTCCTGTATGCTCTGACCAGGCCTCATCCTTCACAGTCCTTAGAGTGCCTTGGAGATGCATGTGCCCAGACAGCTGGAAAACTCAGGGCATTCCAACAGAAACTGCCCTGGATGTGTATGGGTTGTTGTGAGAGTAGGTGGAGGAAGTGAAACACTGAGGAACTGAGAGAATATCACTGCTGTGCTCTTCATGTTTCAGTTGTTCTGCTAATGCCCAGCCTGGGAACAAAATGAAAATAAAATATAACAAAAATGTGGTACTCTGGCAGTATTGCTGTAGATGGCAAAAGGCAAGCATGGAGGCATGAAAAGTCAGACAGGAGAAGGGATGGAGGGCAACCATATTGTAATGCAATGGAGAGTGAACCAAAGTGTTTAGCTATGAAAAATGATGAGGTTATCAATGAAGAGATAGGAAACTACTTATCAAAGCAACAGTACTCTAAATTTTCAGCATCTCTGTGATGAATTTAGATTCCTCTTTCACAGAAGTTAAGGGAAAATACATATCCTAAAAATCTCAACCATTGCTTAGTCATAATTTTGTCCGTGTCAAGAAACTGCAGACATAAAATTGCATGATCAATTCTTTGAACTCTTGTGGAAAAGGAAACCTTTTTATGTATGCTGGCCTCCCAGATCTTCACACTTTTATGCCTCGGTCACAGAAAGGTGACTCACCAAGAAACGAAGACCACCAGCAGCTGCCGTGGCTCTACGGCTTCATACCGAGACCTGATGTAGCGGTTCTGACCTTCTCTCCAGTAGAGGGCAGCGATACACAAAGACTGAGTGTATTTTCAAACTGAAAAATGTGTAACGTGGTAAATATCAGCATATGGAAGGAGTTCATTTAAGTGTGCGTATAGTTTAATTATGGAGTAATGACAGTCATGATGACTTCTTTCACCATCAGTCAAAGCAAAGACAACTTCCTCCAAAGAAAAAAGAGATCAAATTGTGAGCATAATATAATTATAAGGACTTTTGCATTTGGGGTCATTTGGTAAACTGCAGATGGTTGAAGATATTCATACTGAACTACCTCACTTCCCCAGGCCATTTAAAATGCTTCCTTTCTGATTCTGACTTTTCTGATCTAAGAACTATTTTGGAATTTTTTTTTTCCAGGCGCTACTTTTTTCATTTGTTTCTTGTTCACCTGCATTCATTTATTTACTGTCCCTCCTGCAACCCTCTGCTCCACAGCCTTTCCTCAGTTTTGTTCGTGCGTGCCATATCTCACAGAGCCAGGAGAAGAAGTTCTGCTCCTCTCTTGGAAATAGCATCCCCAAACTGCACATCTTCTGAGACTCCCAGGAGTACTGGGACTACTAGTACAGATAAGAGTTATGCCTAAAATCAAAATAATTAGAGGCTCACAAGGACCATCTACATCATTATCTAAAACAGCTTGAACTTCTTATGGAGGATGCAGACTCCTCTAGAACTATCAGGAGAGAATTTATAACAAGACTTCCCTCTCCTACTCTCTTGGTCCAGCTAGACTGAAGTCAGGCAATCAAGGGGGATCCAGAAAATTCGTTAAATGGTTTCCATTCACATTAGGGAGTGCAAGTAAAAAGAGGAACAAAAAACGTCATGCTGGCATTTACTTTCAGATCAGATAATTTTATGCACAAATATCTCCTCTTTCCTTCTTACTCTTCAGTCTTCAAAGGAAATTGGGTCTACTTAATTTTCAGGAAGTTTGGATGAAGGCTAAAAATGTGTTATCTGTTTTCATGACTACTTAGTTCTACTAAATAATATAATCAACCATATTTGGTACAAGTATTTTCATAAACTATCACACGTAACATGACTAACTCTGCTTTTTAACTTCACATGGCCTCTGGAAAGCAAGCTAAATCTTCACATAATTACATAGGAAATATCACATGAACTCTGCTATTAGGTCCTCACACACCACCCTATTTTAAACAACAGATTATGCCAGATTTGAAACTGACTTGAAAATACGGTTTACGATGACAAGTCAAAAAATTCTTAAGAGATTAACTAAAATATTGCATAGGATAGTGGTGCTGTGTGCAAAAACACTCCAGTAAAATAATGAACCCTCTACTCTTTAGCTTATTTACCTGAGTTAGCTCAGATTCAGCACCTGTGTTTCAGTTCACGAAATAAGAGAGTATGTGTACCTTTATTTTATATAAGCAAACAAATTATATGGCTTTAGGGTGCAATTTGTTTTTTTAACAATGCCATGATGACTTCATTTGAACAATTTAATAACAACAAATTTAGTCTTTTTCATTTTATTGCAGGACTTCTGGGAAGTGTCAAAATAGTTTATTGTCAGCAGCTAAATCTCAACAAGATGGACAGTCTTTTCAGTGATTTCCCCTCTACACCACCTATTACACCTACAGCTAAAAAAACCCCCCAAGAATTATTTTTAAATAGATTGACCAATTTTTTCCCCACTCAATTGGTTGATTGCTTGCTAATTAGCAGAATTATCAACTCATCAGAATTTCCTAACTTATGCAGTAGATACAACCTATACTTGTAATTAAAAAGGTCAATAACACTTCTTCCTTTCCTCCTTTTTTTTACCCCAAAGACATTAGGTCTACCTTATCTATTACACACAAAAAAAAAAAAATAGCACAAACAGCTTACCTGACATCTCCACCTTTTTTTTTTTTCTTTTTTTTCATATAAAAAAC